>CM025620.2:4814830-4829215 GCA_014621495.2 Entosphenus tridentatus | reverse complement strand
AAACGTCGTGGGCTTTTTGCTTTTTTTTATTTTCAATTTATTTAACATTTATTTTATTTTACCGAAACAACCAAGCATAGGGCAAATTGGTATCAAGCACAGTTCGTCGATTGGCGTTTCACGTGCGGTGGGATAGAGTGTAGGTACTCTGCAGAGGGGGCTCTCAGGGAGGGACAGCAAGCAACGGCCCTTCCACCAGCAGTGGCGCGAGCGAGAAATTGCAGGGCTGCGCCTTGACCCGTTTAAAGCACACGCGAGACGCAATGGTCCATACCTCGCGCATATTCGCAAGGCTTCGTTTGGGTTCGTTTTTGTTTTGACACTGCGCCATGCAACAGCACATGGCGGTAATAAGCCACGTTAGCATTAGTTGATAAAGTCGTACAGTACACGGTGTGCCAGTCGTGCACACGACGCTCATTCACATTTGAACATCATTATTACTGTTGAATATGTGGTCTCTGGGTTGACACCATTAAGCTGCAAATAGCGTGTCTTGCACCGAGGCCGTGTGTGTTTTTTTCTTTTGTGTGTTTTGTGTGTGTGTGTGCGAGAGAGGATGGGGGGGAGGGTTGGAGTGATATGAATTACGCTACGCGTGGGTAATTTAGGCTGTGACTCGGCAAGACCTGCAGGCATACGCTGGCCTTTTCCGAGTTGTAGATTTTTACCCGAGAATCTCAAGGCCGAGCAAGGGAGAGAGACACACACAGGATCACGGTAGGGAGGGGAGGGAGTCCCCTGGAGAAACCTAACGAGACGAGGAACGAGGCGATTGTTTTGAAGGCTTATCCATGGCTCACGCTGGGCGCGTCAGCTCCCCCCCGCCCCAACAACCACCCCCACGCCTCCCGAACGCACGGCAAAGGCAGGAACCGTGAGGTTCAGGTGGATATCTGCGAAAAATAACTTTACAGCTCATCGGATTCCTCCGGCCGAAATGAAGAGCGTCAAGTTCAAGTTCATTTATTAGGTATAGCCCTGTGAGCCATTCGGCTCTTGAATCGGGTGCAACCGCAACAAACAAAAAACAAAAAAATGAACAAAAAAACATCTTAAAGTGAATATGTGACTAAGCGCAAACAGAAATCCAAGAAAAGACAGCAAAATATTGCAGGAAAAAAATCACCGTACACCAACGCTGTGTGCAAAAATCCCAGTGGGATGCAAGTCAAACAACCAACAACAACCACAAGACAACTTAGATTAAGGCCATCAGTCTAACTCTGTACAACAACAAACAAACATGGCTAAACCAATATACTTTTCGAAATCACCAAAATAAAGCCATGAAATCTTCTTGGTTCTTTCGGTAAAGTCACGTAGAAGGGAAGTAATAAAATTATAAAAATTATAAAACATAATAAAATAATTCTCACGACGTTTCGGCCACAACGCAAGCAGCCGTCTTCAGGTGAAACCAGGTCTGTCGAGGCGACAGCGTCTGAATGAGACAGCACAAGTGCTTGGAGCATATATATAAGCTGGGTTGGGAGGGGGGGTGAAGGGGGGGGCGCATTAACAAAAGAATTTGCATATCAAGAGGTATGTAATTAGTGCTACTTGTGTCCGTGCATTATGCGGGATTAACAGCATCCAAGGGAGCGGATATGGGAAATGCAGGTATGTGAATAGTGTTACTTTGCCCGTGCATGATGCAGGATTAGCAGTATCACAGGGAGGAGGGTGGGGGTAGCATTAAGCCATGAAAGTAATGAAACAGTGGTCAATGCTGAGTCCGAGTCGGTGGACGAGTTGAGCAGAGACGCTGATTTCGTCCTTTCTGTAGGCGACCGCATTAGGAATGAACGTGCGTTGAGAATATTTGTCTGCTGTAAATGTCCACTGTTTCAGTTTCAGTTTAATTTATTAGGATTTGCCCTGTGAGCCATTCGGCTCTTGATTTGGGTTCAACCGCAACAAACAATAAAATTACAAGATGCACCTAAAATTCATTGTACACAAATCTGAACATCACACACGTCAACAATAAAATCAAACAGAAAAAGCACAACCCGTCCATGCTGCGTACAGAAAGTGCAAAAAAAAACAATTTCGATGTTTGATCCCAATAACAATCATAATACAATACAGATACAAATTTGAAGTATAAATCTATACTAAATAAAAAAATCGGGCCAAACCAAGCCCCTCTAAAACTTACTAAAACAATGCTAAGCCACCGCGTGGAGTTATCACTTGTGGCCAGGGCGCTTCTGAAAAATAGCTGTTTAGCTCAGTGGGCCTTAACTGGTGAAGTAAAATAAAATATATTCTTGGTTATTTCGGTAAAGTCACGTAGAAGGTAAATAATGAAATAATATAAATATAAAACATTTATCATCAAATCCATCATCAGGTGTGAAATCCACACCTGATGATGATTGCTTGTGTTGCAGTCGAAACGTCGTGAGAATTTTTTATTGTTTAATATATTTATTATTTTATTATTTCCCTTCTACGTGACTTTACCGAAAGAATCAAGAATATGAATCCCTGCAGTCACGAAAGCTTTGCATCAAAATTTACACAGACATCTTCGGCTAATTTTCCTCCCACCTCCTTCCGCTCCCTCGACTGTCTTCCCGTCGCCAGCAGGGCCAGCTCCAAGATCTCCCACCTTTTCCACCACCGCTCCTCGACATTTGCTCGTCCTTCGTAACCCTCTGCGCTGCTGCTCTAAACCCTGGCCCTCCAGCTCACGGTAGCACTTTCCACAGCCGCGTGACTCACAGCCCCCTCTCCAGCTGTTATGGAGTGACACATGCAGACGGCTATGGCTGCAAACTTTGGTCGTACATGTTATGTATGTCGTTTATTGTTAAATTTGAATCACAGTTCCTACGATCACTGTTACATTGTTTTTATAGCTTTATTTTGGTGATTTTGGAAACGTTTTGGTTTAGCCATGTTTGTTTGTTGTAGTACAGTTAGCCTGATAACTTGAATCTACATTGTATTATGGTTGTTATTGTTTGACTTGCATCTCAGGGGGATTTTTTGCACACAGCGTTGAAATGCGGTGCTTTTTTTCTAGAAGACTTTGCTGTTTTTTTCCAGGATTTTTCTGTTGCGTGTAGTCACTTGAAGATGTTTCTTGTTCATGTGTTTGTTTTGAGCTGCATGGCTCACAGGGTTATACCAAATAAAAGCCACTGAAACTCTACACACCTCCGATTGGCACGGGTTGTACGGAGCAAAATAAGTTCAACATGCGCGCGTACACCCGTCATTGCTCCGTGGCAGCCCCTGCCAGCAACAACCCACACCGACTTTAAGAGACACGTGAAGGCCTCTGACCTCTATCTCCTAACTTTCCAGCGAAACACTGAGGGTCGCGGTCATCGCAAATGATTGTTCATTTTATGAGCCAGGCGACCCGAGTTCGATTCTCAGCAACAGCGAGCATCAGTGGCGAGTTACATTTCCGAACAGGTCCTGGGCTCCCACTTCACCAGCCCACACTGACCAGCGTGGTGAAGTATGGTCATGACCGACACAGCATGGGGAAGCCTTCATTCAGCAGCGTATTGACAGGAGGTGTTTTAATTTCGATTTAATAGAGTTTGGTTTCGTACGCATCGTGGCCTAGCCCTGCTACATTCCACAAAATGTTTTACAGCTGGATCCCACGTTGTCATCATGATGGGTACCATGATGAACATCATGCCGAGCGGCACAACGAAAAACACATCGGGGGATTACACGCCACAACCGCAAAGACCTTCGCAGGAGTGTTCTCGTAAATGTGCTGTACATCGAGTGCTGTATTTGGAAAATCACTTTGGCCAGTGCTGAACGAGGAGGGCGAGTTAAGATGAACTCATTGACGTGGCTTCTCTTCCGGGGTCATTCCCCCTAAGCCGCGAGGTCACTGTAATGCACACTTCGTGTCTCTTGCGTTGCTCTTGAGAAGCACAAATGGGATATAATTGCATTACAAAAAATACCCACGTGCCCCAGTGTAACTGCATTTGCAATTACAATAGGACCTTTTCATTAGAGAGCTTCCTGATGAAAGGCGAGTGGATACAATAAGATCCACTCTCTCTCTCTCTCTCTCCCATCCCAGGCATCTTTAACAAGGTTCTGCTCTCTACTCTGTTTATGGATTGTTTTTTTGCCTATTTGTCTGCCTCTGGTGCAATGTATCATTGTTTTTTTTTGTATTAATTTTGCAATGCACCGAGAGTTTAAGTCAAACTCAAATCAACTTCCTCGTTACTGTTAAATATGACAATGTCAAGAATGTAGCCGCGTGCCATTTCACACTTTCACCAAAAACAGTAGAGATGCAGCCCCTGCGCATTGCGTTCGTGAGAATCACACGATGATAACGTTACAATACTTACCTTGTTCAAGTTCAAGTTCATGTATTAGGTATAGCCCTGTGAGCCATTCGGCTCTTGAATCGGGTGCAACCGCAACAGACAAAAAACAAAAACATGAACAAAAAACATCTTAAAGTGAATATGTGATTGAGTGCAAACAAAACCTCACAAGGCTCGTTCGTATTAAAATAAGCCAATGAACTACATCGAGGACAACGTTACACTGGAGAAAAATAAAGCAAAAACTGATTTAAAAAAAACGCTGACATGTTTACTATACTTGAGAAGTGAGATTATGAAAACTGCACATTACTGTGTGCGCTGCGGGTCGGGTTTGTGAACACCTCTGTAAGATAATGAGGGTTACGCCACAAACAAGTGCTGCTGCCCTGGGTATGGGCGGCTAATTGGTCTTAGCGGATATTTTGATGGTTGGATATGTGATGTTGTACTTTATGAAGATCATCATCAACAGCAGCAGCCATGGTCAATCCACTGCTGTATTGAGGGCCTTCCCATGATGTCACCGTCCGAGGCAGTCTAGTTTTGCCACATGAGCTGTTCTTTTGTGAAGCTACATTAGACATATGACGGTACATACACGCAAACAAGTTGGGTGATACTTAAGCCATAGGTTCTAGATTTGAAGCTTTCGTGACTGCAAGGATTCATACTCTTAGGTTTTTTCGGTAAAGTCACAGAGGTAAAAAATAATAATAGAAATAAAAGAATAATAAATCAATTAAATCACGAATTTACTGTAACAAGTGATACAGTAAATTTAGCTGTGACGGTCCCACCTGAAGACGGAGACTTGTGTTGCCTCTGAAACGTCGTGATTTAATTGATTTATTATCATTTTATTTCTATTATTTTTTTTACCTACGTGACTTTACCGAAAAAACCTAAGAGTATTAAGCCATAGATTTTAATGATATTCTGCATGTGTTCATGTATACATTTGAGATAATGTTCAGATTTTAGAGAGTGTAATTCTTACAAAATTGCACCTCACAACTGCTGAGGAAGCACAGACAAGCGGGAAGTCAACCAGGCGGTGAGCCGGCACCAACACTTGCCCAAGCTGTGTGGTCCTCTATTTATTAAGACGTTTCATTTGTCGATTTAAAGCTTTCGTGACTGCAGGGATTCATCTTCTTGGTTCTTTTGGTAAAGTCATGTAGTAGGGAAATAATAAAATAATAAAAATAAAACATTTATTTTATTATGTGTTATTTTTATTATTTTATTATTTCCCTTCTACGTGGCTTTACCGAAAGAACCAAGAAGATAAGACGTTTCAATCCATTTATTCAGTGTTTATGCATAGATTGTCTGAGTTTCCTCCCACATTCAACACACTCAAAAAAGAATTGCCCAAAAATGAGTGTTTAGACAACATGATGTTTCCATGAATAAATTAAGTAAAAAAAACCAGACAATTCTATCTTGATTTGAAGCTTTCGTGACTGCGGGAATACAATTCTAGAGAATAATTTTATATCAATGGTGGACATGAACGGTCCAGTATTGAGAAAAAAAGAGAGTACATTTTGATAATTCTATAATGAATGACTAACGCCGTATGACAACTCAGAACATAATATATCTAAACAAATACGCCGCTAAATGTCAAAAAACGTGAAAGTACATTTGTTCTGGTGCAAGTCGTCGTATTACATTAGTAATACAAAATATTGGACGCAGCGCAAGCCCATAGCCAGATTATTAATTAACGAATGTAAATGACTAAAGAAAACGCGGATTTTAATGTCTAACGGGAATTAACAGAATAGTGACATTTAGGCTCGTCGCTGTTTACCTGGCTACCGGGTTGAAACAGCATGGAGAAATTCTGACGATTATTTTATTTCAACTGCATTTCGCCGTTCTAAATTGGCAGCTGTGGTGTACGTGTCATCCCTTATGGCTTTATTACTGGTAATGGGCGGCTCTCTATGTATAATTAATGTTTTATTTCCTATGACCTATGCAGGCGCTAATGGGCCATATTTTAACATGTCAGATTTGGCATGCCGGCCGGCTTGACGCAGCGGAAGGGCTGCGTAGTGGGAGGAGAGGTGGCGGGTGCATATTAAAATAAGCACAGATTACCTCTATTGCGGGTCCCTCTAGAAACGCTAGTTGGACTTTACTTGCCAACACGTTTAACTCGTCCAATAAATTAAACAAAATTGGACAATACTCCTCAGCTTCTGGCAGCAGAGGATTTACACAAATTATCAGCGTTAACAGCCAGAAAATAAAATGTCCTTTTTTTCTGCCAATTTTTCTTGTTTTTATTCCAGGCCACTTTGGCAAAAAAAAAGAAATCTCATTATGCCACTGATTACCCCTAAGGCTATCCGATATAGAGCCACTTTGTGCTTGAGACGTGGATTCAGAAGAACTGGGTTCGTGCTATGACGTGGGCAAGTAAGGAGAGAATTGTGACGACAATCCCAGCGAACACAATCGAGGAAGTTTTACACGGTGCGTGACCACAGATCGTAGTAAGCTGACACATTTCAACTTGGATTGCTCATATATGCATACGCACATAAGGAAACGCTCAGAATGAATCAACTAAAAATTTATGCATTCACAACCATTGCATTTGTTCAATCAAAGCACGTATTCTTTCTTCAAGAATATAAAAAAAAGTTGAGGTTTTTATTTTATATCACCCTCCTCAATTAACAAGCATGAGGCAGCCACAATCTCTTTTGGCAGCCCCAAGATATTGGTGGAAATTCCACATTCCTATGTTGGGGGTCAGTCTCCCACGGTCGGACAGGATGAGCGCTGCACATTTTATTTAGCATCATCAAGTCACTCGGAACGACGTGGCTGAAACTTCTAGACGAACACCACAGGGTATTATCGTGTTATTACAATACTGATAACTTTCCAGCCCTCACGATGGCTTTTTTATGAATGACTGGTGAAGGCATAAACAATATATTTGATACACTTTTAATGATCACCAAAGGATTGTTTGGCGCACAAAAGTGTTATCGTACCAAAGTACACATACACACACGCCGCGTGTGTCTGTGTGTGTGTGTGTGCGTTGCGCAATGCTCTTCATGGTGAGCGCAAGCGCAACAACGAGCGTGCCCCGTGCTCTCTGCAGCTCCTGCCCCAGCACCAGACTAATTGCCGCATCATTTGCCTGGTTAAAGGTGTCATCTCACACCTACGCGGCGCGAACGTTGCACTCAAAAGCGCTAATTGCCTTATTACTGATATTTACATAAATGTGCCCCTGTGGTCACGCAAAGCAAGGCTGGAATAGAGGGGAGGGCAAACTGCTGAGCACCAAAAAAAAAACTTTAAAAGAACATTTAGGCCTTCTTGGTTCTTTCGGTAAAGTCATGTAGAAGGAAAGTAATAAAATAAAATAAATAATAAATAATAAAATAACAATATATTTGTATTATATTATTTTATTATGTTTTATTTTTATTATTTTATAAAAAGAAAGCATAAAAAAATAATTATTTATTTTTATTATATTATTTGATTATGTTTTATTTGTATTATTGTATTACTTCCCTTCTACGTGACTTTACCGAAAGAACCAAGAAGATGAATCCCTGCAGTCACGAAAGCTTTAAATCGAAATGTAACATTTAGGCCGCTGCGAATTTTGAACCCACTCACATCGGTGGCAGTGGCGACTGATTTGCAACCGAAAGGGTTTTTTCCCCCCCTTCTTCTTGTTGCGTTTTTAATAGAAAATAAATCGGAGGGGGAACGATTCGTTCTGCCCAACACCCACACGCCACTGAGGGCGTGCCCCTTTCGCAGCGCGGTTGTTCAACGTGGCTCAAACGTGCTCCTTCCACAGACGGCGTGCGGCTGCTTACACGCGGAGCGCAGGCTCAGTGGCCTACGCACACACTCCTCGTGCGGAATGTTGATGTTGTTGTTGTTATTTGTAGCATTATTAGAATTAATGTCAGAGATTTATATGTGGATTAGCACGGTTGGCTACGTACGGTGGGAAATAAGTTCAACATACATGTGTAGTGAGTCATTCCAGAATCAGAATCAGAAACAGTTTTAATCGCCATGTAAGTCCGCACAAACAAGGAATTCACTGTGGCAGGACGGTGCATACATTTAACATATAGACACTATTTAGGAGGCAACAACGTTTATTCTACACTTATGCAACACTGTTACACACAGGACTAAATACACATATTTCTCATTTTTGTTACACACGGAACTACAATACACCTATCTCTCTCGCATACGGAATAACTATAATCGGGTCAGAGCAGCCAGCGTGCTGTCTGACCCACGACGTCGGAGACGTAGACGTAGCACTTGGGTTCCACTTCACCTGCAGACAGCCCCGATATTCGTTTGGAGCTCCCCTTTAATCCTTCTCGGCGCGGCCTGGCTCCACCCTCGGCCGCGCCTCCCTCTGGAACATTCCCGAAGGTTCCAGGCTACCTTACACCTCTTCTTGGTTCTTTAAATCGATACCTTACACCTGTTCCCTCTCTGGCTCCGCCCTTAACCGCGCCCCCCTTCGGGAACTCTCCAGACGTTTCTCAGCTGCTCTTCCCGTGTCTCCTCGTTCACCTTTTGCCCACATTCCTCACCCCGGCCCATCACGTGCTTAACCCGGTGCCGGGGTGACTCGTCCTCACATGCCCCCCCCCCCCACGGCCAGCCGCCCCCACCACACGGGCGGCCTCTGGATTGCAAGTCCAGCGCGCAAATCACGAACCCCACGGCAGCACCCCCCTATAATAATAGTTCAATTTGTAACGCGCGTAAATTTGCAGACGTAGTGGCCGCAACTCAGAGGCGCGGAGCCAAGCTCAGAGTCGCTCGAAAGCGTGGTTGTAGAGATGAGTTTTTAAGTCTCTCTTGAAGGAGGCGATTGAGGTGATGCTGCGAATGTGCAGAGGGATATCATTCCAGACTGTTGGGGCTGCCACCGAGAAGCGGCGCATAGACACGATGACCATCCTGGATCTTGGTATCAAGAGGAGGTCCTGAGTCGCGCTTGCGCAGGCATCTGCCGTGTGCTGAGCTGCAAGTTGTCAATAATGAAGAAAGGTACGGCGGGCAGGCGGACATGAAGGCATTGTGGCAGAGGCAGGCGGTCTTGTATGTGACCCTACTGGCGATGGGTAGCCAGTTGAGAGCACGGAGACAAGCTAGTGAGTCGAGACGGGGATGAGTGTGGGCAATGACGACTATGGCCATGCCGCACCTCTGATGATCACGGCTAGCTACGTACGGTGCGAAATAACTTCAACACTTCATACGTGCGTACATACATACATACACACCCCTCTAACGCCTTGGACAAACCCCGACAACGCTGTGTTCGCCGCGCCCGAACAAGTCTCGCGCACGAACAGCGCCGGCGTCGTGGGCAGCGCGCAACAAAACAGCCGGGCAGGTGTACCGCTCCTGGCACCGCGCATCCGTCGGCAAGTGTACCGCACCTGGCACAGACGCAGAGAGGAAGGGGGGAGGATTGGAATGCCTGTGGAAGAGATATTACTTCGTGTTTCCACTGTTGCCCTTTGGCTTAGACTTGGGGTTAGATATCTATTTAATAATAGAAGCTAAAAAAATGTTGTACTTTTTGTTTTACTTAAAGTGTCAAAACTGTGCCATTATTAATTACGCTGCCACTGTTTTGAGGATATATAGCCCTCCGGGTGCGCGCACATGTGGAGATATCGTCAGTCAAACTAAGAATACACGAGACTGTTATAATGCTGTTACCAGAGTCACAATACAGTATCTCCCTGATCAAACGAGGGGTTGGCAGTGCTCACCTCTTATGGCAGCTCTGAGAGGTGGAAATTACACATTACTTCGACTGAAACCAATCTAGTAAAATAAAATAAAAACATTGTTGACTTCCACAAGAGTGAGACTCAACCGATACATTTCAGAGACATGATGGACCGAGTCGATCTCTCACACTGGATTGAAACGAATTGTTTCCCGATACGAGTTCCACGTTCTGGCCACAGCGCCATCCATTCTGTATGGTATACTATCATAAACAAAGGTGCTCACTCACAAATATAAAGAGTGCCATCGCGCGACAATGCCCAGCCGGTGCCACCGTCAACGCAATGGCATTTGCTCGGTTGCTGTGAAGTTTCGAGATCACATCGGATGACGATAGCTGCAGGCGAACTGTCTGCCTCTCACTTGTTTGCGGGCAGTAACTGGCTCAGGCCCAGCGACCATACTTCCTTTTGTGTTGCCAAGTTGGACCCCCGACGTCACATCGCGTAGGACCCGTCTAGACATCTTCAAAAGATGTCCACGAGTTGCCCCACATCAGTCTCTCCTTTTAACCGTTTGAGCCTCACATATATCCTGTCAAAATACACCAACGCATATTTTTGCGAATCAATACAGATGCCACCTGAAGTCAGAAGTCAAGTCCCAGGATCTCCCCTGCTGAAATGAGCAATGTGGCGGCGTTTATCCCCAGCGGTTGGAAATTCCACACTCTTATGCCGGGGACAGTTGTCCTGTACGAGAAGCCCCAATCACTTTCTACAACGCGGTGGTTATTTTATCTATCCTGAAGGGATGATGGCCGGAGTTAAATCCTAACCAGGATTTGTTCTCGTGACCTAATTGTCAGTCAAGCGCTTCCCCAAGTGCCACCCCAACCAGACGATTCCTAAATTATTTTACGGCTAAATACCACTTCATACGTTCATATTGGATATTACGGGTTTTGTTCATCACCCCAGCACAGCCATAGAGGTTAGCTACCTTGCCACATGGAGAGTTATACATAGGCTTGTTAGTTCAATTCCTAATGCCAACCAGATATTCTGTGGGGACTTCCCCAACTGTGCCATCTGGCATCAAAGCAGACATTAAAGGTCCTTTTACATCAACCACAAGAAGAGGGCTTTGTGTGTCAGTATCACGGCCAAAATCCCTCTCACCACAGGGGCGAGGGGCCGCAGCGATGACGAGATGTTAACTACCTCGCCTGGTATACAGGAGGTCGTGAGTTCGATCCCAATCCTCACGACTGTATATGTGGAAGTTTGCATGTTCTCCTCCTGGTCACGTGGATTTTTCTCCGGGTCCTCCGGTTTTCCCCTGCGTGTTTAGAAAGATGCTTTTGGAGTATTTGGCTGCTATACATTTTATAAGCCACTTAATTTAATCATTTGTGGGCTGGTCGCTTCTGAAAATGAGCTTAGTGGGCCTTACTTGGTAAAATAGAAACAGTTTCGTTTTAAATAAATTTACATTCATACGTGACTAACCATACATAATTCGTTTTACATTTCTCCCTTGTTAAAGACGTTGAATATCAATGGCGTCTCACCTGGTTTTATGAAAGGGTAAAGGTGCGGTCCTGCAATTGCTGGCACATTAATTTTGAGATTGACTTTGAAAGTTAATGCCAGCCCCCAGGATATTATCATAGACAATTCGCTCTGTGCGCCATCACTGAGCGAATGGAGCGCAGTTCACTGTACCACAGATTTTGTGCCACATATTTTGTTTAACCAGCTTAGAACTCAAGAGACCAGGATAGTCTTATATTCAAGTGTGACCTGGGGCCATAGTCTGCCAGTTGGGGACAACCGTTGCGATGTATAATCCCAATTGGCCAAATTTTGGCCGTGACGGCGGCACGCAAATTACGTCAGGGGATTTTTTTGCACGTCTACATCCCATTTAGATTCAAACATTATTTTGTACACACAAAGACAGACTGTTGGGACAAGTGCTGGTCGCGAGCACTGATGAAAGCCAGCACAGCACACCAGGGAGTGGGTGTGTCAGCACCACGCCCGGCCGCCTTTGTCTACCCAGTGGTCATATTTACACACCGCAAGAGATACTCAAGGCTGAGTCGACCTAGGGGAGGCCCAGGACCGGTTCAGATAATCGTCACTGCTGTTGGCCGTGAGCAGTAATGGAACTTGGCACGCCGCTTTCATAGCGCAGTGCACTAACTGCTAAAAAGACGAAGATCCCCCGTATAGCCTTAACAGACTGCTGGGACAAGTGCTGTTAGCGAGCACCTATGAAGGCCGGCACAGCACACAAGGGGGTGGGTGGGTGGCCAACACCACGCCCGATCGCCTTTGTCTCCCTAATGTCGATGCTCACACATCGCACCAGGTATCGCATTTGAGGCTGAGTCGACCTAGGGGAGGCCCAGGACAGGTTCAGATAATCGTCACTTGGTGTTCGCCGTGAGCGGGAATCGAACCCGTGCCGCCAGGTTCGTAGCGCAGCGCGCTAACCGCTCCACTACCACGCACACTCACACACAGACTGGCAACGCTTGCCACCGATGTTAAAGCCGTGGATGGGAATTGAACTCAGACGACGCCGCTGCCTGGTGCGCACTCACAGCTATCGCACTGAAGTCATCCGCACAACTCGCTCGATCTCATTCGCACGCAACAAACCCAAAGAGTCGAGAAGCTGATTTTCTTTTTTTGCTCTGCAGCATCGAACCAGCTCATGGTTATTTATAGACTTTATTTTTTGAGTTCCAGCCATCTCCATCACAGCGTACCCCCGCTGCAGCTCCAGCATCTGTTACTCTCTTACACCTCCACTAATTGATGCGCCCCAATTAGTACGCGCTGAGACTTTCCTACGGAGCTCCCGACGTCACACCAAGCCGCCCGGACATCAAAAAAAAAAGTTTTTCAGCTCGTAAACTTTGAGCCTCGTGTCAGTTACCTAATTAAATTCAAAATAGTCGTACTTGTTAATTATTTAAAGATTGAGCGAAATTTCCTTGCGCGGTCTTCGCAATTTTTATGGTTAAATAAGGAAAGCGTCGAAAAACTGGTGCACGTGCGTGTGTGCGCGTGTAACGTATGCATGCACGTGTGTGTCTACACACAAAGTGGAGTGATGCTGCAGTGATTTGTAAAAAGACTGATTACGATTCTGATGCCACAGGTTTGATTCCCAGCCGTGCTCGACAGTGGAAAGTTGTGTCTGAACTTGTCCCTGGTCCCGCACCTCGATCCATTCAGCCTCACACGAGTACTTGGTGCGGATTGTTGTCTTTTAGTACACAGTTAAGCAGCGGTTGTAGTGGTTTGTGAACTTCGCAAAGTGTCCCCCAGCATCCGGGTCTGTTTGCAGACTCAGGAGCACCGGTCGAATTTGGTTTCTGAACCAGGCAATTCAACTCAGCCTCAAGTATTGAGTCGAGTGCGGTGCTGTTAAGATTGGCACTGATCAGAAGAAGCCAGCGAGGTATGCACAGTGCGATAGCAGTGCGGGCTTTAATAGGTGCTCACTAACAGAAAAAGTTCGAGCAGTTCCGGAATTTTTCTTTGTGCATAAGAAGCAATCACAAGTCTTGAAAATTTTATTCTAAAAAAAGAGTCACCGAACTTATAATGGGTTTTTTGAAGCCTGACCCTTAGGTAATGATTACACTGTCTAACAATTTTTTTTTGTTCCTGGGTAGTAAGTGTTATTTCCTAATTTCTTATGCCTCAAAAGTACAGAAAATGGCTATTATTCCCCACAAAATTTGCTTTTGTGACCAGGACAGTGATATTTTTAAATGGATCTATTTTCAATGAGAAGATGAGACAAGTTCACAATGAAAATCCATCGGAAGGATGTACTACACACTACACACTCTTTTAACAGAAAGTTCAGCAACCTACTTGCAGTACTGCTTCCAAATGTACTTTAAAAACAGCCTGACGAGTTACGACTTTCGAGACGGCACGTATCAGGGCAAGACTACACTGAGTACAAAACACAACTTTATACACGGCCGTTAGTTATGATACATGGGTAGCCCTTGGTCAATCCACTGGTGCTATCAGTCTTGGGGTTGTTTGACCATACTTCACCACGCTGGTCAGTGCGGGTTGGCGTAGCACTGATTCAGATCACACTCGCCATTCGTGTTAGCCGTGGCTGGCAATGAAACTCTTGTCACGAGGTCCATTGGACAGCACACCAGGCACTGCACCACCAACCCCGGGTTTCACGTGCACACACGCACGCAGATAATAGGCGTGCACACACGCAC
>CM025620.2:4794391-4808303 GCA_014621495.2 Entosphenus tridentatus | reverse complement strand
GGACGAGTGAGGCTAATTGGCAGAAAACGTCGTGGACAAGAGGTTCAGCGAGGTGCGGACCCCACATCAGCGCGGGCAAGATGACGTTCCCTGCGCTTCCATATGTGGTCAATCAGTCTCCACATGCTCGCTTAAATGTGCTCTAAATCATACTTGGGTGCATCTTGTCACCTAGATTTGTAAAGACACCTGACTTTGCGATGTCTTGTATGCGTGTATGTTGAATTTCTTTCGTGCCGTTTGGAGTCAACCGTGATCATTTTCGTCAAGAACAGAGGCGAATTTGCCTTACTGGAGGAGCGTAACGGCTCTTCAACCCAAGTCTGCGTCGCTCAGTCTCACAGACCATGTGTGTATGAATGAGCAGCTGATCATTCGCATTTCTGGAGGTTTATTTGAATCTAAAAGACAAGAGCCTGCCCGTTGGCATCACTTGATTGAGGAAAGGGAAGGTTTAGTTACACAGCTGTACATTTCACTCCAGAATGCACGCCACTTAAGCTCAGAAATGAACAGAGCGATTAGCATGTGGCCCTATCCCAATTTACATGTGAAAGGAGATTGATGCCAGTGGGAATACAGGGCCTTGTGCCAGCAGTACTGTATAATGCAGGACGGATCATGAGTACGACATCTTTTGTAAAATGGCTGAGCTTGAACATTCAATACGAGCCTTCATATAAAACACGTATATTAACAAAGCAGGGGCATGCAATTCATGTTTCCAAACAGTCTACACAGTATAATTATGAACTGTATCAGGGTACCAAGGTCGTTTTACTTAAATAACACTACTTCGGAACAAAATTAATAAGTTATAAAATCAGCAAATTACTCCTCTAGAATTATTAGGGTTTAGTTTTAATCCCAGAGATTCACAAAGCCAGGCTAAAGCATATGTAGTATTATGGTCACGTGTAAATGCAGGCGCATAGAGCCAGTTGCAACAATGACACATTGGCTTGAGCATAATTTAATGCAACTCCGGTAACAATTAGAAAAAAAAACTATATTTATGCGCGCGCGCGTGTGCGCGTGTATGCTTGTCTGTGCAGTAGACGTGCGCCTATGCGTGGTTTGCGTTAACCTTTGTTGCGCATGCATATCTCGAGTGCAGATCGGTAGAATCTGCACGCGTTCGTTGCCTCTGTTGCGTTCGGGTGCGCGCAGAGTTTATGTTTGAGAGACCCAGAGGGAGGGGGGGTATGAGGGGGGGATGGTTGCCGTTGTCGTCAAAGCTGATGGGTGACAACGGTGGATGCGAGGAGGGATTCTGGGCAATGTGTACCACGCGCACGAAATGCCCTCTCCCACCTCACTCGGTTATTACCCACCCTCCTCCCACCAACCCCCTTTATTTTTACAAGAACTTAACGCACACACATATTACAAGTATCTATTAAAAGTTTAAGGGATATTAACAATGCTGATGCGTGTTGGATAATACAAGCTAATTAAACAAGTTATGTGTGGATTGTCATAGTTTAATTAAAACCAAAATTATGGCCATGTTCTTCTTGATTAACACATCCACTCTACGTATACAATATGAGAAAGTTTAGAACAATGCACCATTTAAATATCTAATTTAGATCCTATCCCCCCCCCCTCTCCCTCAACACAGTTGTATCAATTTCAGCAAGTGTGACATTTAAAAGTAATTGCTTGTTCAAAATTCAAACCTTTTCATGTCATAATACACTTTCATGCGCTCACTTTGCATACCAAATGGAAATCTGTGAATATAATCAGAGGAAATTAAAACAATTAAGTCAACTTAATGGGATTGCCCGCATCTGAGCACAGTGGCACATGAAAGCAAACACATTAAAAAGGCTGGACTTTGAACAGGCATTTGCTTTAAAATGTCACAATTACTGAAATTGATTCACCACGGAAACATTTTTTTTGGTACAGCATTAAAAAAAGTGTTGGGTCCGTCACTGGCTTTTTGATTTCTGTTGTGTTGTACGAGGTGAAAAATATCCTCTGGCCATGTTTTTAAACTAGGTAGTTTCGAGTCTTTTTTTTGTCGAAATCTAAAGAGTGCTAAACACTAATGCCACAGCAGTCAACGAACCGTCGAAGCGTGCTCGGGTTTACGATGCGTGATCGCTGCGTGGCCTCTTCGCCGAAGTGCCGTTTCAAACCTCCGACGTGTTTGCGGGTTGTACCGCGCGTTTGTTCGGCGTGATGTCCGCGACGTTTCGCCCCGCCGTGCTTGGGAGCTTCTTCGGGAACTGAATGCAGTGAGATCCTCTACGTGCTGGGTACTACTTCGAGCGCCGATTAATTCCTGAACACTTCATGAAGAAGCTTCCAGCATGTGGGGCAAAATGCCAGACCTCATTCCAAACAACACATGGGACAACCCAAAAACACGACCACTTACCATTATAGGGGGGCAATGGCGCAGTGTACGTTGAGCGTCTTTCTCACCGTACGTAGTCAACCGTGCTAATCGGAGGTGCAGTGCCTACAAGCCCAATGCCCTCAGTTCAAATCTTGGCGATGGCTATCATTAGCCAGTGATATCTGAACCAGCCCCCAACCTCTCACCTTCACACATTGACCATTACGAAGTAGTCTCACCCCAGACCCCCGTGATGATCACGGCGTAGGGCAGCCTTCATCCAGGAGTGGACTGACGAAGTGTAATCAAATGATTTGATTGCAGACTACATCCCAAATGTGTTTACAAAAACGTAAAGCTTGTATCGTGGTTTCTAACGATAACAAATGGATAGTATAAAAATATATCAATATAAAATGTACAATACCCAGAGATTCTCAACCTTTTTGGGATGGTGCCCTCCCACAACCAAGACCGCTGGTCCTTATCCCCCTAACTCTAAACTTCCGAAGGCCACAATTGAGACCACACGTCCCACACATCCAATCAATGGGGTGCACAGAATTTATTTCATCGTATTCGTGGTTTTTTTTTGTATCACTGCAACACGAGGCCGACGCTCCCCGTTGTACATTTAAACGTCCTCCTGCACGGCATCCACGCATGCCAAAGCATGCGCCCCCCACCCACCCCCTGAAAGGCTTTCACGCCCCCCCCCCCACGGGTTGAAAACCACGTACCCCACCCACCCACAAACCCGCCGGGGGGGGGGGGGGGTGCATAGTGCAATCGCCAAAGCTCCTTTGTAGGTGTAACTCAAGGTGGTTTGGTGGCATTGGAGACTCAACATCTTTGCTTTGGGGTAATCGACACCGAATGTTGTCGGTAGAGATTAAATTAGGTTCTCGTTTATGCGAGCCAGGTTTTATACGTGGCACAAGCTCAGGACATCAGTTGATTGTCAAGCAAACCGATGAATCGCACGCCTACACAGCTGTAGAGACCATTAGTGGTTTGGTGCGAGGTAGTAGGATGATGAAGTGGTGCAACGTGGTTCTAAGCGTATCCAGTGAAAATATATGTACAGGACTCATTTCCACCTACATTCCACTACTACGATCCAGGACAAATATTGAAAAATGCAGTAATTCCACTGTGCACTATCGCAGTAGTCAAATATTGCATTGTCCACATGTCGGCTCTCCGATGCAGGCCCATTTATAGGGGAATTGTTCCACGGCGCGGAGGGAATTCTCCGTCTACGTACGAAGCGTTCTCAAAACTTCCAAGCTCACTTTGACGTCCACGTATTTAAAGGCAACAATGAGAAGCGTGCATGCAAAATTACTAAATTTACATTTGAATGCCGCACATTTGCACGAATGGATGGGCGGAAAGGCCTCCCGGCAGGCGCATCGTCGTTGTGCGAACCACTGCAGCTTCAGTGATTATAGCGGCATTCTCGCTAATTAATGCAATGCGTTCAACATCTGCTTTTCCAGCTTGGCGCTACATCACACTCATTACATTTACCTTCTCATTATGAGCCGGCTATCGTGGCGCATGCTTAAGGAGGGTTAATTTTAGTTTTTTTTTGCCGGATTCATAATCGCACGCAAAAACGTGGAAAGACTATCGGTATTCCACACGTGTAGAAAAGCCTAATCGTAGAGACCGGCAAATTTGGTCTCGGGATAAGCAAGTGAAGGTCAAGTTCACTAAACAATTGCAGATATCTGTCGTGGAGACAACCGGCAAACACAGCAGCTATTGTATTAAAGCAGACCAGAATCAAAATGACCAGAGGCAGACGAGGGGATACTTTTTGAAGACAAAACTTTTCGGTGTAAGCCAACACACCAATAACATAAAAAAATAAACGCGTATGGGCCCTATAATACTGTATATGGATTAGATTCAGGAAAATGTTCAAATTGAAAACTGGGTGTGCAGAGGCATGGAAAGATGCATGTTTCAGATAACACCGAGACAGAGTGAGGAACACATGGTTCAAATAACATACGGAGATTAAAGACGCCATTCATTGTTTAGCAAAGTAATCAAGCTTATTCAGGACACAGCAGAAAGGGATGGCCGATGGACGTGTAAGGCTCGCGGGCCACTGACGGCCCCAACAAAACGCAAATGTGAAAACACCTCATAAATTTAGATTTAAAGCTTTCGTGACTGCAGGGATTCATCTTCTTGGTTCTTTCGGTAAAGTCACGGGGACAGACCTGGTCTTCACCTGACGGCTGCTTGCGTTGTGGCCGAAACGTCGTGAGAATTGTTTTATTTCCATTCTACGTGACTTTACCGAAAGAACCAAGAAGATGAAAACACCTCGTCATGCTGTCAAACCCAATGGTTTGAAATGTGCGGGCCCTCACACCGATGCCTTATCGGCAAAAGTGGCACCCACTGAAAATGAGTGAACACTGGCCTACGGTCAATAACGAGTGGAAACCAAGTGAGGGATTGCGTCCGAGTCGTTGATCGTGGCGATGCAATGATTACATCAGCTTGTGTGCAGGTCCAAGGTGATTGAGACTGGAGCAGAGATTGAGGCATTTATCCGGCAGCGATCATGGCTGTCGATCGGCATCTATCAAAATACTTTGTTCAAATATATACGCAGTGCAACTATGCATGATGCCGGTGCCCAATGGCCAATAGAACTTGCCGTGCAGTTGGAACGTTCACACGAATCAATTTCAGCATTTGGCGCCAAGGTTCGAATATCAATTGAAATTTTTTTATCAGTAGTCCATGACGAATTGTCTAAAAATAATTAACCGCAACTCAATTGAGACTTATGGAATCGTGTCAAGAATAAGAAGCCGATCTTTTAGTAGGCAGTACAGCACAGGTTGCCATTTGATCTGCATGGCACTGTTAGCCCATGGGATTCCATTTCCTTCCGAGGAAAAATGTCTCCCAAGTAAAAACTGATTGAGAATCTCCAGACTTGACCAGGGAGGTTTTAAATTATTTACACACGATTTACAATGTAATCTCTTTTGCAGTTTCAAGGAAGCACTCATGGCTAAATTAACTTCCAAAACACACAATTCCTGATGGTCTGTCACACAAACACAATCAACAGCTTATAAAAACCCCCATTAACCAACCACAATGCCCACGAATTGCCATTCACGCAATCTGTTCATCGTAATTTGAAAGTCAATTTCAATTTACAGAGCACCTGTGGACTTAAAATATTAAAAGGCAGCAAATACAGCGCAACGCCAACATGAAAACCCGACAGCACCATTCATCGCACGCACCGTGCACTCGAGCAGCAACAAAGAGAGGACTCGCACTGCACCGTTGTTGGTCTGGGTATTTATTGATAGCTCCACACGCATGCCATCTAGGCTACATGCCATCGAGCACAATGGTGGTAAACATGTGTACTTTAGAACTTCTGGAACTGCTTCTTGTTGCTGGCAGCCTTGGTGACCTTGAGTACGTTGAATCGCACGGTCTTGCTGAGCGGCCGACACTCCCCCACCGTTACGATGTCGCCCACTTGCACATCCCTAAGGAGGAAGATGGGAACGAAGAAATGCACAGGGAGTGAATTAAACACTTTGCACGCACATTATTGCCCCGTGTCTTCACTCAGATGGAGGCTGTGGTTTGTGATCAGAAAATATCTTGGCTCGTGAACCACTTCTACTGGGTGGGGCGTATGTGAAGTGCTGTTAAAGATGGAATCAAGAGTCATGGAGAACAATAACTTATGCCCCAACCTTATTCCAGTGCCATTAGGCACACATTGTACTGCGGTCTGATTTTCCTACCTTTTCATTACCCTCTCCACCTCCATTTCAAAAACACTCAGAAAAAATAGCTTTTCATGATCACAACCCTCCTTTAAAAGCACTGTGAAGTTTGTCACCTTGTTTGTAAAGTTGTATTCAGATGCTTTACAAATACAAATTGTGGTCATGCATACACAACTTCTGTGGCACACAATGATGACCTCTGTCGTTAAGCAGCTATGAAGTGGCCGCCAGCATTCGTTGTTTTCAATTTGTATAAAAAATGGGTGTTGCTTCCAAATTTTTTTTTACATAAAAATGTTTTATTGTGATTTACGATAGGAATCATGGCTTTTAATATGCACAATGTTTATTATAATCATGATAGCATCGTCGAAGCAGTTATAAAGTGCAATTATTTAATTTGTCCACTATAAGTACAAACTCAGCTTTGAACATAATACAGGGTATTTCAAAACGATGGACCCGA
The DNA here is from genome assembly GCA_014621495.2 of Entosphenus tridentatus. Classification (NCBI taxonomy): domain Eukaryota; kingdom Metazoa; phylum Chordata; class Hyperoartia; order Petromyzontiformes; family Petromyzontidae; genus Entosphenus; species Entosphenus tridentatus. The sequence continues at coordinate 4,801,693 of CM025620.2, read as the reverse complement.
TTTGAAATCGCTATATCTCTGAAATTGGGTCCATCTTTTTGAAACACCCTGTATAAAAAAACCCAACAATTATACCTTAAAAATATTTACGAAAGAAATAAAATTCAAAACACGTTGCAATTTCAACGGTAAATGGTAACTGACTTTAAGTACTCATACCTAAGAACCTGATTATATCATAGTGCTGTATTAGTGTTCACACACTAAAATAAGCGCTACGTTCCACCCAGTACTTCTATTGCATTAACACATAATTATATAGGACTGGCTTGGAGGGGGGGGGGTCTTGTCTTTAACAAGCGAGTAAATATAATCACAATAGCAATCTGAAGTGGCTTGATCAGAAAAAGCCAATTGGCAGCCTCATCAAAGCTCCCTCACCAAAGGTGCTATGAAGACCATCGTGAGAATTACTCATCATGTCAAGCCACATCAGCACTGATGTTTCATTTGAACAAAGACTCGGGACTAAAATAAATAACACCTCTAGAAGTAACAAAGCAACATACAAAAGTTTTACACAAGTATCCATCCATTGTTGAACACAATTTCAAAAATTTAACAAGAGTGGAAACTTGTATAGAAGGAAAATGTACTACCACTATGTATGGTTGTTTGGAAATTACACTGAATCCTACCAGCCTTTTAGCAAGAGCAAATGTAATGTATTTATTTATAACAATGGAAATGTTGATGGAGACTAGGACAAAATCTTTCAGTGTTTGGTTGCTATGTCAAAATTACCAACTACATTTGTACCTGGTCAGCATTGGCACGATCCAATTTTTTTGACTGCCATGAGATAGAGACCACACGTTCTGATGGCAGGTTAAGTCGTTCCATATGTAAACGACTGACTACTCACAAAATGGCATGCAATCCCACACCAAGATTTTAACTCTAAATCCAACACCATCATGACGGATTGTAGTTTAAAAGCAAACAAAAAAAATGATTTTGTAAGACAAATTAAGTGTGTGAAAATGTATTCCGTAACTATTGAAAAATTAAAGCCTTCCAAGGTTTGTGTCCCATCAGGTTTTAACGTACAAACATCTGGCTTCAGGTCTTCCCATCGATGTCTTCGATTCCAATCTTTGTAACCTACCCTTCTCTTCTATCCTACACGTGACTTTAGGATTCCAAATATCGTATTCCTGATGCGACATAAAATGGTTTCCCGACACGTTTTATTCCAAATCTCCAAGTTGCTTGCCTGGCTTGAAATTCCTAGCAACCTCTGTATAAACTCAAACTCAAGTTAAAGATGCCTCTTTAATTCTCACTTGGCATCACACCACGCAAATATGCAGGCCACAAAAACACTTGGGCTGTAACTGTCACGCCCTTGCTCCCAGACGTTGTCATCAATGTCCTTTGCGTGTTCTACACTGCTGCCAGTGGTTATGCCAGGACTCACCTGAACGCTGGCGAGAGGTGGACGGACATGTTCTTGTGCCGCTTCTCAAAACGGTTGTACTTGCGGATGTAATGAAGGTAGTCACGACGGATCACAATCGTGCGCTGCATCTTCATCTTGGTGACGACGCCTGGGGGGAGGCACACAATAGTTAAAAACGTGCCAGGCAGGCTTAGTGCTTTACAGTTATTTCATTACCATTCAAGTCTCATGACCTCAACGTTTTTTGCAGCGGAGGGCACAGTTACTGTGTGTAATCCTAATTGCATAATTTGTTGGTATTTTTTGTTGCAATGGAATGTTGGCCAATACCAGTTAGATGGTATGTTTTTTAGTTTATGCAGGAAACCAGATAATCCAGAAAAAAACCCATACAGCTCAGGGAGAGAACTCCACACAGAAAGGCACCCAAGTTGGGAATATAACCCATGGCCTTTTTGCTGCAAGGGACAAGTCTTAACATCAAACGTCCCTGCCACTCATAGAACAGGGTTGCCGCCTAGTGTTACCTTTCACAAGTGAGAATACAATGATTAGAATATCAATCTGAAGTGACCTGATCAGGAAATGCCAATAGGCAGTCTCATCAATGCTCCCTCACCAAAGGTGCTATGAAGACCATCGTGAGAATTACTCATCATGCCAAGCCACATCAGAGCCGAGTTTTTATTGTAAAAAATTACTCGGGACTAAAATTATTGAATACCTCAACAAGTATCATGCACTGATAAAATGAAGCCATGCGATGATTTTATTGGTGCGAATCCCAAGCATGTAACAAGAGTATGAAATGCTATAAAACAAAAACATTTACAACTGAAAAAAAGCTCCAGAATATGGCAGCATCTTTATAGCACTAGCAGAGATGTTTGTTTAATGCACACTTTTCCTGCAGGGCCCAGTATTAGGTTGCTTGGTCAATTCTTTATAAATGCTCATCATATGGGACGAACATTTTTGCTGTCGTCACTTTCCCAAGGTGTCAAGATTTGATACCATCACATAAGACCAGCTTTAGAGACACAGGTTGTTGGGATCACGTGAGACCCCCAGGATGGCCAGAAGATGGTGGTATCGGAGGGAGGTTCGTTAACCCATCTGAGTGGACCTCCGAGTATTAACCCCTGGTTCGCGTGTGTTTCATCCCAAGTATTTGACTCCCCCAACATGCAAAAAACTGGTTTAAAAAGCAACTAGCCATACATTCAAATGCAGGACCCCTCTGAAAATCTTAATATTCGTTGTCGCTTCCTGGGTAAAAAGTTCTAATCAAACAAATTAACTTATGGATGCACGCTGCGACACTTGTTTAAATGCCAATAAAATCTGCAACAGTAGAAGTCACCTCATGCATGCTGAGACTAGACCCTGAAGTAGTAATGGGCCATTACAATGATCAGCTCAGGGTCAAAATGGAGATAACCCCAAGCAGATTGTTTTGGGAACCAGACACTTCTGATTATCGGAAAATTGCCAATTCTCAATGGCTTACCCTGGGATAGAGAACATGACTATCACTTTGGGGAAGTCAACAACTTCATAGAAAACTGGACTGCTTTACACAGTAATGTGGAATTTGTGCAGGAACACTTTTTATTACCACACAGCACCAATTTGTAAATGTAAAAAAGAGTTAAGGACTCACCTGTAAGAATACGGCCACGGATGGACACGTTGCCAGTGAAGGGGCATTTTTTGTCAATGTAAGTGCCCTCAATGGCCTGTTACAAATACAAAAACATAGATAATATAATCACGTCACATGAATACTTAATTTAACCACAACCCAGCGAGTAACAATAGCTGCATATTGCTTTGAATTACATTGATGCCAACTAATGGTTTAATTATACCTGCAGCTAAGTATATGATTTATATTTGCATAAAAAATACTCGGATATTTTTTTTACATACTTTGTACAATTGTATAAAACGAAAATAAAATCATTTCATTAAATGGCTGGGTAAACATGTTTAGAACAGCATCACACGTCATGTGGAACAGCAGCGGCTTGATCAGTTAATGCCAATAGGCAGTCTCAGCATTGCTCCCTCACCAAGGGTGCTATGAAGACCATCGTGAGAAGAAAATCATCATATCAAGCCATGCCCACAGCACAGTACTTTCAGCTTTATCAGAGATAAAACCCGGGGTAGTTGTCCGGCATCGGCAACCAAAACAAGAGGAACGATTTTTTATTCTGTAAAATCTTCAAAATTTCAAGAGCCATAATGCATGCGAATACGAGATGGTCCTTCATAAATAACATCACGAAGCAGTACTAAGAGCCGCATCTGGAGCTGCAGGTTGCCGACCCCTATTTATGAGAAAACATTTTCTGAGATGACAAGATCTGCTAAGCAGAGGTGTAGTATTTTTTCCCACTGCATGGACATTCACAGGTTGAAGCAAATCTTACCTCACGGGGGGTCTTGAAGCCCAGGCCCACACTTTTGTAGTACCTCTGGACTTTCTTCTGCTTTGCAGAGCCCGACACAAGTACCTTCCTGTTTTGGAAGACAGTGGGCTGCTTCTGGTAGGCCCTCTCAGTCTGAAATTATAGAGCAGGCAATTGGTCAGTTAAAATAAAACAGATTCTGGCACATGCCTATTCAATAATTGACCTTAATTTACAATCAAGGGACACAGAATCCCTTGATGGCAAACTGTCCTAAAGCAATTTTGCCTTGAGAAAGCATGGCACTGTATCTATTCCAATATAGAAACTACATCTGTTTTATGTAGATTTAGTTTAAACTTTACACTTGATTTTATATTATACATGTGAAACGTATATCGAGTTGGCCGTAATGAGCATAAGGGTGGTCACATACATTTTCATATTCAAATAATTATGGATGCAGTTAATTCACCTCAAGTACATAGCAGCATATATTGTCTTCTTAAAAAATGCTTTAATGTAGCTACTACGACTATAAAAATCCCGTTATGTGCCTATTTTCTCAGTATTGGGTGGTAACCAGAAATAATTGAGATAATATACTGTACTCAACCATTTCAAATGTGGCAACTGGCCAAGGTATTTACAAGTAGCGGCAGTGAGACATGGGACGTGGACTTGATCAGAAAAAGCCAAAAGGCATCTCAGCATAGCTCCCTCACCAAAGGTGCTCAGAAGACCATCGTGAGAAGAAAATCATCACATCAAGCCACGTCGAGATCCACAATGGACGAGTAACCAAAATGTGTCTTATTTGTAAATCTGAGGTAAACACGTGTACAAGACTACAAAGTTAAGATGTGGCATTTGCTGCGACTTCCACTTCGTTATGCCTTCATCTCTTGAATAGATCTACATTACTGCACACCATCCGATTTTACGAAATTATCAGTTCCTGCAATATACTTATGGTTTACTGAACTTATTTTCTGTTTGTGGGATTGAGATTCGCAATTGCCTTTGGCCGACCCACTTGAAGTCCATTACATATCAACCACGTGCGCAAGCTAAAGCCGACGTTCTTCAACGTCGTGCAACGATTCCAGGGGTACCAACACATTTCAAGATATAAATTAGTCGAAACCGAATTAAACGCGAATGGTAGTGGCCTACGTGGCAAATGAAATCGGCAACTAAACAAAACTGAGGCCAATGCAAATTGAAGCACTGGCATGGTAGTCACCATGAGTCGTGATCAATCCCACTTTGAACGCTTCCCTCGCCGAATGTAATAACTAGTGTCCATCGTTCACGTGCATTTATGAAATAATTATCTTGTTGTCCATTCTTAACTTACAATGCACCAAGACTTCATGCAGAACATTAAAGTACAGTACATTGGCTTGAAGTGCTGCGTTAATGTAGACCATTTTAACGAAGGCTCAGGGTGCAGCAGTAAAGCACTAGAAGCAATAGTTTAACGTACATCCATGTACATCACTGCCTTGAGATAAAACATCGGCTTCATACAGATAATTATTAAAGCAGAGGTATGATCACCGCAAACCAACAACATCCAAGCCCTATCAATGGCTTCATTATACAACACGTGCAAGCGTACAACTCTTTACACAGCCTACACCCGAAACATTATTTACAACCTTTAACCACATAGGCGTTTAACCGCAACTTCCTTCCTCACACTGTTACCCCGTCGACTTATTCTTGCACATTTCTCCCGACATGTTAAATGTTTAAGCCGCTACTACGTCGAGGCCTACAGCGGCGTGCTCCTACAGCAGCCTTAGGCCCCGAAAGCGTCAAAACTCCTCTAGGGCCTCTTAAGCTCTCGCGGCTTTAACCGCTACCGAGAGACACACACACACACGTAGCTGCGTTAAGCGCTTAATGTTCGTTGTATTTTAGGCGTCGAGGCGCTGGTGGTTTAAGTGAAAAGAGGACGAAGCGAGCGACGAACACCCCACCTGTATGTCCGCCATGGCGCCGCGCAGAGCGGAAAGAGAGCGGGGGCGGGCGGGGTCTCCCGAACTGCGCGCGCAGGGGCCGGAAGTCGGAAATACGTCACGGACAATTCATATTCATGATTTTGAAAAATTGTTAAACATTTTTTGCAAAAAGATATAAGATTGTGCAGCGCATTACGTCTATATTGCGATTGCTATGCGTTATATTATATCTATTTTTTAAAATATATATAGGAAAAGACGTAGGACGTGGCAACGGACGCCGGAAATTACGTCATCGGCACGGAGGTCGCCCACGATGTTATCCACTGCTAGATGGACGCCTCCGCCTTTGTCTCTCCCCACGAGAACCCCTCCGCCTCGAGCCTGCTCCAGTGCAGCTGCCTGCACATACGGGGCGATTTAATGATTTATTTAGTCGCTCCGTACTCTCGGACGTGATAATATTACGTCTCCCCCCCCCCCCCCTAATCAGTCGCAGGCTTTTTCCATTCAGGAAGGCCTTCATGTCTCGGTGCTGTTTGTCGCTGGCCGCGCTTGCTCAGCAACTTTAAACAAAAACAACCCTTCCAAGTCAGTGGTGCATAAACACAACAAACTCAACATTCGTGAATAACCCGGAGCGGGCGGGGGGGTGGCGGAATAACAGTTGACGTTTTGGACACAACCCCTTATCAGTGCCTACCTTAATACGGACCATTTAAGACTTAATTAATCACCACGTGCCCCTTATACATCTCAAAGTTCATCCTACAAAGTCCCATCACAAGGGAGAAACACATTGAAACGTCTGCACGCCGTATTGACATGAACACTGAATTTCCCTGTGCAAGAATAGGGGCTGAATCGTACGGGTTGACAGCTATGCAATGGTCCTTCCACACACGAGAATCTTCGTGCTTATCCAGCCTTAGCCTGCTTAGCCTCAGCAGCATTGCGGCTGCTGTGGTGATGGCCATGAACCACGTGGAGTTGCACGCCGCATTCAGTTGTAAACGCCTCTCGCAATGTCTACAAATAATGCGGCCACTCCAATCTACCACATACCCGAACATTAATTAAGCCCCTCCTAATAGTTGTCTACCAAGAATAGTTACGTTGTGATCACACAGTATGTGCATATTTAAATTATATGTTAAATTATTTTGAAAGGAACGGACGTGACGTAATCTTCGTACAGCTGTGGGCCCTGTATGGGATTGAGTGCTCAGTGCGGGACCCCGTAGCGGTGTTTGTTGTTGTTATTGATTGATTGTTGTTGATTTGTTGTTATTTTTTTTGCACGGAAGCGATGGCCGAGTCGGGGTTCCGACGCGTGGCCGTGCTGTGCTGCGTGGCCGCCTGCTTCTCGCTGCTCGCAGTGAAGGTGTTCGTGCCCATGGCGACGCGAGAGACTCCTCACTCCGGCCAGGGTGACGACTGCAACAGCAGTACCACCATCATCACCACCAATAGCAGCAGTACCACCATCACCACCACCATCATCTCCAATAGC
>CM025620.2:4714391-4777705 GCA_014621495.2 Entosphenus tridentatus | reverse complement strand
TTGAGACAGTAAATCTGGCTGTGACGGTCCCACCTGATGACGGAGACTTGTGTTGCCTCCGAAACGTGATTTATTATTTTATTTTATTTCTATTATTATTTTTATTAATTTTATTTTTTTACCTACGTGACTTTACCGAAAAAACCTAAGAGTATAACGTTAAAGAGATGAGAAACGTCGACTGCGCCAATTGTGTGGACGTAACGGGGCCTCTGGGGTACCGATGAATGAAATCGCGTCGATTGATCGGTTTCCTGGTAGTACGGTCCAGTGGTATTGCATTATACGTGACAATATTCATTTTCGTGGCAACATACATCGACGTCAATCGGGTTGACTCCATTCACGATTGATCGATATCACTCGATTAATTAATACGTTTATTGATTGTTTTATCATGGTACTGTATGTTAATCTGCCTCAAAATTTCAGTCTATTATCGATTTACCTCTGGCTCTGTCAATTCATCAGGTCCTATAATTGATCGATTATTCAAGCTGCTTGCGTCGGTTAATACGGCTTTGCCGATTATTCGTAATTATAGCTGATGCAATGCATTATCGATTTCATTTTAAGCATTTTAGATCAATCAATCACCTCGTCACCCACTTGGCAAGATGATAGTTCAATTATTCCGACCTGGGAATCAAAGCCTGCGGCTGATTTTTTTTTGTGCAAAACTGTTGTAAAGTTGCACTGTACGTATACGTTATAGTTTAATTTCGTCTAATGGTAAGTTTATTTTGAAATCGCTGTTAGAACACTTGATCGTTGGACCGTCGCGAGATCCATTCTCAGTCCACTTGGCCTATCATCTCGTTAGGGCCGTTACAATTAAGTACCATTTTGTGGAAAGTCAACAGTAGACTTATGGTGAGCACAGGCTTTGGCATGGAAATGCAGAATTTCCACCACTGGACTTTATGCACCATTGGAGATGAGTGTTGCCTCATTGCTCTTCAGAGCAGGGGGACCCTTTGACTTGTGCAGTGTTTCATTCATAATTCTGTACACATTTACACCACAGATTTAATCCAATGTGCGTGCATTAAGTTGCACATTTGTAAACAGACAAAATGCTGAGCCCATCTTGTGTTGATTTGGCAAATTCCAAAGATGTTACCCAATGTCTGCCACGTGCACTAATAGTAATAGTTTATGGCTTAGCTAGCTTGGCGTGTTTACATCACAATGTGATGAGTCTAACCTTTCCACATGCCACTTTTGGATTGGACTTTGTTGGATTGTGGGTTTCACGCCTTTTAAACACCATTTTCTCAACTGAAGAAAGCAAAGGCTCATGCCACTGCTAGCAGAGCTGCCTCCAGTAGAGGGAAGTCGAAAGGGTTTCTCGAGAGTGTTATTTGGCATGCTCTCTTACATTGTCAAGGCGTCTTGAAAGAGATGGGAGTACCCACTAGACGCGACCTGTCGATCGACTAACTGTGGTATCCCTATTTATATGCTGTTGGTTGGACAGACGCCCGGGGGGATTTGAGAAACTTCTCTATTATTACACATGTCACGCTGGGAGATCAAAACGGCTATCTAAGAATCGCCAGTCCCAATGTACTAACTAATAATGCTAGCAAGTAATATTCATTTTAAAGATCACTGTCCACGATTTGAATATCTCCAACAGTCTGATATGGTTTATTGTTAATCTTCCTTTTTGTATACAGTAAAATATTACGTTGTATAATTTACATGATAAATATTTTACCCGTGTCATACCACAGGAAGAGGCTTAAATTGTGTAATTTATGGGAAAAGAAAAAGGAACGGGAAAGGGGCACGGTTCAAGATGAGTAGCAGGAACAAATGAGTGCCAGGCAGGGAGGGGAAGGTGGGGGGAGAAGGAATGACTGGGCCAAGAGGTTGTGGATGAGAGGGTGATAGCAGGTGAGGGAAGAGAGAGAGAGAATGAAGGAGCAATCACGAGTGAGCTGCATGAAGTGTGTGTTTTCAAAGGGGGTAGGGAGAAAGGAGGGATTCAGAGTGGGGTTGGCCATACCTAAATAAATCACGTGATTTATTGAAGTTTTGAGCTGATTTAGATAGCTAGGTACATACCTGTTTCTTTTAATGACATTCCTGAATTATTCATGCACATACCTGGAGGTCGGCACTTTGGAGGTGCAGATGGTGGTGGACTGAACAGATTCTATTCCTTTAATTGCAATACAGCAAGTAGGATTCTTACGATGGATATTTTGCGCATTCTCTCCTTTGACCTAGTTTTGTTTTCACAACTCCAGTTGCTTTCCAAATTCCAACTTACCAAGAATTTAGCTAAGCTTATTAATTCATGACACTCATGAAAAGGTCTTGAGACTCAGTGAGGCTTTACTGATTAAATATAGGATTATTTTAGTACCCTTAAAATAAGCTACGTGTTATTTGTGACCATGAGTGGAATAACATATGCTTTGCTTCTCTTTGCTGTGCTGTTGCTGAAACAGCCTTTTCTGAGGTAATGTTTTGGCTTTGTAAACAGTCACATGAACTGATTTTGAAACCGCTTTCTCGTATGGTCTTAGTAAGTGGGGAAAAGCAGGAAAGTGGGTTGACACTGGGAGCTAATTTCGAAGCTATTGGAAGCTGTGGACATTTCTCAACAAAAGCTATAGGAAATTTTTGTAGATTAACCACTGAGCTTTCTAGATAAGCGTTTTCCAGCAACATCTTAGCAAAGCTTCTCTTGAGTCTCATGAGCTCATGTGGCCCATTAAACTATTACTTGTGGTTTGCCTAGGATTTTAAGCCAGTCCTCCACAAACACTGGAAATAATCTGTCAGATGGGGGGAGGGGGTATCGTATAAATAGTTTGCCTGATATTATGCGTGTATGTTGTTGCTGCCTGTGCCATTCCAAATGCATTAAACAATGAAAAAAACTTGCCATAGTTACCTGTTCATATCATATTTTGAAGCATTCCTTGAATTATTGACATTTCCCATGTTTTTTAAGTGGACCTCTGGCAGCACTGCTATGCATTCTTTCCTTTTTCCTTTTAAGGCAGTAAGTGTTATTGATGAATGTGTTGACTTTTTTGTCATTTCATTTATGGGTTAGGTGAAGCAATCACACCCGGCTTCTTGCCACAAGGCCTTTAGCGGCTTTATAATGTTTTCCTGGCACTATAAGGTAATTGTCACAGTACTTGCTGATTTATAAACATCAATGTACATACTGACTATTGTGTGAGTACGAGGACACCCAGGAATTTTTTATCATCACTTATACAAGTTGATGTATCTGTGTAGGGGCTTTATGAATGTATATGCCATGGCTTCCACTCTTGGTGGATCATTGGAGTGGTTTTGATAAGTGGCAATATGTCTTCTTGGTTTTTTCGGTAAAGTCACGTAGAAGGGGAGTAATAAAATAATAAAAATAATAAAACATAATAAAATAATTCTCACGACGTTTCGGCCACAACGCAAGCAGCCGTCTTCAGGTGAAACCAGGTCTGTCGAGGCGACAGCGTCTGAATATGCTTGGCAATATGCTTGAGGTTCACACTGTTGTAATAAAATGGCCTTCTTTCAAAACATTCCCATGCATATGGTGTATTTTGGAAAACATACAAACTTAAACGTGTAATATTGGTCACTGTTCATGATTAATTAGACTATTGCTCCGTTTCAAATTGTCGTAGCTGGTGTATGCCATTGATTTGTTAGCTTGTTTATGGCACAATAGATTTGTGCAAACAATAAATTAATAATATACGAGACTTGCCTCTACCATGAAAATGTGCAATTACCACTCGAGACACACCTGAGGTTTGCCTATAGAGACAAGTGCTATCTTAATGTCACATGTGCTGAGAGACATTGCCACTATTGCCATGAGCAGAATTGATAGATAATGTCATCACAATTCAGTATTTAGAACGAGAAAACCTACGTATTTAAGCTTGGTAAAATGTCAATACATAACTTAATGATTATTATTAATTGAGTTGTGTTAGGTCTTAAGTACAAATAATGCAAGCTGTACGTTTTCCAATTTTATATATAAAACACACTAATATAATTATTATATCTCTACAAAAATATGTCTAGATTACGTGGGTGTACAAGTCTGGAATGGAATGACTCATTTTTCATTGTCTTCTTATTGAGTGGAGAACACTGCCAATTTAGGACAAACTGTTATTGCGTAGATTGTTGTGGCAATGTATTTTAATTTAAGAATACCTTTTGATTATCCTGGCTGCCACTGGATACCCACCTTCCAGTTGGAATATTTTGAATTAAAATCCCCATTGGAGCTCACTTCATCCCATTATCTCTCGGGGGTTTATAAAATGCGTATCACTTGATGCCAAGTGTTCACTCCACATTTCTGTGAATTTAGAAACAGTGACCAAGGCTGGCACAGCACATTAGTCCAAGTGAAAATAGTGGAAAAGGGGTTTGCCGAGGACAGGTTCAGATATCAATTGCCAATATAATACTCCCTCACCCTGTGTATGTATGTATGTTGAACTTATTTCGCACCGTACGTAGCCACACGTGCTAATCGGAGTGTTCTGGCATGTTGACAGGTGGTGTATGAGAAGGACGGTGTGTTCGTGCACACCTGCACCAAAAAGAACAATGACCAGGATTCGCTCATCCCTGGCATCCTTCGGCTCATTGAGAAGCCCAGCAACAGCCAGGGGCGCCCCGGGGCGCATGGTTTCCAGGTACTATTGACCCGAGGGCCGTCAAGGGATGGTTTTCGTGATCGTACATCTACTTGCTGCTACCTGGTTTACCCCTCTTATCTCGCTGCACTTCTTTACTCATACCTCCCTTAGTTAAGCAAACCAAAAGCCTGCTTGTTGAATCCCTCGGTCAACCTGTGGTGAATGGAAGGGTGTTCTTATCCTATGCTGACCTCTCTATCTGGTACTACCTCCCCCTGCTCTTCCAAACTCACTGTTGGCAATTTTCCTTGTTTGAGTCACAGCTCCAATTCTTCTCCTTTTCTTCCACCTGTGACTGATCAAATCTTCCTCTTTTCTTCCGCCTGTGACTGATTGCATATTTCAATCATACCACTCCCTCAGCCATTTACATCTCATACAATCACTTCCCCTGCCCAATGCGTGTTCCTCATGTATTGTATAATGTAAACCAGATAATAAAATCAATGAAAATGAATTGCAAATACACTGAATAGATACCACCTACGATGTATTCAAATTGTCTTCATCACTCTGCAGTGAATAACATCGTAACATATAAATTGCTATGTCTGAGCCTAGTGAGTCTAAAGCTCTTCTATAGTATTAAAATTAGTTTTATTTTACATGGTTAAAACATCTCACCTTTTCATGGTGTGGTAATCTTCTTCATAAGTGGACAATCCAGGTATCCCTGACTGCGGTGAAGTGCAAACCACTTGGGCAATGCTCACCAACGCAAACTTTTGCAGGGAGTACAAATTGAATCCATCTGGCGGCCCCCAGACGCCATCGAGAGGCTTTGCAAACTCAACACATAGTAGTCAACGTGTCTGTTGCGTTTCACATGCCCTACAGAAGAAGATTCTCGTAGAGACACATGAGGTGTTAGGACAAACCAGTGAATATAATCGGGCTGTGGACTTTCCAATGGGCATTCTGGTTATAGCGAGACTGCATTTTTTTGTATGTTGCCGTGTTACAGACAAGTCGGCGTGCACGCATGCATATTATCTGCATTTTAGTTGTTGTCATATATAATTGCTTATACTGTGAATAACTAATTTACTGTGTTAGTCGTTAATATTCTTAAAAAACTTTTCTTGCAGACCTTCCTACCCATCGTTTTAGTCAGTATTTTCCATTGTGTGTCCCTACTGCTGTAAAGCATATTGATATGTTGTTGCATGTAGATTGCATGGAAATTAAATCGTATTATAGTTTTATTTCTTTTGTTGTTTATGATCATTTTGATTCTACATATCATCGCAATGGCTGTGGGTCATCAGTCGAAGGGAATAGTATTTAGTTTTCTCAACATAATTCACTACTTGCCACTCCGACATCGTGATTACCCACTACTCTCCTGCTGCAGAAAATTATTCCACCTTGTCTAACGCTTCTTCAGTGTCATTCGTTGTGTTGAAATGTTTTGCTGGTGTTGGGGAGAATGTTTATTGGAAGCGCGTTTTGATCTTATTTGCGCAGGGCACCGATGCCTTCATAGACTGGGTGCCTGTGGATGAAAACGGAGACCAATTACATTTGCTCTGCCCGAAGAAGGTATGCGTCTTCCATTAACCCATATAGCCCTGCTAACAGCTGAATAAATCACATCTTGTACCTCACACACACACTCAAAATTTGTCTCCGAAATAAAGAGTTGCTTTAGGGAAGCTATGGATTATAATTCTATGTTATGTTGCCTTGCCTTTTTAAAATGTTATTCACAGTGAGAACATTGGGCTGTATACATCCTCCTGCAATTGGGGTGAACAGCTAATAAACAACAATATAAAATTACACCGGCACTATGGTTCTGATTTGTGAGGGCTCCATTTAGGATTTTTTTGTAGCAGACGTGATGCTATAATTTTAATGTTGTGCAATCGGTGCGATTGTCATGGGCCTTACTCTTCTAACCATCTGTGTTCAGCTCGTGTTTGTGCTTGTAATATTTGGCATGACTCCCAGCAAATTCTGTCCTGCATGTTATGCCTTTGCCAAGGGCTGCCAGTGACTCTTAAGGTGGTAAAAAAAATTGTTTCTGCAGTGAGGACATAAAAGGTCAGTTAACAGAAGAACTATGCAAAATATAATCCAAATGTAAATTGACCAGTTTAAGATAAACACATTTTCTTTTTGCATATGTGTATTGGTTGCTGTAGCAACTATGTAACATAGAGTGCTGCCAATTGTAATGAAAGCCGTGCAACCTCTTGCATTTGCTGCACAACATTAATTTAATTAAGCCTCACTTTAATTGACATCTCAGCTGCTGGCTTAATCTAGGTTGTATGTCAGATGTGGAAATCGGTTGACGTTAACAGTGCTGGCAAATCATTAATAAATAATGAAATCGCCTGTGGCTAGCCACATCTCAAAATTGGCAAACACAGCAGGAATAAAATATTTTAAAATACTTTTTTTTTAAACACGCTTTAAAGAAATGTACTGTCCGAGCTTCCCTCCCCCTGCCCCCTTCCCCCATCGCCCCTCCCCTCCCTCGGCGTGGCTCCCCGAGGCTTGCCGTGACGTAAGGGACCGTGGTGATTTACAGGCAACGTCAGTTGAGCGTGGACAATTAGAGCCGTAAACGTGGACAATTAGAGCCGTAAAAAAGATTGCTTAAAAATATATATTTTGAAATTTTAATGATAGAATATAGTATTGTCATCAGTATGACATAGCTATACCAAGTTTGCAGTCGATACGACATTGGGAATACGGTTGAAATTGAGTTACAAGATTTTAGGATACGACAACACACAGAGTAAGTAAAATAAAAACGTGTGAAATGTTTAAAAATATATGTTTTGGATTTTTTATGATAGAATATAGTCTTGTCATCAGTATGACAGGTATTTCAAGTTTGCAGTCGAATGCACATTGGGAAGTGGGTAAACATTGAGTTACAATATTTTTTTTGAGCATACAACAGACGGAGTGAGTTGAATAAAAGCGTGTGAAAACATACTCTTAGGCTTTTTCGGTAAAGTCACGTAGGTAAAAAATTAAATTAATATAAATAAAATAATAAATCACGACGTTTCGGAGGCATCAAGTCTCCGTCATCAGTGTAAAAACAGTCTTTGCTATACCGTAGGTGGCATTACTTTCGAATTACTCAAATGTGCATTGAAACAGTGCTTGTTCTGCCGCCACAGTACTTTTATTTATATTTGGATCTTTTATAGCTAAAGTTCTATCTTGAAAACACTTTTCGGATCTTGTTTCTAAAATAATTGTTTTAGTTTGGCAAATAATGACAGTGTTCCCCTTATATAATTGGTACAAGACACACTGAACAGAATGGCAATGCCTGCATGGGCAAAGACAAGTCACATGTGGCTACTATTAATGATACGTTTTACAAAATGGAGAAAAATACCTCTACAACGAGTGTATTTAAGAGCTGCGGGTCACTCCAGCTTGTCTTCAGGCACACTCAAACCATGTTTTGGAATGTGAAGATTGAGCATAAATGCCAAACGCTCCAACAACAATACGAATGCAGCAACATATTAAATAACTTAAGATTAGCAGGAGACCTGGACTCGTGACACTGAAACATTGTAGTAAGCTCCTAACGACGTTGCTCCTAGGGCTGATAAACCTGGACATCGCGCTCATGTTACTTTATTTCCTGTTTTATTTGGTTACATTATTCGCTTTCCTCTCCCTCTTCTCTCTTCTGCTTCCTCGTTAATCTGCTGCTCCTAATCATTGCCCCCCTACTCTAGCAGGGCAGCGAGCCCAAGTGCCTCCATACAGCCCCCCATTAGAGGGTGTATTGTTCTGGGTTCGACGCATTTTCGTAATTTTTATCTTCCTCTGCGATGTCCACATTCTGGGTTCTTGAAAAAAAAGATAATCAGGATAAACATCCAAAGCTATTACTACAACTCTCTTGTTTTCTAAGTGTGATGTGTTGTATTGCATGTAGAGTGCTTAAAATAGATAATTACCATGGAGATACTGGCACTTGTCATCGGAATGCATAATTTCAACAATTGGCTCAAAGGTGCCAAACGAGATTAGCGTTGCTCCCCCTCCCACTCAATATGAGCAGGAAGACACTTTCACTTTGAATAACCATGCACATTTTATCAAGTGAAACTCACTCTTTAGTGAACCGTTTAGTCACTTGCAATGGTATGTGTCATGGTGTTGCATTTGTCTAAAGATTTGTAAAAAAAAAATGTCCGGGCTGTAGAGCTGCCAACCTTGAAAGGAAAGAACTGTGCTGATGTTTTCCTCGGAAAACAAAGCACGTGTCGTGTTACCTTCATAGTTGAAAGAGCAAACCGAAGCTAAGTTTGTGCGATATGGGAAAGAAAACAAACAGAAGTTAATCACCAAAAATAAAACACCAAAGTGGTTGTCTGCCCAAATAGATATGAGGTGATCATTTTCTCCAGGTGACAGCCTTAAACCAGTGGTGGAAGTCAGTTGATAGGACAACTGTTGTTGACTTCCCCAAACGCAGTACAAATTTTATTGATTCTAAATTCATGAATCGCCACCACTGATTCCGATTTAAACTCGCAACCTAATTGTTTATTCCATGCTTTCAGCGCTTTGCCTCCTGTATGGATAATACTAAACCCAAATAATGTTACGCATAACTGATTTAATTACAAGATTGGCCTGTTTTTTTATCTGTTTCTCCAATGTGGGCTGAGGTAAAAAATAAAAACATGGCAGCACAGAGAATTCACCAAATACATGTAGAATGCTCTCTCACACCTAAACAGTTTAACATTGAAGTTTCGATTTAAAGCGTTCGTGACTGCAGGGATTCATCTTCTTGGTTCTTTCGGTAAAGTCACGTAGAAGGGAAATAATAAAAATAAAACATAATAAAATACAATTCTCATGACGTTTCGGCCACAACGCAAGCAGCCGTCCTCAGGTGAAGAACAGGTCTGTTGGAAAAACTTTACCGAAATAACCAAGAAGATTATTGAAGTTACAATGATTGAGTGGCACTAGCCAACACTGGAAAGTCACCCAGTAACCAAGTAGCCACATTCAAAGGCTTCACCCGTGCACACCATGTGCGGGCCTTCGGGGGAGATGTGTGACCCCCCTCCCGTTTTTGCCTGCACTTTTTTTTGCCAGGACTCAAATGCGGTTGTGGACTGGAAGCAGCAGCCCACAGGGGCAGCAGCGGGAGCTTCGGTGTCGGGGCGCCCTGTCCGAGCAGACGACGTGGATCCAGGATACGAGCCAGACTGGGCCGTGGTGAACACCGTGGGCTACAAGAAGAGAATCGGCTCTGAGAGTGAGGGTAACGACCTCGCACAACTCCAAATGTAACTTATTGGGGGTGGCTGGATTTCTCAGTGTTCCAAATGTTCCTTTGTTAGAGCACTGAGCCAGCATTATCTACAACCGAGATTGATTTCCTCATCTCTCATCTTAAATTAGGCCATCTTCTGATGGGTTCAGATCCTGACTTCTAATCCACGTTTCGTTCCTGACCTAAGAAGATGGATGTTTTTCCACAGACTCGGGACCATATATGGCAGTGTTCTTCACCGCAAGGCCCACGGGCGCTGGCTGATGTGCAGCCCCCAACAATACACAAATGTGAAAGCACTCCAAGCAGGCGATATGGCGGCCCTCATACTGATGTCTTATGGGTAAAAGTGGGCCCCCCTCTAAAAATTAGTGAACAACACTGATATATACGGGGTTTAGCAACGCTCCATGCTCAACCGAGTGGGGAAAACACTTTTTGTTTGTTTATTAATCTGGTTCTCAAGTGATTAAAGTTTGGTATGTGCTTGGACACCATTGATCACACAAAAATATATGTAGTTTCATTTCTTGACTAAATTTAAAATATTCCAGCTCTGAGAAACTGTGTGCCTTGTAGGATGGTGACATGGCCCAACAGAAGCATGCTCACCCCTTGTTCGCTAAGGTTCATGGTTCGTATCCAGCAATCGCCCTGGTTATTGTTTTGGGTGTATTCGCTATATATATATCGTCTACTTCAGAGTGGAATTTAAAGATCCTGTGTCGTAATTTACAACAGTAGGTCATTGTACCAGCACCATGGTCCAGCCGTGTTAAGTAAAAAAAAATATCCACATTAAATTGGGATTATACAGAGTAATCATTGCCCACTACTGCAAAAACTTCTGCAGGACCCTCCTGAAAAAAAGTATAAGAATACAAGTGTTGGTTTAAAGGGACGCTTACTAAAGTACTGCGGATGTATCATTGGTGGAATGATTGCTGTATAATTATTAGTATTTTTTTTTTAATCCTGTAACATCAGCAAGGTGCCAGTACTTCTGTTGCCCTATACTCAAATTCCATCCTTCTATTTGGGATGAGACCACGTTTTCACGAGTATTGAGTTGATGCTTTTAGTGTGGGTTCCAATGGCTAGTATAGTCCACTGCATACATATATCACATAATTTGGCCTTTACCTCTTTTTGTGCTAAATGTCCACTCAAGACACCCTGTGACCTATACTCTAAAACAGCTAAAGACGCAAGTTGTATCAATTTTGGTGAATGCCATATTTGAGAGATGACATAACTAGTTTACGTGTTCTTTTTTAGCTATAATGGGTATTTATTCACATTGTGCTTGGATTCCAGTTGTACATTTGGGACACAATGTTGGTGGTAATGAACAGCAAACATTGAATGTTTGTGTCTATGTAGTCAACATTCTGTGTCACCATAGCCTGGTTTCAGGTTCTCACAATTGTTAATGCTGTTTTAAATTTTTTATTGGGGGGAAATTGCTATTGCTATCAGCCAGTATCATATTATAGAAATGTGTCAGAATTTTCCACTGGCTGACGCTGCATTTGAGAACGGCAAACTCATTTGGTGGTGCTGTGGTAAGCGTTGATGCACGCTGACCTTGTTTGTGTTTGCACTGGCCATCAACGTTTACCTAAGAGGGGAGCTCAAGAAATATTTTCGAGCTCGGTAATTTAACAGACAAAGCCAGTACACTGTTCATTTATTGGCATATTAATTTGCATGATACCAAACATGTGGGCATAGATGTACTCGTGGCATAGATAATTACACGTATTATTGTTTAAACGTTTTAGCTGAGACACAAACTTCTATTCATTCCCGTTACAGGAATTGTATTTGGAGGAATTGGATACTTGGCATCATTAGCTTATGTTGCAAAATCAAATTTCCAAAATATTTATGCAATCTTACATCCCCCTGTGTGTCAGGTCTTGAGTGTCGAAAATTAAGTAAAACAGTTTCTGAAAGTTAAATTCTAATTGTATACAGTGTATGTATTGTATGTATATTGAACCTCTTACCGTGGTAATCAGATATGCGGGGGACGGACAACAAACTATGAACACAAAAAGCAGTTAGAAAGAAATCTGTTTTTAGTCTAATATTTAAAATTGCATAGCTCCAGTCGCTTGCTAATATTGGAAGGAAGAACATTCCAGACCACCATGGAAGCGCATTTGAAAGCACGCAATGCACTGACCATCTTTGTTCGATGGCTAGCCAAAAGGCGTTGCGAGGATGACTGGAGTTCGTGTGGCATGACTATTTAAGTAACAAGGAGAGAACACTCGTGGAGTGGGTTAATGTTATTTTATACATCAAGTAAGAGTACTGTGCTCTCTCAAATTAACATTCGGTGGGACTTTATCAGCAATTCTGAGCGAGTGGTGGTAATTCTCTACCTTCACTTATAACAGGGATAAAACTTCCAAAGCACAACCACTGTTAATTTCTCACAAGAAGGTAGCACCCATTTTATCAACCTCAAGAGAGATGATGATGACTGAGTTGACCTATAATTTTGTTTTGTTAGCAAGTGGATGCTTGGTTTATGACACTTGTTATAAGTGACCAGTTGTGCTTTTGCGGACATTCTATGAAGAGAATTGTCCCCATCGTGGGAATGTAAAAATGATACCACTGGCTCCAGACCACCAAAGACACGAGCACTGCTGCATTGATAATTATATAATTTGAGCACCGAGACACATTTGACCTTTTCTAGTAATGTCTCAAGGGCTTTGATGTCTATATTCTTTGGTTCCTTCGTAAAGTCACGTAGGTGAAAAAATTTAATTAAAATTAATAAATTAAATCACGACGTTTAGATTGCAACACAAGCAATCATCATTAGGTGTGACAACCACAGCAAGACATTTTTTTACTGAAGTGGGAGATGTCTATTTTGATGTCTACTTTGTAGCAGGACAGCGGGCTGTGATAACACACCACGTTCGCGAAGCATTTGCAGGGACTTAAGGTACCACGTCGGGCAAGCTGATTCAGTGGAGAACATTTTGCTGGTCTTTCATTTCCTTATTCTGTTTTGGTTTGTAGAAACGGGGGTGTCCTTCCAGTCCAATGCGCGCAAGAGCAAGTGGGCATTTGCCTTCAGCCTGTCTGATCTCAAGTCGATCAGGAAGAACAAGCCGGGCCTCGGCTGGTCCTACCTCATCTTTATCATCCGCGATGGCACCTCCTTCCCGGCCCTGCACTTCCACCAGGGGGGCAGCAAAGCACTCGTCACTGCACTGAGTCGCTACGTCTCGCTCACCCGGTCAGTTAAGATGGAAGAGGAACGTTGACATGTGCGCACAAAAACAAAGATCCCCAGTATAGCCTGTAACAGACTGTTGGGGCAAGGGCTGATAGGAGCACCAATTAAGGCCTACACGGCACACAAGCGTGGCCAGCACCACGCCTGTCCGCCTTTGTCTCCACAGTGGCGATGTTTGCACACCGCGCCAGGTATTCATTTAAGGCTGAGTCAACCTATGGGCGGCCCAGGACCGATTCAAATTATTGTCACTGGGGTTGACCGTGAGCGAGAATTGAACTCAGGTGGCCGGCTTCATAGCGGGCTCATAGCGCAGCACGCTAACTACTACACTACCACTCCCCACAGCACGTACGCACGCACGTGCACCCACAAGACACTGAAGTTGTCTGGTTGTTGTGCAGGTCCCCGCTCGACTCGAGGCTCACGTTGGTGCACTGCCACGATACGCGCGCGCTCTCCCAGTCGATGGACGAGCTGCAACTCTTTGACGACGGAGCGCCGCACTTTGTGTCGGTACGTACCACGCCGACTGCCAGGCGCCTTTAACGAACGCCCCTGCACAGTACGCGGGGCGTGGTGCGACTGCTTAAAGTTTATCTACAGTGTTACGAGCATGACACGGGCACAGCATTTGACATCTGCAGACAGCTTGACTTAGCCTTCAACGTGCCAGTGCACCAAATTTATAATGCAAATTTAAACTTGAAAGTGAAATTGTCTTCATACTCTAAAATTCAGTGGGGTGATAGTTATCTCTATGGCCCTTAGCTAATTGTAGATATCTTCTTGGTTCTTTCCGTAAAGTCACGTAGAAGGGAAATAATAAAATAATAATAAAACATAATAAAATACAATTCTGGCGACGTTTCGGCCACAACGCAAGCAGCCGTCCTCAGGTGAAGAACAGGGCTGTCAGAAAGACAGCGTCTGAATGTCTTTCCGACAGACCTGTTCTTCACCTGAGGACGGACGGCTGCTTGCGTTGTGGCCGAAACGTCGTGAGAATTGTATTTTATTATGTTTTATTTTTATTATTTTATTATTTCCCTTCTATGTGACTTTACCGAAAGAACCAAGAAGATGAATCCCTGCAGTCACGAAAGCTTTAAATCGAAATTTAATTGTAGATATTTCACGTTTCTGCAGTGGAGGCCCGTTTTATCAAAGAATAACCATTTTGACCTTCTACAGCACTATTCATGACTTACCCAAGTGCACTCCAGCTACAGCCTCACCCAGTCAGATAATAACACTTGTTTTATTCAATAAGGAAAAATCAAACTGAGTCTCAGTGATTTTATTCAGGAGGGTCCTCCACTGCTTTGGCATGAATGGTGTTTTCATTTTTAAGTGGTGTATTTCATGTTGGAGGAAACCTGGAGTACACAGACAAAACCTATGCTTAGGAAGGGATAACTTTTATAAGAGAATTACTTTGCTTTGGTATTTGCAGTACTGCCTTTTGGCCATGTGACCGGCCAATAAGTTGACGGCCAAATGAGTTGGAATTCTCGCAGGACGGAATGTCCCAATGAACATCATAATCTCAATTTCGTTCTTCCAAAAATGATAACGCTCGCTCAAAAGCATGCGAGCACCAGCATTATCTGCTGAACTGCAGTCCTTAAAAGTATCTGGTGATAGTTTAGTTGTTTCCAGTAGACTATTTTGTTGAGCCAAAGTTAGCTTTTCTTGGATGCCAAGTTGGCAATCTCTCCCAGGCTGCAATGTCATATTTGACAGCAATAAAGGGTGCTGTACAGTGAAGCTTTGATCATTGAAAATGCCTCAAGCCATACATTATTATTTTTTATTCAATCTTGCATCGAATACTGATTTATTTGGGGATTTTATATTGCAGAAAGTACAATGCAAAAAAAGCCAAGGCAGTGTTTCCCTCCTCTAATGAGCATGGGGCAGTAACTCTCTCAGTTTACGACTGCAATCCAATGGTGTACATTTTTGTAAAATTTGCATTAAGTGGTACTCGTATGTCAACCACATAATATTTTTAGCTGAGTTTATCCATGATCAAGATATGAACTCACAACATTTCAATTGTGAACTCACTGGCTCAGACCACATCACCACACAGTTGGCTATAGCAACGTCACAAATCTGACTTTTCAGAGCTGTAAGCTGATAAAATGCCGGTGCTTTTCTTCATCGCCACCCTTGCAGAAGTTCATCAAGGACCCGTACACAACGACGCTGGGCAGCTTCTCCAAGGTGACCAACTTCCTGCGGGAATCACTGGCGCAGCCGCACGAAGCGCCGCGCCACCGCCCCCCCAACGAGATCGCGGACCTCCTCAACGAGTCCATCCCTGGCCTCAACATCAACCAGCAGGAGGAGCCAGGATTCGAGCTCATCACCTGTGTGAGTGCAACTCGCGCGCACACGAACATAAGCGGGGCGGCACGGTGGAAAAAAACATGGGCAAATGTCTTGACATCAGCACGTGTGGTCTTAAGGTCCCACTTGTAGCACCAATGCTATTACACAAATGCGTACCTAAGTCTGACTAGGCCCAAGACATGTTCATGTAATTTCATGCTGCATTGTGTGAGTCATCTGCGAAGCTGAAGTTAATGTATTGTCTTGCTTAATGGAGCATTAGGCAGTTCTCATCATTTGCTGATGGTCCTAAACCAGTGCTGAAATTCCGCATTTCTTTAGTAGGGCCCAGTCTTTCCATGGCACTTGTTGGCCTATACAACGTTGGTCATTGTATTTCAACGTTGCTGTTGGTGTCATGGCATGAGGCAAAAGAACGCCATTCAATAATTGATGATAGAAATCGAATTATGTTAGAAAATGTCTGAATAGTGACATCCCCAAGGCCCCAAGGCACTTATGGTAAATTCTCACCACGAGCAGTGAAATGTCCCATGAAGTCAAAGAATCGCCCCTGGAGGATATGTACCCTTTAAAGAGTGTTGCAAGGCCATGCAACCTACGAGAAAATACTGTTTAGAACTCGCATTGGCCAAATGTATGTAAAAAAATCAAATTTCCTTGCAGCCATCATTTCACCAATCAACCCAATGTAATCATGAATTCATTGTCCCAGTGATATTGCCTGAGCGTGCCATGGCCATTACGAGCTTCTGGACTCCATCCAGCCACCTCAAAGATGCCGGCGTTGTTGATGCAGTCTTCCTTTTCCGGAACCTTTATTCATCTCACTTGCTGCACGGTTGCGCATTCAGACCGAACTGGGCCCCAGGCCAAATGTGCAGCGACGGGAGCCGGTGAGCACGGAGGAGTGGGAGCGCTACATGGACCCTGAAGGG
Source organism: Entosphenus tridentatus (assembly GCA_014621495.2). Taxonomy (NCBI): domain Eukaryota; kingdom Metazoa; phylum Chordata; class Hyperoartia; order Petromyzontiformes; family Petromyzontidae; genus Entosphenus; species Entosphenus tridentatus. The sequence continues at coordinate 4,761,154 of CM025620.2, read as the reverse complement.
AGAGTGCGCGACGTGGACAAACTGAAGGCTGCCATCTGCCAAGGGGTAACGATAATATTTTGTTTAACCAAAATACTCTTACCTCCTCGGCTACAGACGCTGACTTGTAACATAAATATAATATATCGTAACATGTTGCGAAATGGACCTTCAGTGTTTTTTTGCACGTTTCCATGGTAAATAAGTGCCTGTTTGGAGTCTTTTTTTAGTTTTTTAGGGATTGGGATTTTGGACAGTTAACTTTTTTTCCGCCTGTTCTTCCACACTTGCCAGGTGTCTTGAAAGAAACGGCATTTTCCACATTTTAGCCGAGGACTCTCGCGAGTTTCCTCCACTGGAGGCCCCTCTGCCAAGAGTGGCATCTGCAAGCAAATTCATGGCTGCCCCTTTTTGCCTTTTTACCTTTTTACCTTTTTTGTATTTTCATGTTGGAATAAACCAGAGTGCCCTGAGAAAAACGTAACAAGTGTGTGTCTCCCACTATACACCATGGCATTCTGGCTGGTGAAATTATTATAGCCTATATTCTTGGTTCTTTCGGTAAAGTCACGTAAATGAAAAACCAAAAAAATCTAATTTTTTTTTTATCTTGAATTTATTTTATTTACGTGACTCTACAGAAAGAACCAAGAATATGAATTCCTGCAGTCACGAAAGTTTTAAGTCAAAATTTGATTATCGCCTAGTTGTGGGTTAATATTTTGGCCGAAAGATTATCTCGCAAGCCACACCCCTCCCTGTCTCGTTTCTGCTCCTCCCTCAAGACCCCCACCTCTTCTCCCTGGCCCATCCTCCCCTCCATCCCTAGGTACCCCAGTAATTACCATACCCACTAAACTCCCTCCCCATACCGATCCCTATTCACCATACCATACCTCCATCGTACCACTTATAACCCTTGTAAAGCACCTATAAGATAAAATCTATGTTTGGCAGTTGTCACACTAAAGCAATGTTAATACACTTCGGCCAGTCATACACCAGTAATATCACTAGAGGGGGCATTACTTGAAAGTTGCCTTGTCATGCGAGAAAAAAAACGTTTTTCTCCATAAAACAAAGCTTCAAGCTCACTTGATACAAAATAATATCAAGGTTGTATTTTGGATGCGTCTTCATGTAATTAATTGAACGGCCTGTTGCTGGTGTTAATGGCAGGGCCTGGCACACTCGCTGCGGAAGGAGGTTTGGAAATTCGTGCTCGGATACTACCCTTGGACAAGCACGACAGAGGAGAGGAAAGCCGTCGTGAAGAAGAAAGCGTGCGTGCTAGCCAATTCGGCACTCGCAACACACGACCACAAACTGTGTGATCGGGGGCAGCAGAGGCAGTGCTGGAGAAATAAGAGCTCTGCATCGGTTAAATAAATGATCCAGCGTCACAGTATTATGCCCTCTCGTGTGATTGATAGCAGACAAAACCATTAAAGTACTGAGGCTGTGCGCTCATGGCTCTGAGCCATTGGTGAAAATTCCATTTTCCTCTGGTGGTTTCCACAGGATACCAGCGAGTAACTGCCCCACAATGCTGATGTTTATTTTCCTGATGCCAGATGGATGTGGGGCTCATTAGACCCCCAACCAGGATCTGAATGTGAAACCTGCTGATAGCAAGTCACGTAGTATGACCACTGCACCTCCCAGCTGGTTGGTCGACAGAAAATCTTGAGAACATTTGGTAGATGGTGGAATTAATCAATTTATGTGGGTTCTATAAAAGTAAGAACTGCCAATAATTTTAGTGCATTAATGGTCTACTGACTGTGACACCACTGGATTGGCATTATCAAGAACCTCTTCTTTGAGTTAATTAAACATGGTTCTGATGCATAGACCATAGATTGTTTAATCTACATAACAAGCTACATGTTACAGGAGCCCATTGCTTAAAACCTAATCGACAGATGCAAGTGTAAAACACATCCTCCTGTGATGAGGTGCAATGTTGCTGTATAGTGGTAGCCAGTGTAATGTTCTTTAAAAAAAAAGATATAATTTCAATTGTAAAGAAATGTAGGCCTAATCTAGGCAAGGAGGACACTCAAGGCAGATGTTAGAGCACAACATTCTGATTTTTTTTTATGACCTTTGGTAGCCTTGGACATTGTTTGGTTGATACCCTGATTTGTTTAAGTAATGCAGCTCGTTACTGATAGTGGTAAGCTGTACTGTGAGCTGCAATAACTTGATTACTGTTTACCCAGTTATATACTGACCACAACAGATAAGAGAGCGTATTCATTCTCTTAGCTGTTAGGAGGGGACATTCAATGTTTTGACGTAGATAATTTCGCTGAATTGTTTTTAAGAGTGTTTGTTTCACTGTGCATAGGGATGAATATTTCCGCATGAAGCTTCAGTGGAAATCTGTGAGCGAAGAACAAGAAAAGAGGAATTCGAACCTGCGCGATTACAAGAACTTAATCGGTACCAACTTTTATGCTTTGTGTAGTTTTGGTGTAGAGTGTATAGTGACCCACTTCATAAATCTGACTTCACATGTGGGGTTGGTAGATTACACAGCATTTATCCTGCATGTGATATACTCACCTATATGGTTGGTGTTGTGCTAGCTTGGAAAAAGCAGAACATATTTGTGCATTTTTAATACCTTTGTGTGTTTTTCGAAGTACTGCCATGTTTTCAGAAAAACACCCATTTGAGAAATTGACCATTGTTGCTTACGCATTCTAACGCCTTGGCCTCACTGAGTTTAAAAATTAGTTTTCAGGAGAGTCCTGTATTGGGATGTTTGACCATTTTTTGTTGTACACTTTTGCCATTTTTAAGACCACTTTTGCCTATGGTAGGAAACTGGAGTACATTGAGAAAAACCGTGTCATGATGCACCTACTTGCTGTACTGCCACATCATTGTCACCATCCATCATTTATGATTTATGTAGAACCTCACACCCGCGTGACAGGTCTCCAGATCTCAACTTGCAGCCCAGTGGGTTTGGGAGGTTCACAAATCCACACGGTCCACAAACAAATGCCTCCAATGCATTGGATTACAGGTGTGCTCCAATATGCCTGGCGCATTTAAGATACGGAGCTTTAATTATAAAAAGCTGCAGGTTAAGAGTGCTCCTCTTACAGTGCCAAGGCTGCTGCTAGTGTCTTTCAAGGGACATTGACTGCTTATTGTTTTTGCTGTGATCATAACCAGCATGAATTAGTGTGTTTAAGATTTTATTTATACTAAATGTACTCCAACATTCTTAACTCAAAGTTGTTGTTGGTAAAAGGTAAATAATTTAAAAAAATCAATACGCTTTGGTGTTTGTTGCTGGCTTTGCAAAACAAGGTGGCCCATCTGTAATAGCAAACGAGTGCACGGTTGCTCACAGTGCAATACAATTCTACAGTTTTGCAGCAATGTATAAACAGAGTTAACGGTAAAAGAAAAGCTTTGATGGTCCTTGGCAGTGCAAGTGACATCTGTGGAGGCACATCTGGCTTTAATACAATGCTTGTTACGTTGTATGCATTGGGGTATGAATTGCACTTTATGCATCGATATTAGCACAGGTGTGCCACCTGTGGTTCGGTGTTTGACGCTTCACTGCATGTGTTTGCTGATAATGTGACGGGGTGGTGTCTCACCTCTACCCCCGTTATATTTTTTTGTTCGTCGTTTACAGAGAAGGACGTTAACAGGACAGACCGCACCAACAAGTTCTATGAGGGCTCGAACAACCCAGGGCTCACCCTGCTCAATGACATCCTGATGACTTACTGCATGTACGACTTTGATCTGGGTAAGCATAAAGTCTCTGTCGGCTGCATGGGGAATCTTTGCCTTGTGTTTTGGGAGTTTTGGCCTCGTGTTTAGAGCACTGTGCTAAGATAACAGCAACCGTTCTTTCAATGTGCATATGTGGTAAATGGTATCTGAATCTGTCTTTTTCTCCCCGTGTCAATTCAAAGGTGGCTGAATGTGGTGCTGTCCATCCTACTTCTCTCGTGCTGTCTTGGCTTTAGGTGACAGTTCTTGATGACAGTTCTTGGTGCTTCAATCTATAAGTCTTAATGGAAATCTTTGTCATTACCCCATGTGTGTGACTGCAGGATACGTTCAGGGCATGAGTGATCTGCTCTCCCCCATCCTGTACGTGCAGGAAAATGAAGTAGATGCCTTTTGGTGCTTTGTAGGTTACATGGATCAAGTGGTGAGTAATGCATTCAGGCCCACGGTAACAACATGCGCTTTCCAATGCACCAGCTTATCCCTTGGGTGCAAGGCCTAGTGTGATTAAACCAAAGTATGACATCAACCTTGGACCAGTGTAGTAAGCATGTGTTTCTTATACGAGAGCTTTGCTTGTATAAAAACAAAAAGTATGCTTGTATATAGCTTTTAATGTATTGAGGTTAATAGAAGTTAATATCTTTCTTCTCAAATGAATGTGGGTTGGTGCTTATCTCCATTAGCAGTCCTGAACCATTAGTGGAAATTAATCATTCTTATAGCAGAGGTTCGTCTCATTATACATAATTGTTATTGTAATGGTAATAATTAGTTTACATATTTTTCCAGAGTCATTTGAACAACTTTACTTGTAACCTTCAAACTGATGATTTTAAATTAATGGCATTGATGTATTTTTTCTCATTTATTTCATTATTTGTGATGATTTAAATATGTAAGTAGTGTTTGCCGGTCGTAATTGAGAGCTCCTCCAATGAAGCCGACAGAATGCCGACCCCCTTGATTGTTGATGCGTGATTTGTTGTGGCACAGCACCACAACTTCGAGGAGAGCCAGCAGGGAATGAAAACTCAACTCGTGCAGCTCTGTCAGCTCCTGCATTTGCTTGACCCAAGCTTCTGTGATTACCTCGGTAAGAGACAAATTATCTCATTTGCATTGCACTAATCCTGCATACAAAATTAACTAGATAAGAGACGACTCCGATGGAAGGGGAGTCTTTTACAAAATACAGTAGATCTACTAACTAACTAGATTTTGCTCTGAAGTAGAAAACTCGACCCATGTTTATCTTAATTTTGTACATTCATTTTTTAAAGATGAACATTTTATGTTCCAGGTGTTTTTACATCCATAGAACTTTGTTTTTTTTAATCGCAGAAACGCACGACTCTGGAAACCTGTACTTTTGCTTCCGTTGGTTGCTCATTCGCTTCAAGCGAGAGTTCTCCTTCCAAGACATCCTGCGCCTCTGGGAGGTAAGACAGTCACACACATTCATAGCGGTGACGCGGTGGCGGGATGTTAACTGCCTCTTCTGCAATACAGGAGGTTGTGGGTTCTATCCTGACCCTGACACTTGTATATTTGGAGTTTGCATATTCTCCCTGTGGCCATGCGGATTTTTATTCAGCTCCTCTGGTTTTTCCCTCCACATTTAGAAACATACGTTGAGAGTATTTGGCTGCTATCAATTTCCACATGAAATGCCACTAAATTGAGCTATCATTTTTTGCCAGGTCACTTCTGAAAAAGAGCTCTCTAGTTCAGGTGGGGCTTACCTGGGAAAATAAGTAAATTAAGTTGTTTTGTGGCTTATTTATTTATTTATACCAATAGGAAGCCTGTGAAGAGCGCGTGACTGTTTGTACCGGGTACGCAGATTTCTGATGAGTTGTAATTTGTGACCGCTTGCTTGCACAATTGCAAGTGTGAAGGTTCAGATTCCTGTCAGGGTTTGGACTGTTTATCATCACATTGGGGTTAATATTATTTGGTACCGTTTTGTAGGAAATAAAACGGCGATTTTCCTGGAGAGAAAATTATCCTTGCCATGAGAATGTGGAAAATCAATTGCAACTCAAATCGTGCCGTTTGTTTTACACGTCATCACAACGCATCTCGCTCCCTAAGCATCCATAAAAGAAAAAAATTCCAACATTTATTGTTTGTTCTGGGAGAAAATTTTACTTGACTTTGACATGCAGATCTCAAATGTGTTCACAGTTGTATAGACACAGGGGCATTGGATGTGCACGACAAGCGCTCGCTTTTGTAGTTTGGCTTCGGGGCTGTGTTGTTGAGACGATACCCATGTCCCCGTGTATCCTCTGTGTGCGTGCGTGTTGCAGGTGATGTGGACCGGCCTGCCGTGCCAAAACTTCCACCTGCTGCTCTGCTGTGCAATTCTCGACATTGAGAGGCAGCACATGATGGATGCCAAGTGCGGCTTCAACGAGATCCTCAAGGTAGAGGCCCGTTTGTGCTTGACCTCCCTCTGCACTTTGATCTAAGGGCAGTATGGCTTTCTCTTTCCATAGCTAAGACATACTTTCTTCAACTGTAGATATTATCAAAATGATACGCCATGTGTATTATTAGGATGATTATTATTACATTTTGTCTTTAAGTTTCCTTTATTTTTTTAACTGCCCCATTGTGAGTTAAGTGCTCTAGCCATACTGTTTAACACGCATATCCTTCTCTACTCGGGCATATACCAAAGCGCACACGAGTAATGTTACGCTACACAGCTCAGCATAATAATGTCGGGCTCCATATTTACTTTGCGGTTAATATTGCACCATTTGACATGGGCACCGGTGATTATGTTTCCGAAACCGTGCAGAGGTGGTGGTGATGAATGCTGCTCAATGTGGATGTCTTGCCGTGTTGCAGCATGTGAACGAGCTGTCTATGAAGCTGGACGTGGAGGAGATTCTAAAGAGGGGGCAGGCAATTTACCTGCAGCTGAGCCAGTGCAAAGTGAGTGGCATCACTGCCTATGACCATCCCTCTTCCCCCACCCCCACCAAAAAAAATAAGAATCCATACAACTAATTTTTACCAGTGATGTTTGTATACCACTGTTCTGAACAGGATCTAGACATAAGGTTGCATGTAGATGCCATGTAAATCCAAATTGTATACGTATGGTAGATTAGGTGTTTTAAAAATCGGTGTGGTCAATGGTGGAGTTGTCACAGCCACTGCTATGGAATTTAGGTGATTGCCTTCTTGTGCGTTATATATTGTCTGACTTGTTAACCTGATTGTACACCTAAATATAGACCCACTGACCTTGCTAAAACTACCTAATGTCCCTATGAGCCTGGTTTTGCCACTAAAACCGGATAATGCAGCTGATAGCGATAAAATGTCACGATACATAACTTGTCACACTGTAATGACATAACAAACTGCCACAGCAGGTGATACCACATGCACACACGCTGTCTAAGCAAGCTCTATCACAAAGGGCCCTATCATGTGGCATTATACACCTTGTGCACACATCTGCTTGTTTGGCATTGTCCAGAATAACCAAAATGTTGATTCTCTGCGATAACTTCACTTGCAGTTGCATTTGACAAATAACCTTGTCTGTTTACATACGAGTACATTCGTCACTCTATATTTCTTGAATGTTTACGGACCTTAATCTGTAATAATACTATGATCAGTCTGAAAAGTATCTGCCCAAGCCAATATACACTACAAGGAATGTTATAATTTAACTTTGAATACGTTGGTACAATATTTTCGACTTCTCATGTGACACATTTGTTTTTGCTCTGATTTCGATTTGCTTCATTGCTCTACTTTATTAATTAGTTTTGCTTTGCAATTTGTTGACCGAGGTCATGCTCGATAAACCAGACGCTTCCTGCCACCTTGAGTTTTTTCACCTCGTTAACCAAACCAAACTCGAAACTTAAACCAGGCCTCAACTTCCCCCCACTGCCCCCCCCTGTCACACGGTGCACAGGAGCTTCCGCGCTCCATCCTGGAGATTCTGGGCATGGGCGAGGAGACTGTGGGTGCCGGCACACCCGAGTCGGACAGCAACAGCAGCAGCAGCAGCACCAGCAGCGGCGGTGGCGGCGGCGGCAGCAGCAGCAGCCACAGCAGCGGCGGCGGCAGCAGCCCATCGGGGGCGGGAGAGAGCCACAGCCCTGCTCGAGGCTCGCGTGCCGAGAGCTCCGTGGCCAGCATGGCCGACAGCAGCATAGAGATCGTGCAGGACGACGAGGGTGGGAATTGAGCCACCACAGGTGGGCGGGGGGTAGCGTGGGGCTCTTGGCGCTGACTCGGTGAAGGCAACCCCCTCTACTCGGCATCACACACACGGTCACCGACCTTGTCTGTAAACTTAAACTGAGACCTAAATCGAACCTTAGCTATAATCCTAGCACTAAATCCAAACCGTAGCTCTAACCCTAGTCCTAAATGAATACCCTCGATTTTCTTATTCCAGCTGATACACAAAACATTAGCTGTTGTCCTAGCCCAAATCCCAGACCATTATCCGAATTCCAAACCCTTAGCTTTAATTCCAACTTTTGCCAAATCACATTGGTCTTAACCCTAAGCTCTAAGGCCACATTCTTAGCTCTTACCCTAGCCATAAACTGAGCCCGAGTTCTAACATTAACTCTGTCCAACACTAACACTATTATAGGGTAGGCGTTAACCACTTTTTTTTTTTTACTGAGGACCGCTTAAATCCACTTACAATGTCAGATGAGAAACGCATTTTTACATTTGTAATTGTAAATCAGGAATATGGCACCTATTCTCAAAGGGAGAGAATGAGAAATCGAGGCTTGTTTATTTTTAACAGCACATGTTTTGCATTGCAGCAGCGCATGCCAATTGAGTATGGACACCTTTCGTTAGGCCATGGCAATACGAGACCACTTTGACTTGAAACTCAGTTGCAGGACACTGGGCTACAACGCGTTTGTTTTTTTAATAGTTATTGAGTTCATATTTAAGTGTCTAAACCAATCAGCCTGCTGAAAAAACGAAGGGAGACAATGTGATATCCCTATATTTAGTAATGGCGATAGATTACAATAGATTAAATTGGCAGGTGGCCATTGTTTTTAGTTTTTGTCTTCAAACCAAATTGTCAAATGATAAACTGATTGAGTCGGGTCGCTTCAAATGTCGCAAACTATTTACCCTGCAATCACTGAACATTACAACACAAAATGCCTTATTTGTAATTGGCTGGGATGGCCGCACATGTCTACCCTTGTGTGCCTATGCCACAGTCTGGGCCCTGGTCCCAACTTCCTGAAACAAAGTTTCAAGCCATAAAGTGGTTCTGTGTTCCATCGTGTTTGGCCACAATCTTCCTCCGACAGGTTTCCAACGTCGCGAGCGTATCGACACTCAAAACCAGATGAGGAACGGCACCGCATCTATAGCAAGGGTGATGACCCCTCATTAATTTGTTATGTTTTTGAAACGATGCTTACATTTGTTTTAATTTATTTGTAAGTTTAACATTTTCAAAAAGTACATTGACCTTTTTTTTTAAAGGTTACATTGTTGAATGTGTTCATGTGCTTACCGCCAGCATGGTCTCCTTCCCACTGAGTAGTTCACACACAGCAGTGTTAAATCGTCTGTCACATGTAGAGAATAGGTAGCCGTTAGAATAGTCTTCGGTAATGGCATGGCGGTGTACGGGTTTTATGCTTTTACATGTTGAGGCAAAATTGACTATCCTTTTGTGTATTAGCAGCGAAGCCCTCTGACCTCACGGGGAAGCCCCTTAAAGGTCTACTATAAAGGAACAAATATCTGCTCATCACAACAGGCACCGAATGCCCACGACCCACCTATTGGAACCAAGTAATCTTGCACATCCGTATAGTTGAACGCGAAATGAGAGAGTGGATAGATAACTGGCTGTACATTTGAAGTTTTAGAATGTTTCTAATCTTCATCCGAGGAATGTATCATTGGAAAAAATACGACATGCAATATACTGTATTGATATTCTGCCATTAAAGTTAGAAATTTAGTATCACAAAAATGCCACGGTAGGGTCGACCTGCAGTTTCGTATTTGGGAATGTTCGTGCATTATTTAATTTCAGTGTCTTAAAATTTACCGAATAGATGTAACAAAAATAACAAGTTATCCCGCGCGTACCCTAATTGCATAATCCACTGTACTGTGTGTAATAGAGTGGACCTTTGAAATGGCACGATTGCTTGTATATCCCAGCTACTGCTGTGATTGTTTAAGCAAAGTTGAATACATGTATAGTGAATTCTGCTCAAGATCAACCTTTTTTTTTAAACATGTAAAATTCGTTGCCATTTTGGTTAATTTTTGTTATTTTGAAGCTGGTAAGCCTTGCTTTGTCATTGGGCCTTGTTTAAACATTGGTGCGCCGGGTCCAGGTGACGGTGTTGTTATCTTTCTCTGTAAATATGCATTATACACAGTCGGACTGCATTAAACTGAAATGTACGTAGAGTCGTTTCTGTTGCACTTTTTAATTTTTGAAAGCGAGCTGCGCAAATTACTTAAAGGCTGAGAATGCAACACAGAAAATTATTTGAAGGAAATGCTAAAACAAAATAGTGAAGGATGTGTCATTATAGTAAGAAAGCTGCATTGCTTATATATGAAGCATTTTCAAAGTACAATTGTCATTTCATGGAATGGTAAAACATTAATTTTGGATTCATGTGGACCATAGTGTCTGGGCAGTTGTGCAGTTGATACATGTATAGGACTTTTCAGGTGAACATATAATGTACCTTGTAAGATTTTTTTTATGCCTAATAAGAAATTTTTAGAAAGTCATACAGTAATCGAAATAAAAACATGTAATTGCAATAATGTAGCTTTATGTTGACGCATTCGATTAAAGGCGTTGTGATTGAATTTCTTAAACGGCATTGCAGGTTAAAGCTAGCTGCATGCAACGCGTTAAGCTGGATCATGACATCCAACAGAAAATAGCGTTTGTATATGAACGGGGTGATTTAAATAAAACTTAAGGTGGCACAGAACGGAGGCCTGGTGTTTTGTGGTGTCTGCATATTACATAGGTGATGTCAGTACGGTCAATCATTTATTTTTGCCTAAAACCTAAAAAACCTTACAATGCACTAATTATGTATGTTAGGCATTGGGCAGTTATTCTATAACTTAATTCAAATTTGTCCAAGTGAGTGCGCTTGATATACTTGGTGTGTACATTCTGACATGCACATGCTTTTGCGTTACCCTCATAACCATTGCAAACCATGTTCACTAACAAACAAAAATATGGCCACAACAGTTCAATGGGAAGACGTTGGCAATGCAGTTTTGTGAAATGTCAAAAATATACTTATCTTTTAAAACTACAGGTGAACTCTGCTGTCAAAACACACAAACTTAGCAGAATATATAAATATATTACATCCCTATGTCGATCCACTGCTGGATGGAGGCCTGACCACACCGTATCGATCACGGGGGATTTACGACGATAATGAGCCAAGAATGTCTGTGTCCTGCGCGTGACGTCACTCCACCTCGGCCAGCCCCCTTCATTAATAATCATGAACAGGTGACGTCCTCCACATGGACCCCCCCCCTCATTAATAATCATGAGCGGGTGACGTCCCTCCACATGTAGCAACCCCCCCTCATTAATATTAATTAGCAGGTGACGTCACGCCACATGGGGCGAGGCGCCTCCCCTCTCCTCGGCGTCAACTCAACCCTCACTACAGAGGCAGAATCCTCACGTCACGCGATCTCCGTAACGCGATTGAGACATCGAATGTTGGCTTTCGTGACTGCAGGAATTCATATTCTTTGGGTCTTTCAGTAAAGTCACGTTTCGATCGCAACACAAGCGGCCGTCATCACTACCGCTTGTGTTGCGATCGAAACGTAGTTTTTGTGATTGTCTTTGAACCTATCCACGTGACTTTACCGAAAGACCCAAAGAATGAGACGTAGAAGTAAAAAGGACGTCGTGATGAACAAGGGATTATAACCTTTAAATGAAATAGGTCTGTGTCACCGCGCCCTTACCAAATTGCACACGAATTGATGCAATGAATATAACGTCGCGGTCTGCTTTTCGCTTGCAAGTTTCAGATTTACTGCAAATACGCCCGTCCTTGGACGGGCAAAAGACGAGTTTTTGAATATTACTCTTTGGTTCTTTCGGTAAAGTCACGTATAAAGATAAAATAATAAATTAAATAATAGCATACGACGTTTCGATTGCAACGCCAGCAATCATCATCAGGTATAAATTAAATATAGACAGACATATAAGCAGACAGATATCTGTCTGCTTATATGTCTGTCTATAGTTTTCTGGTTAGATTTTTTGTTGCTATTTCATTTATACCTGATGATGATTGCTTGCGTTGCAATCGAAACGTCGTATGCTATTATTTAATTTATTATTTTATCTTTATACGTGACTTTACCGAAAGAACCAAAGAGTAATTCCTGCAGTCACGAAAGCTCCAAAATTAAGATTTTTGAATATTCTTCACCAGCCTCGTCAATGAGAGTTGAATGTGGGTGCTCAAACTGGATTAGATATGACTCGCCACTGATGTTTGCCATGACCAGGCATTAAACTCGGGTCGCTGGGTTCATAAACAGTGCGTTAACTAATGCCCTACCGCTTCATTATAATCTTAACGAGTTAATTTAAAACCGCATGTTAATGAGGGCTGCTCCACAGTGGGCATGACCGATTCCGTTTGCATAAGCTGCCTTTGATCATTAACATATTCCCATGATGAGCTTTCTCTGTAATTATAGGCAAAATCTTAAGCTGGAATATTCTGAATCTGCATTTCTTGATCACTGAAAAACATACAGCAACATACTCATAAAGTCCTCGCCGATACTTAATGTTTTACAGAAGTCCTGCATTGGGGTGTTTAGCCAATTCCAATAATGAGCGACAGGTGGGAGGAAAGTGGATTAACTGGGCCTGGATAAAACACGTGCAATTAGGTCACAGAGGGTTGTCAATATATTGGTGGACTGCCATCAGGTAGCCCGAGTCTACACCTCGTATCTCAAGGCAGTCTCCCATCCAAGTGGAGAGGAGTGAAATATGCGGTGCGCGCACAGCCGAGGGCAACTCAGGGAAAACGGGGGCGCGCGTGCAAACGTGAGGAGCTTTGCAAGGACAAACTGCACGGCAGGTGCAAAAGGGGTCGACCGGTTGTCGGAGGTGTTGCCAGTGAGATGGGAGATAAGGGTTGATACAGGTAGGAACAGGTTCCACACTGCCCACCAGGGATTATGTGTCTGCCGTGCATATGGGGAGGGTGGGGGGCTGGGTGGAGAGGGGAAGGTGGGGAGGGGATGGGTGTTTTTTGTTTGCATTTTGACTGCAAGTATTGCGGCTAATGCAGACATGAATCCTTGTAAAACGGTTTCAGTTTTGTTGCCAGAAAAAAGGGGAAAAACCCTATTATTATTATTATGCCTTAGAGCTGTGAACAGGATAAAAAAAAACTACTGTTACCATTGGCAGAAACAATCTGGTTACATCGGGCTATGGATTCCTGCACTCACGAAAGCTTCAAATCAAGATTACATCAATTCGTTTTTTTATAAGCCCTGTGGAATCCCGAAATTATCCACTAGGTGGGGGTGCATGTTTTTGCAGACTCGAGAACAATTGAAAAAATAATAGGTTTTACCCTTTCTGGCAATAAAACAGGTGTTAAGATATTCAAACACCAAATATAAACCTTTTGCAAGGAATCATTATCAGAGCATGATTTTGTGTGTATGTTCACCACAAGTGTGGTGGATACAGACATGATTCCTTGCAAAAGGTTTATACAGCATTGTGCTTTAACATCTTTTTAACACCTGTGCTATTGCCAGAACGGGTAAAACCGATTCTTATGTTTTCATACTTTGATACTGGCAAAAAAGGTCCCATGTCGAGAAGAATCGTTTACCGTCTTGAAACGTTAACAGCGGCTCTGAAGTAGCCTCAATGACGAAGGCATGCATGTGGCATTACATGCTTTACACTTGTGTCTACACCGTATGTTTTGTTAATTGTAGCAGGGTACACGTGTTCACTGTAGACTTGCCATTGTTTTTAGAATTGACGATTGACTTTATTTTATTTCTCCACCGTTAAGGTCCTGTTTTAAAGAACCACTATCTGCAGGGCATTACTATGTGCATTGCACGCTGTGAAAGCAATGCGAAAAACTAAATCTGAAAACCCAGATGAAACCCATGCACGAGGTGAGAACATTCGAACTCAACAAAAAAATGTACCCGAGTCGGGATTCTAAACCAGGAATTTGTCGCCGAAGCACACAGCATGTGTTACCACTGCGCTAACATTAATAACACGACTGAATAATAAATGGGCTCAGTTACTCAATGTTCCATCAGTGACACATCCTATTGGCACCTAAGCATTTACAACTATTGCGTGTGGGATTTAACTCCGTAACATGTTTCTCGCTTGATTACGGATGATGTATGTTTTGTCATGGACACTGGCCCTTCACCGCTATGTTTGTTCTCATCGTACAAGGCAGATTATGTAAAGTTTGTTGAGTAGTAGTGGTAACAATTTTGTGATGTTAAACTATTTAAAATGAAAACGCTTTATTATTTTACCAGATAAGGCCCACGGAGCGATCTAACTTTTTTCAGAAGCGACCTCGCCACAAATGATAGCTCAACGAAGTGGCTTATGTGGAAATTTATAGCAGCCAAATACTCTCAACGCATGTTTATTCTAAATGTGGAGGGAAAACCGGAGGACCCGAAGAAAAATCGCCTGCATACCTGGCGAGGGAGTTAACATCTCGCCACGGTGGCCGGGTATTTCCAAGATTCCAGAGTGTCGTGCTGGGGAACAGCAATCTCTGTTCCTGCTGTCAAGCTAACATTTACCGATAGGAACCTCCTGGTTACACCAGCCCACAGGGGGTTATTGTGTCCGTCCATCGTGCAGGATGGGGGGTTGGGTGGGGAGGGTGGGGCTGGGTGGGAGGGGTGGGGCTGGGTGGGGAGGGGTTGGTCACCCCGTGCCCTTATAAAACTCAACATTTAACCTACTCACGCCGGCTTGTGCCCGCCCTCAGTCGGCCATATTTGCGAAATACACCACGCCGCCGTTGACCCTGGCCATTGACCGAGCAACCCAACGTTCCTACCAGCTCCCTCCGCAGGAATGTGTTAAAGGTTAGCTGCAGAGTTCGGTGAAAGGTGTCACCCATGGATTCAAAGTCGAAGTTGTGCAAAAAAAGTGAATCGGTAACGGATCATGAACTTGCTTGTGTGCACTCAAGTGTTGCAACTGCTACATAACCAAAGTGACAGGAGGCAGAAGTGGGGAATTCAATATTTGTCGTGGCAATCTCACCTCGACACAAGCACGCACCTTTCCCCTGTCAGTGACTTAAGCAAGGCACTTGAAAAATACCATCCTGAAATGTGGCGAGGCTATTTTAGTGTGTTACTGGAGATGACAGCTTTACCTGTACCCAATACCAGTACAATAAAAACAAACTTAAGATAAACAATACGTAGAATATTAGCTCTGGGATGCTGTAAACAACATTTTGGTATTTAATCACACATATTTTAAAACCTAATTTTAACCTGTGAGAAACATGACACACCAAGCACATGTATCAAATGGACAATTTATTTACAGCCACATGATGATCAGATTACCTAATGTGAGTGCAATATCAACAAGCACAATGTAGATATGGATGTTACACGTTACAAAAGAGAATGTGCCATAGTCGTAAAACCAAATATTGCAAATGATTTGTAAAAAAATACTGCTTTATAAAACTGTCTAGGTTACAAAGTATTGTGCTGAATTCGTAAAAGTAAAAATGACAAGTGGAATATCCATATAAAAACCAATTCGGCTACATTTAATATTAATTATTGTATCACAACCTGTTTCTATCTCATGTCCAATAAGTGTTGAACATGTGTTTGATTTAAATGAATTAAACATCATTTCAAAGCCTTCACCCAAGTAAAATCATGTCACAAAAGCACTTCGCTGTGGACAATTTCACCTATTTTTAACAACAGTTGCAGGTTTGACAAACCTGCCAACCAAGTGAAATGGGTGACGCAGAGTGTTGAGCATTAGAACACATTTATACCAATGTACAAATGTATCACGAATGGGAAAACTAAGGGAACGGCATTATTTTCAATAATCTACGTGTAACATAAATCATGTCAACATGGTAATATTCACAGATCTGCATGTATGTACTAAATGTAATAACAAGGTGAAATTGCTTCATGACTGTGTTGAACATTAAAGGTTTGTGATATATGTGGAAGTGCTGGAATTATCATCAACTAAGGATTTAGCTTGACTTTTGAGGCACAAAATACAACTTTATAAAAAATGGTTTCGTACAATATTTACAACACTGCGTGCGATGTAAACTGAGGTATATAAAATTATAGAAAATGCAACGGAATTAATTACCAAATTGTCCTATCAAAAGCTAAAACGTGTCCTCTTTAAAATGAGTAATGGATGGTGCTCCTCAACATTGGTGGCTCTAAGTGGTGAAAATTAATTCCTTGTAGCAGGAGCACAATGATCCAATACTCTTTACGAAAGAAGATTTATTCGTCATTATACATTATTGAGTACTCATTTAAATGTTACATTTAATTTACTCTTTCGTTTCAGTCACGTGTCACCAATGATTATGGGTTAATGCCTACAACACCACAATAACATTGTCCAACCTTTTCACTTCCACATACATCAAGCGGTTCCTACAGACCTGAATTACGAGACGTAATATTTAAAACACGCTGCAGCAAGATATTCAAAAGCAATGCCATTGCTTGCTCATTGTTTACTAAAGAAAACGTTCATATAAAAATGTTCAAACATCGTGAATAGTAAGTAACAAATAAAAAACATAAAGTTGAGCATACGTCACTAATTTGTTTTCATAAAAAAAAATATTTTTACAAATTAAAAGACGATTTTAGGAGCGATTTGAGGTCTTAAAACGTTCCCATAACATTAGCACACGATTCATTTGCCAAGACCAATAGAGATCTACAGAAGCATATCATTAAAGTTTCGATCAAACCACAGTAGGTCTACCTCGACAAAGAGGACAGTGGTTGAGCATGTCTTTGGGTGACGATCCCAACTACTGTAGTTTATTAAATAATAAGTCCTTTATTACCCAGGAAAGCCTCACCAAGTTGCCGAGCCCTCAAGAGCAGCAGGAGGGTCTAGCTTGGAGTCTTTGGCCAATTCCTCATCAACTACTTATGGATGTGGAATAAACAAAAGTACTTGAATAAACAAAGTATGAAACTAATTGAGTGCTTCCACAGATTTCTATTGGCCCGAGCATTGGCACCGATACCCGATTGTGCCAGTATGCACATTCCTACAGCAGTGCGAGCGTACGCATCTCAATGTGCGCCGATGCTCATCCCCAACACAGCCGAGCTCCAGCCCCCTCCATGGCATGACAACCACACGGTCAGTCTGGTTCACAGGTGTACGATGTGGCTGGTTTCGCCAGTGACGCAAGGACAGTGGCGCTGCGCCTTATGCAGGCGCTGCCCTCACTGCACCTGCGTGACTATGACATCGGCGTTCGTGACAGCGGTGAGAATGTCACTGGAGAGCAGAGGTGCCGAGCTCTCCATGTGGTCCTCCTTGACGGTGCCCTGCGGTGACAAAACGCAGGGTGCGCTTGAACGGCAGCACCACAGGTGAGCGATTGTAGGAGCAAAATCACCGCATCCTGTGATGCGGCAATACATAACATGCTGTGAAAAATATAATCAATCATTTATCCAGGAAAGTAGACATTCCACCCCTCCTTTATTTAACTCTGTTACAATTCGAGTTTCAATTACACTCAATTTAAAGTTGTTTTGCATTGTACTTCAAGTCTAATATATTGGGGTGTTTCAGTAAGTGACGAGACTTTTAATAACTCATTTCAGTAAAAAAAAATTGAGTGCAATGGAGCATGACCATGGTATTAATGTGCACATGATTACATTTGGTGGCGCCTCTGCACAGATACAAGGGATCTGTATAAAATAATACAACTTCGATATAGTGAAAAGGTAGATGAACATGATTTACTTATTAAAAGACCTTATTTATTGGTATTAATCGAGATAATTAACAGTTGATCCTTCAACTCAATTTGAGGATATATATTTTTTAATCGTGAGAATACGAATGTCTTGTTTTTATCGATGATTGCAGAAAAACTTGCAGAGAGATGCATTCTACATTACCCAGAGCCATTGCAGGATATCATAAGAAGATCCATGATCACAGATCAAACGTGAGAATATGTATATATAGCACACCCATATCACATCATGTAGAATTCACAAGGAAATGAAATGCACTGCAAAGAAAATATTCATCAATTGTTGAAATACAATTTTCGTTTTATACAATACAGGTGTCCCTCGATTTGCAAACGGGATGCGATCTTCAAAAAACACGCGCAAAACGAAATTTCGTAGATCGGAATGGCTTTCCCCATTAATTTAAAACTAACAAAAAATTACACATGTGTTTTGGGCAGTCTACCTCCTAACGTAAAAATATACACCTAATATCACTTTTTCCAATACAAAAAAATAATAAACATATTAAGCCGAGTGAATAATTAGAAACTAAAATTTTCCTTTTTTAGGCAACTCGCCAAAATAACCGATTGGTGGAATGAGAGGAAAGGCGACGTGGAGGCAATTACTGTTGCACTGTGGGGGTACCGTGACGCTGCCGTGGATGGATGATGCAGCCTCCTCCCGAGGTGGCTCTTGTTTGATCTCAAGGCGGGTGCCGTGTGAGATTTTTATACCGTGGAAATTCGATTTGCTAATTGAAAAGTGTTCATAATTTGTCAATTGTGTGAACGCGACATTTCATAAACCGAACATCCTTAAATCGAGGGATACCTGTGTGATTATTTAAATTTATTGTAACATTTAAGGAGCCTCACGTATTGGGATGTTTGGCTAATTCCTTGATTTACAATTTTACAAGTGAAGATACGACAATCTGGAGAAAATCACACGCATTAGGAAATACAGTTGAACATTACATATCAATTTCATCAGTCTCATTGCTGTACCAATATGCACATATTTGTGCGATCCACCAACCCTCAACACTGCATTACTGGTGTGCACCACCACCACGCCAAGATAAATTAAACTCCATTTTATTTGACCATGAACAACCGGCCAGGTTTAAGGATTAGTCTAAAAATAGAAGTCATTGTTAGGGTCATGTCAGCTATAGTGACTATAATCAGTCACGGTCAACCTCTAAACAATGTCATTTTTGCGTGACACTATCGATTCTCCGATTGCCAGAAGCCATGACCGTCACAAGGGCACGTGTCTTGTAAACGAGGAGAGGGATGAGAATGTCTGATATTTGGTCACAACGAAGAATCTTCCAACCACAATAGCCACAGCTAGCCACCAACTGTTTGGCTTTCAAAACAGACACAATTGAGACACCAATAGCCGATCATAATTGGAGTAAAATAGAAATCCAAGTGTCTCTCTGTTCAAGTGACCTCATGGCCAGTCCAGAAATTTAATGTACAGTATGTCTGATTGGGCCTCAAGCAGATGTTCTTCATACATATCGATAAGTGTGAATAACATCCTCAATGATGACAGATTACATTTTATAATTGCTATTTTGGTGTAAAGTCCCAAACTAAAAAAATCACAAATGCTGCGGGAGCACTGCTGACCCCCCATCTACAAATTCAATACTCGTTGATTTGAGTTTACAAATCTGCACTGAGACTCACTGCTGAAGTCGCCTATTCTATAGCACTTGCATTGTAAAAACGTATTGTTATATGCATTACCACCAGCCTGACCAATAGAAGTCGTGCAGATCTCATGACATTTTTATTTGTATTACACATTATTTAGCCCTTGTAGACAGTGTAGTGTCAATGCAACATATCTCAAATGGCTCTAACCAATGTGAGTGGTATAATACAATTAATAGTAAGTCCTACACAGTTATTTGCATAATTCTAATCTGAACTTGTTGCAGGAGCTGGGCTGAGAACAGTAATGATGAGATCTCAAGATGACAAATCGGAACTGTGTTACTAATTGGCGGTTCTGGAACACACCATCTTAAAATGGTCTTATGTTTGTACTGGAATCACACCGGCTATTCATTTATGGCCGAGCTGACTTAGGGGAGGCCGAGGACCCATTCATATAATCACCAATGATGTTCGCCCTGTCCGGGGAATGGAACTCAGGTTGCTGGGTGTGTAGGGCAGTATGCAAACACCTGTAATTTCATTGCTCCATCTCTCCTTGGTGCTCATCCTCTTGGAATGCGTTTCCAAGCAATGCCAAATTTAGTGCTCGAGAACGGCGCATGGAAGCAGACATCACAGATCTACCGAGATCTATTTCATTGACTTGTTCCACACAAAGGGTATTCAACTCTATCACGGAGCGCAAAGTCTGTTTCATGAGTCTCAAACCAATACTTTAAATTCTCAGCAATGCTATTTATCCAATTTAAGTGTGAAACAAAATGTAATGTTTTTTTGTGCAGTCGTTGGTGACCAGGCTGAGGCCATCAACCCACTACCACTAGATAATATAATTTAAACACTTGCTTGGATTCAAACCCCAGGATCTTCTCAGTAGTACCAGCTCACTGCTCTCACCCCTGAAGCAACTGACCACTTAAGTAATGCTGCAATTTTAAATTATTCAGTTCAAGTGTCATAACAATACATGGATATAAACAATTGATTCAACAACCACTTTGCATTGGTATTCAATTTGCTTCTTAAAGGAGCATAGAGCCCTAATTGATGCTGATGGAGTGATGAATGTGGACAATGGGCAGAGATTGCAAGCGCATAGCCTAGTGCATCTAATCTAAAGCGAAAGGAAGGAGATACTGTACCTTTTAAAGCATGTTTCTAGCCTACCTTTAGCACTGCTAGCACTCATAGCCATTCTGTTGGACAAATAAAGCAGATGCATTACACACAGGAAAGCAGCTCAAATGGTGACAAAAAGAATGCAAAGCGTATGAGTCAAGCATTGTGGAAGTTGCACTTTGTAAGGTTTAGGAAATTAGCAAAGCAAATGTAAGCCCATAGATGAATATATTACTTTGTGTAACCATGCAATTTGACTGATTTCTTAATACAGCCAGATGATGATGTGGTCAATGCATTCTATTCCAAACCAGAAGGCTGGGAGTTAACCCATCTCTGCAGGATTGAGAAAACGAATACAACTTCATTATAAGTCAACTGTGGTTGTGCTACGGAGAGAATGGTCTCCACCATAGGAATGTGGAATTTACAGTTGGATCATAGCTGCCAACATAAACGAGGACTGCCTCATTTGTTTTGGAGGAAAGTCACTTTGAACGTGATCCCTTAACTGCCATTGAGTTGCATCTGAAACCATGCAAAGAACTGTGCAGTCAGGTTTTAATCAACAGTTACACAGGATAGAAATGTCTGCCACCGCACAGACGACAAATTGATCCACCCTGATTACAACCTTCTTCAGTGACAAAGTCACCCCTAGAGATCTACGGGGATTTGGCAGCACTCCATCAGACAAGGTGAATCTATTTCAGTAAAGCTGAAAATCCGTTTCAGTCACACTTCCAATGTACCCAGACCAGGTCTACACCACTGTTTGGGAAAATAGACCCATCTGGAAAATGTACCCGATATTAAATCTGCCTTTTGAGAGTCTGAGCAGGCAATTAAAACGGTGTTAAGCTCTGTACGATAATTAAAATAAGTTTGGGAAGGCTGGAATATATACAGACCCACCTGTATATATAGCTCATTAACAGTAGCAATTGTGAATCACTCATACAATTTAACTCCCAACCTTAACACAATAAAAAAAATGGTCAATTGAGAATAATCCTTTAGTATGTAATATGGAGATTTGATCACGAGACCTAGAGGGCAGGTTTTTTTACTCCAATAATTTTAATTATTCCATCAGACCTGTAAATAAAAAAAGGCTGTGAAAATACTGAACTGTCATTTTTTTTCCTTCAAATATATATCCTTGGCTAAAACTGAAGCTACAGATTTAAATGTGGGCAAGGGTTTCCCACCATGTAAATTTTCCTACGTGAAATATGTAACACAATTTGTATGTAAAATATATGTAAATTGGACCCTGTTAATTTGATTGTGATGAAATGTCACACAAGCATGGACTTATGCAGGATGTTACCAACGAAATTACAACTTTTATAGACACAGACGTCAACATTTTAAAACTATAGGGCAAAAATTAAATGCCGAGATAAAAAGGTTCTTTGAAATTCCATAAATCTACACTATAGCATTGATATCTTTTGAACAAAACTTGAATGAACTGCACATTACATATTGCAAGATGTAGGTTTAGGGCTGAAGGCAAATAACATCAAGATGTTAACACAAAGGGGTAACTGGCCCTTTACTAGATACAGCCTATATGTAGGAGTTACAGCTACGAAGGGTCAGACCCTCACTCGGGTCCCCGACCACGTGTTGATGCCTCGTAGGACGTAGAGCTTCCAGCTTGTAGACGTAGCGCTTCCAGCTTGTAGACATAGAGCTTCCAGCTTGTCAAATGCAGCCACCCCGGTCCCTCTCAGGGACCCACCTTATATCCTCCCAGGTCGGGGCTGCTCCGCCCTCAGCCCTGCCCGCCTTCTCGAGTGTTCTAGCTCCCTCTCGATCCCCCTCGAGAGCTCTCCCTGGACACGTGATCACCCCTTAGCCCCCCACCTGGGGCCTTCTCTGTGGATACTCCGGATCACGTGCCTACGGGGTCAACCAGAGTGCCATGGCCCGGGGCAACCCTGCCCCTGGGCTGACACTCTCCCGCTCCCCCTTGTGGGAGCCCGCACCGCACGCTATGCGTGGTGCCCTTGCTATCCCAGCGCTCCCCAAGCCCCGCTAGGGCTGGTACAACACCCGCCTACGGGGTGTACGCGATGACGGTGCATCGCTCGCCGTGCTATGATAAAGCCAGCCTCACACGGCAACCCACCCGGTGCTGTCCGCGATGTAGGGACATCGCACGCCACGGCCCTCCCGGGCCAGCACCATACAGTGATGTCACTACATCACCCCCCCCCCCCCCCTTTGTAGCATTCAGCCGTCCCGGCTGTCAACTACCCCTCCAAGCGAACAGGTAAGTGAAATGCAAGAAAAAAAAGTGTGCCTCAACAATAACAGGAACATAAATAAATACCCAAACCCACCTGTACAAAAATTACACTATCCACAAATGTACAAACCAACCAGGGAGAAGTGTGTAAACCAACGAACCCATAACAATAACACATCAACAAGAAAAATAAATGTGTGAAACCTCGGGATCCCCCTCTACCACCACACCTCCCACCTTCACCGTGTAACAACGCTCGTGAGCTCAATGGCGGCTAGGATCAGCCAATAACCGCCACAACTCAACGAGCGCGACAAACAACTGACAGTGTGGGAGCGTGTGTAAGGGGATCACGAAAAACGAGTCTTTGAGCGAGTCCGTGAGGCCGGGCCCCCTGGAGGTCCCGGGGAGAATGTGCAAATGTTCCGCCGAACCCGGCTCCTCACGGAGAGCAGTAGGCCGGGTCGACGGATCCTCTGTGCTTGAAGCCTGCGGACACGGCATGCGCGGCCGCTCGGGAGATGTCAGTCGCGCAGCACCTGGGGGCGGAATAGAATCGCCCCGCTGAGGACCAAACTCAGCGGGCACACACCCCGGCTTGGCGGACACACTCGACACACGGCCCCTGCGATGTGGAGATGAAACGAATTCGCGTGGTGCGATAAGCGGTTTCAGGCGATAGGGATGCACGAACCAACTCCGCCGACCCTCTGTAGCCCCCAAATCGAGCGGCATCCTCAAGCAGAGGGGAACCAACATATGCGCGCCGGGAGGAATTCTCACCGTTCGGCGCGCGAGCACCTGCATTGTAGCGTTAGCCGCACACAAACGGGTGAGGGAAGGCAAAAATGTCAAACGACGGCCGGATGGCAATTCCAAACGGCCCCGGTCAATGCGGATTTCCAAAGGCATTCTACCAAGGAAATCGGTTCCAAGTAAACATGGAACAGCCAGGGACGTGGAGACAAGAATCTGTCCTGACAATTTAACGTCAGCGACGCGCACCTCAGCCGTTATCCGACCGATGATACCCAATGAGCTGCCGTTAGCGGCGAAACACAATGCATCAACAGGGTCTAGAACCCGACACTTAGGAGGCAAAATATCCGAGATGATAGTTGCCGACGCACCCGTGTCGACTAGCATCCTTATTCCCACACCCTCAATGAACCTGAGCACGGCAGATGAACCCGCGGCCGCAGCCACCACTCGATGGGCCAGCTCCGACCACTGATCCGGTCAGAGCTGACGAACTCCCCGATTACGCATAGGACCCCCCCATACTGATGACGCGAACCGAAACGTCTAGATGGGTGAGGTGAGGCCAGGGGTCGAGTGTGGAGTGCATGGCGACTCGCCTTCGGGTGGAGGAAAGCGTAGGATGGCGGTGATGCTGGGAGCCGCTGTCGTGGTATGCGGCAGCCCGATCACACATGCCCCAGCAGGCCGCAATTGTAGCAAGTAACATGGCCGCCTCCGGAACGAGACGATGACCTTGGCCGCGGCTGCGCGTCCGTCCGCCGCGCGCCATCGTCACACCGGTCGCCTCCACCCCGAGTCGACGCGCATGCCGAAAGGGGCTCCGCTCTATCAGGTGGCCCCGGTTCCGTGCGGGACATGGCACACGTCTCCTGCGCCCTGTCCCGTTGTAGAAGTGGCTGGGCTTGGATGCACTTAGCGACCTTGAGAGACGAGACGTCATCATCTTCGGCTGGAAGAATGGTGTGGAGGGTTTTCGCCAAGGCTAGCAGTATCTCTAAGACAAACGCGTCGATCCGATCGTTGTCCATTTTCGGGAAGGCAGCTTTCGCAAGCGCCAAAAGCGCGCTACGGAAGGCGAGGGCAGACTCGGTCTCCCCCTTCCGACGCGTGGCGAACCTGTGGCGCGTGTCCGCCAGAGGCTCATAGATAGCTGCCCTCTGGTCGCCACTGGTAGTCGCGAACTCTTTAATAAAGGGAAGACGACGTCGGGGAGCTGGGATGTCCCTCGGTGCGTCTTCAATTTTGGCGGACTGCGCGCCAGCGACAAAATGTCGGCTGAATGCGCGGGCTGCGCGGCAGAGTTTCCCGCCTGCTGCGAAATGGCAGCGGAGTCGTCGTCCGCGAGCGACATTGCCGCTCCCTTCTTCACCAGCGAGACTGTGAGACTGATCTCCGCGAGGAGCGAAGCCGCAGCGTGCAGGAGCTCCGCGAGGCGACCGTGCACCTCCCGGAGGGTCGCCTCTGCCGACGGCGAAGCGTCGAGCGTCCAGATGGTGCCCTGCTCCGCTGGCAGCGTCTCCTCCACATCCTCAGGAGCTGTAGGCGGCGCGAGGTCCTCGTCCTCACTGTCCGACGTCCTGGTACGTGGTCTGCGACGTGTAGACATAGTCTACTGCTAGCTGTATAGACGAGCGTGTTGGCCACTTCCGACACCAGTTGTAGTGAGTCCAACTGAGTCGCAGACGTTTTTCTTTAGAGGCAACACATGTATTTAACATCAACACGTTAACACAAAGGGGTAACTGCCCCTTTACCAGATACAGCCTAGGGTGGTGACCACCCAGCTAACGACACTATAGGTAGGAGTTACAGCTACGAAGGGTCGGACCCTCACTCGGGTCCCCAACCACGTATTGATGCTTCGTAGGACGTAGAGCTTCCAGCTTGTAGACGTAGAGCTTCCAGCTTGTCAAATTCAGCGACCCCGGTCCCTCTCAGGGACCCACCTTATATCCTCCCGGGATGGGGCCGCTCCGCCCTCGGCCCTGCCCGCCTTCGAGTGTTCTAGCTCCCTTTCGATCCCCCTCGAGAGCTCTCCCTGGACATGTGATCCCCCCCTAGCCCCCCTACCTGGGGCCTTCTCTGTGGACACTTCAGATCACGTGCCTACGGGGTCAACTAGAGTGCCATGGCCCAGGGCTACCCTGCCCCTGGGCACTCTCCCGCTCCCCCTTGTGGGAGCCTGCACTACATGCTATGCGTGGTGCCCACGCTATTCCAGCGCTCACCAAGCCCCGCTAGGGCTGGTACTACAGCCGCCTACGGGGTGTACGTGATGACGGTGCATCGCACGCCGTGCTATGCTAAAGCCGACATCACACAGTAGCCCACCCGGTGCTGTCCCCGATGTAGGAACATCGCATGCCACGGCCCTCCCGGGCCGGCACCATACAGTGACAATCCTGATGTCACTACATATACAATAGATTCTGACATCCTAAAACAGTGCTTTGGTACTGGCCCAACTCTTGCATATCTTACCACACATTTTCCAAAGTCACATAGCCAAAATCGCAATTTCCTTGTGGAATTCCATACTTGTAAAGTAATGATGAAAACAATGTTTTGACCTCCGACGAGCATGATTGGCAATGTACGGTGCGAAAAGAAGTTGAACATACATACGTTTATAGGGGGAAATGTATCATCCTGTACCAATGCACAAAAGAAATTTGGAATATATAAGTTTACCACATCAAAGGGGAGATAAAACATTTTTAAGGTGAGTTGTTATTTTTTTGCCCATTTATGATTTACTTGATACTTTGCTGTGAGCCCTATAGTGGAAAATGCAATACAAATGGATTCATAAGGAGCACACATTTTTCAAGTAAGAGTTTGTGTGATGTCTTCCCTGAACAAACATTTCTACATTTTCCTTGTATGGATCTGTACACAGGAAATTATGATAATATTGATCAACAATCATCTTTTTTGTCAAGATGGCCTCTTTCCCTTAGTCGTCCAATTGACCCACTTCAACACTCAAGACTCACAAGCAAGTGATGAAATATTCAATGAAACAAGCGACCAGATACTAATAGTTAGAGCGGACATAAATGTAAAGAAATGTTTTATTTTTTAATTGGCCTCATGGAGAACAATCTATTAAAAACACCCTTAAAGTAATTTTTTTTCTCCCAATTTTGTATCCAAACCAGATCACATTTCACCTCTAATTGACTTTAACATGTGTAATGAGAGAGCGCCATCTATTGGTTGCTAAAGGGTAACCTCGGTAGGCACCATTATGTAACACCATCCGATCCTAAGAGAAAACAGTATCTGGGCCAAAGGTGATGGGCGGAATCGGGAGAAATGTTTCGGGAACCATTGAGAAGATTCCATGAGAGGGCGTGGCCAGAGGCGGAGCCTAGCCACGCCCGGGGAAATATAAGCTGGGGCAGAAAAGGACTCGTGGTCGGTGTGGGAGGCCTTGGGTCTGAACTACGTCGCTGCTCGTCGTATTCTCTCTTCGCCACCCGACCACGTGGCGGATCCTTAGCGGAGCTCGCCTGATGTTACCATATCGATCCACTAATGAATCGTTCACTCTCCATAGTGAAGGCAAATTATAAAGCAGCTAAGGTTTTACCTGGTAGCTAAGGTTACCTTTTACCAGGTAAAACCTTAGCTGCTTTATAGTTTGCCTTCATATCCACATCTCCAGTTTCTTTAGCCTCTTACGCCCAGCCCCGCTCATTTCCATCGCTAGTAAATTTGCCGTGCCTTGACCTCGTCGAGCCTGCAGGGCACCTCCCCCTCTCTCATCTATATAACCTCTTGTTACAAGCAGCTCTTTTGCCTACTTCAGCAATTGTTTCTTGCTGTGGTTGTCCCACCTGATGACGGACGCTTGTGTTGCGCCCGAAACGTTGTGATTTAATTTATTTGATTGATTCTGCTCAAATGATTTTTACGCGGAATTTGAAAAACGCGCCCTGCTCTTAAACAGATATTTAATAATGTCCAATGTTAGCTTAAACGGTGTCCGTTTTTATATTAAAGTTTATGCAGTAAGTACAGTGTGTTTAACAATGTCCGTCAATGTTTTGGGCGCAGTATCGATGTTATGGGTTGCAATTTGCGATCCAAAACACCTCAAATATGCCAGCTTTGACTCAAACAAAACCATTTCTGGGCAAAGACACGCCTACTTCCAAGTGTACGCTTTTATTTGATGTCAGTTTTGATCGTATTATAGCGCCACGCCCTTTAAGTCTTCCAGTTTTAAATAACGGCTTTTTTAGTCTGGTAAGTAGACAATGACTGATGTACCAAAATGGCGAAATGTTAACTACCTTGCCTGGTATACAGAAGGTCGTGGGTTTGATCCCGACCCTAAAGCCTTTATATTGGGGGCTTGCATGTTCTCCCTGTGGTCGTGTGGATTTTTATCCGGATCCTTCGGTTTTTCCCTCCACATTTATAAACATGCGTTTAAGAGTATTTTGCTTTATAGATCATCGGATTCCTTCAGTATAAATGAATATTCTAATTTTGATTTGTGGCCAGCTTGCTTCTGGAAAAGAGCTATAGTGGTCAGTGGGCCTTACCTGGTCAAATTAAAAATAGTTAGTAGACTGACTGCCACATGGTAGTCAAGGCATAAATGAGAATCATGAGAATACAATGTCTGAAAATGTGTACTTAAATCCATATTTATAGAAATAAGCAGACTGAGACTTAAAAACCCCTCAATTTGTAATAGCTGCCTGGTTGAATTTCCTTTACTTTAAAAAATGTGGACATTTTCCATTACTTTTCATAAGATTTATTTTCCAGGAATTTCCATGACCGTGGAACCATGACAACGTGATGATCTTACAGTGTACGTGCTTCCCGATGACGTCATTATGTGGGACATCATCACACAATGCGTGGATGCCACGTGGAATCATCGCTTTGGCCACAAATGCTTTCTACTTAAGACAAAACATTATTTATCACCGAGCTTTGGGAATCCCTCTAATCAATTTGGCCAGTTTTCAATATGGTAAGTCCCTAACAGTAATACAACTTGACATTGAAGCTTAATTTATATTGTATCATCTTCATTAAAAATACAATTCAAGCTAGGAGAATGTTTGCAGGACAGCAGAGCATGATGTAGTGTACAAAAGTTGAAAAGGAGAGGTGCTGATAACCAGGACTTACATTTTCGTTTTCATTCTCCTTGTCGCCTAACGTGTGGAAGCGTCCTCCTTCCCCACGTTGCCTCTGCATGGCGTGCCGATGACGAGATTCGTGCAGGTATTTCTGAGCAAAATGAAAGTGTCATACATGAGTATATGTGTGCGTGTGTCTCCCTGCTCACACGATGGAGATGTGATCATCTCCAATGCCAGCTCTGAGCCAGTGGTATACTTTTCACACTCACATGGCAACAACATTGACTTCACATAAAGCAGCACTTGTTTAATTGGAAAAAATTTGCAAGATTTTTTTACATTTATTGGTATTTTTACTTTTATCATTTTTTTCATAGCTTAATAAAAATGTATCTCTTAAAGATCTTTAAATTGACACCACTCACCTTTTTCAAAAACCTGGCAGGTCACAAACTTGTCTTGTTGGGTCAAACTTCAGTAGCCTATACGGCAAATTATAATTACCTAAAATGGGTGGTAGCCGTCTTTTTCAAATATTGAGTTGTTCACCAAATTTTATTGAAATTGGGTTTGGTCAAATATATTGATTGATTTGGTATGGAATGACCCGACACAAGTTCAACATGCATACATAAACTAATTTCTTGGGAAGTGCTTGTTGTATTTAATTTGCTGTCCTTCCCCCACACCTCCGATTAGCACGGTTGGCTACATACGGTGCAAAA
Organism: Entosphenus tridentatus; assembly: GCA_014621495.2. NCBI lineage: Eukaryota > Metazoa > Chordata > Hyperoartia > Petromyzontiformes > Petromyzontidae > Entosphenus > Entosphenus tridentatus. Next base: position 4,731,609 of record CM025620.2, on the reverse strand, counting down.
GAAGTTCAACATACATACAACAGTAGGATGTCCTGACAATTTAATGCTATATTTTATTCCTGGGTAGTGCAGTGCACAACCTACGAGTGGAAAGTTGCAAGTTCAAATCAGGTTCTGTGGTTGACTTATTTCATCATCCCTACAGGGTTAATAAAATCAGTAAAATTTCAGTGGGAGGTCATTGTTGCAGATCCTACCTAGAGAATGTTTGTCTTGGCTCTATCTAGACTAATATAATATAATTAGGATAAAAACAGTTAAAGCAAAACATGGACTGCCCACCTTGCGCTCCTTGGGAATTCTGCCCTCTGCCTCGAGCTTGGCGCGTGCCTGCCTGCGCTTCAAGATGCGGTGGTACTGCTTCGCGTTAACGTAGAGGGGCTCCTCCTCCAACAGCTCAGCGCTCGGGAGGGGGATACGGTGGGCGACCTGTGGCACCTGTCCCGTTGCTCCTGGTACCACTTGCTGAGACACGCACACATGAGCCCAGGCATTTACACATCAGAAGAGGAGTCGGACAAGGTGATACACTTTTATCAAGGCTGACTTAGAATTAGTTTCTTTATGCAATCACATACAAAATTCCCCCGCATAGGCTTAACAGACTGTTGGGGCAAGTGCTGTTTTCGGGCACCTATGAAGGCCGGCACGGTAGCGCAGCGCGCTAACCGCTACACTATCACTCCCTAATCAGATACACACACACACACAAATATGCAAGAATGACTATACACCAGAAAACCAATGCACATGCACACACAAGAAAGCTCGTAAACACATTCAACACTTGCAGGCACACAAGCGAACAAACACACACACACACACATGAACATACATACAAATGAAGATACATGACTATACACAAACAGCAACAGTCCTGGTTGGACAAAAGCATTATGACTCTGACCATCTATTATTCATTTTGTCCTTGAGATTCATTATCTATTTTGAAAATGAGACCTGGTTTATAGTTACACAGTAAAAGTCATGAGTTTCTTTTCACGTAAATTCCATGATGAAATTGATGGAAGAAAAAGACAAATGAATAGTCAGCTCTGTGAAAATGTTTCTGCCGAATAGCAACCACCATGCCTGGCAGGGAGAACTAAAGCTTTTACATTCTTTGAAAAAACTCTCAAAAACAGTATTTCAGCAGGTAGTTTTATGTTTGCTTAATTCGTTATTGAGTGTTTTTGTGTGTTGACATTAATGATTGAAAGGAGAAGCAGCCTATGCAAAACGAGATAACACTACAAAAATCTTAATGCAAAGGTCAATTTAAATTACTTTTTATGGCGTCATCTACTGCCCACCTCATAGCCATGCAGGATGGGTAAAAGTTTAAAGTGCAGCTAAGAAATGTTTTGCTGACGCCACTGCTGGCAGAACGGCTTCCACTTGTAGCTCTTGAAATCCCCTCCGCAAAGTGTTTGGTCTACTCTTCTATGCTGAGCAGACATTTTGTAAGAGGTGCGATTACCTCCAATTTAAGCCACGACACGCGATCTTCCGATCAACTGTGGTCTACCCACTTCACGTTTAGTGGCAAGAGGATGGGCGTCACACACAACATAAAATTAGCGCAATCCCCCAACACTACCTTCATATGTGCCGAATTACAAGCATGCGCCCCACCATGCTGGGGTAAACGACATGCTCAGTGCTGTTGCCATGGCTGTCGCTGTGTGCCCATGCATTGCGTGCCGTGTAACCGCACCATGACCATGCCTCCAGCGTTGACGACGTTTCCAGACACGGGCAAGGTGACGGTGATGGCCTGATTGTTGGTGCTTGTGGACACTGGGCTGCCCCCCGCCTGCATGATCTGGGCACCGGCCAAGCTGGACGCCGGGATGGTGATCACACCTGTAACGGGTACTGCCACTTTAGCGACACCACAAAGTGTAACAATCCAAAATAAAACAAAAAAAAGCCCCAGGCAACGATTAACCCGATGAAGGTGCAAAGAAACAGATGTAAATGGGAATAATTACAAGAGACAGTCAAGCACATAAAACAGGTCAGGGGACAAACAAGGACAAAGATTAGAACATTTATACGTATGGCAAGAGCTGTGTAAGATTTTCTGAAAAAGTACTTCCATCAAGTGAAATAATATGTTGAAATTCAAAGGTTAAGACCAGCCACAGCAATAAACCAGATGCAGAAAATTAATATTTGCACATATTCAAACTGTGGTGAATCTGACTGAAAATCAAATGACCTATTTTTAAACAGCATTAGCATAAGCTACTTCAGTTATTCATATATTTATGTCAATAAGTATTTTGTCCTGCCATTTCCCCATTGCCATTTTTTTGTGAGTGGTACCCTTTCTCAAAAAGTGAAGAAATTTAATAAAACATTTACTGGAGTGGTTATGCAAAGAGTTTTCATTACAAATCAAGACTATCTGCTCATCAAAAAAAAGATTTTACTCAAATTACATCGAATAGTACGTCACTGGCTATAAATTATGGTGAATTACTGACGATGTGTGATGAAGATGTAATTATAGCAAGTTCTCCTGAAGGTATTCACTCACAAAAAACAACTTTTAACACCATCTGCTAAGGCCCTGACTTTAATTTATAACTTCTTATATCGCATGTTTTACAAAATAAATGGGGAGCACTTTAATATTTTAAGCAAATTACTTTGATAAACTAATTAAAATTACGCAATTCCTTATCATGACGTGGCATACTGGAGGTAGAAATATGAAAACATAAATACTGAAGAAATATTTAATTATTTATCAATGGTTTTCAGTAAGTGCATTGTCCTTATTAAAATTATACAGGAGAAAAGTTAATATTTAAATTGAATTAATATAGTATCATGTTTGTAAAATCACACAAAATGATACTTTTAGCAAGGTGGTGTTTGGATTTGTATTGACAGGATAACATGACATTCCCTGATAACATCTGCTAACATTACAAAACATATAAAGCGGTGTTATTGTACTTACTTATTAGTGGTTCACTGCAGTGTAACATGAACATGTGCTGCATAAATATTTTTATGGAAAAGCAACACACAGAAATGAGCAATTCCTTCAATGAGATGAGCACTGCTCAATTGTTAATTTTAACCTTTTCCCCATTCGGATGATGTACGTGCTTGACGAACGTGTACGTCATTAGTTTTTTTTGGATTTCATTCCGATGATGTACAATCAAATAAATACATTTAATCGGTACAAAAGCTCCCACAAGGGCATGCGGGAGATTGTGTGGCACACTTTGGTGCCAGCTATCATAGAGTGCGGTTGTGTTGCTACAGTTCTGTATTGAATACAATGTCTTTCAAAACAATAGTGCTATGCCTCTCTAAATAAAAGAAACGTGAACCGCTCGCACTTTCCAAAATTCAGCGGTGAATGGGACCCACCTTGCAATTTGCAGAAGGCTCGGAACGGGAAAGGGTTAAGTGAGAAGACACGTATTATGGTAAATATATAGGGTGTCTAAAAAAGATGGACCTGATTTGAAATCGCTATATCTCTGCAGCGAAAGGGCGGGGCATAGAGTTTCAAGTGATTACCGCGAGATGCCTCTCCCAGCGCACAAACAGCCCCTAGCCTCGGTCATTCGCAAGACGAGTGACCCCGCAACACACAAGGGGCGTTTTGCGTTCTGCAGTTCAGCAAGACTGAATGCGTAATTGCGGTGCAGCGTGCGTTTCAACGGCGTTTTGGCATTGATCCGCCAATGTCAAAGAGCATGGTGGCACAAAAGACCGTGTTTTTGTGTCACCATTAGCGACTAATTTGGATGACCTCAAAACAGAATCAGGGCAGCGGTGACTTCAGTGGAAGAAGACACTTTGAGAAGCGTTCGGGACGAATTCAACTATCGTCTCGATGTTGTCCTACAGCAGGTGAAAGGCACAGAGTATTTATAAAATGGTTAGTAAAACTTGATAACGCATTAAACCCTTTGTAACTTTTTGTGTAATTGTAACATGTTGCCATCATGAAATACTGCTTTGAAATTGGGTCCATCTTTTTGAAACACCCTGTATATTATATTTAATGCATATGAGAAATCTTAGGTATTTTTTCATGGTAGGATAACAGGATATACGAGATTCTCAAAAAAGCTGTTTCATAATTCAGACGCAACAAAATCTTCCAGAACAATTTAGAGGAAAGAATTGCACTCATCTTACCAATGAATATATGCACAGAAAAGCACATAAAAGCTAACTGAAATACCTATAGCCCAGGTATCTATGCGTGAAGAGAACAAGCCTCAAAATTAGATAGCTAATAGTGTACAAGTACCTTGCTGCAGAATGGTGCCGTCAGCATTAACGGGTTGGTAGACAATGGTCTGCCCCTCCGCTGTTTGTGCCACTTGCTGGCCTTGCACTGTCACGGTCTGCTGTCCCTTTTACCAGTCAGGAAAATAATGCATTGATTCTCTGTTTAATGCACAATTTGCATAGAATAATACTTTTCACTGTTATCTCCATTATCAAAATCTGAAGTAGCACCATCAATTATCAGGGACATAAGCAAGTAGTTGTAATTCAGCACCAGTGTATTCCTACCTGTGTCTGGCCAGCAGTGACAGCAGTCTGGGGCTGCTGGATGATGATTGGCTGATGTTGCCCTTGCTGCCCTTGTACCTGCAGGGTTTGCCCTCCGTGAATCTGTATCTGCCCCGGTTGCAGCAGCTGAATCTGGGAGGCAGTGAAGGCATTCACACTTGATGAAGGCACGCGCACACAATGCATCCGAAAGCAGCCACATGCACCAACATTCATTAAGTGGCTATGTAGCAGAGAAAAAAATTCACGAAAATAAAGTTAACTGTCAAAATCACTTAAAGCGATGATGAGTACTACTTTGTGGAAGTCAACAGTGGTTGCCCTATGGGTAAGACTCACTCCGACTGTGAGTCTGTGTAATTTCCACCACTAGCTCAAGGCTGCCAATGTAGATGAGCACTGCCCCACAGCCATACGAGTAATGATACACTGTGGGTTATGGTTCCATCAATAAGAAATCCGGTGTGCGTGTTGAAGCTAGTATAGATACCTGCTGGATTCCTTGACCTCCAGACACAGGCAACTGCATAATGGTTTGGCCTTGTCCAGCCATGGCCTGCACCATGATTGGTTGCCCCGTGGATGTGATGAGTTGCCCTCCGCTCACCTGCACCATTAAAGGCTGACACACAAAGTATCACATTAATAAGTTCACTTGGTCTACAATAAACGGTGACATCCACACTGAAGTCTTTATCCAGTCAGTGTTAACACCACTGTCATTCATCAGCTTAAATGAAAGACTTACAAAAATTAAGATATAAAAGTATAACAATCAAAGATTAAAGTACGGAATTATCATATTTTTTTGGAACCTGTAGATGTTATTACATAAGTAATATAACACACCGAAAATATTATGTAAATATATTAATACACACAAAGATGGCCAAATACTTGTTTCGTCTCTTGCTGCAAAGCCATTCATGGCAATTAATAACACCAACACAAATCCTTGACATGCATCAAATAAACAAAAAACAACATCACTACAGCATCTGGTTTGTGGGGATTTTTTTCCTCAAATCTGAAGTTAAGTATAAGTAATAAAAACTGAGGGGGGGGAAACATCTATGAAAATGTGATTACAATAAAGTAAGTATGCTTATTTTTCATAGGAAGATCAATTGTTAGTCATTGTTAATCTCGCAGAACCCCAAAATTCAGAATGCTTTGCACAATCAATACCAAATACAAGCACTGTTCTTGCTATCTAAGCGGAACAAAAGGTACAGCAACACAGTTTTATTTATATATATTTAGGAGTTTCCAGGGTTTGGTCTCTCATGTCATGTTGGCTTTAAATTTGCTAACCCTTTTTCAGCTTTCAAATGTTATATTCATAAAATTTGTATCCCCCACACCAAACATATATTCACTAGTATGTATGTGTTATTGTGTAAAAGTAAGATTTTTTTACATTTGCTAATGTATTGCTACCCTTGGAAAATGGTTTCTAAAAAGTAGCACGTACATCAGCGTGCTACATCTTGAGATGGTCTCATCTAAAATGTATTGTGTTGCATAATTGATATTACAGAGAAGAACACATTGACTTAATAAACAATGTTGCATAGTTAGAGCAAGAAAATTAAATCAAGTTAATATATTAAACTACTAATGTTTAAAAACTAAAATTTTATATACTTGCTGGTCAGTCTTTAATTGATGCTCATTACATAACACTAGTTAGTGGAAACCCTAAATATATATTCGTACGGTATTTCTACACAATGAAATGTTGAACTTGAAAAGCATAAAAGCGAATGGTTTAGTCAAAATGTTGTTCAGCTTTGAGCTGGGCACATTAAAGGCATTATAGTTGTGTAAGCATACTGGTTAAAGTTAATTTGAACAAGTTTTGATACCGAAATATAAACTTACTGTCTTGAAATAGCATATTTTATCTATACATGTTTTATAAAATATTGGCTTATTAAAATAAAAGGAGATACATCTGCTCATTTGTATGAGGGAAACTTAACGACTGTATAAATACATCCTATGAATATATAGCATTTCCCATTTTACAATGCATGTCCAAAATAACGTGAATGCAAATGGAGCCAAAACATGCTCAAAACAGTAAACTGTTTCAGATCAGTTACAAATATACGTCAAACATTTATGATAAAATAAATCACATTTTATTGAATACTAGTGGGCCTCTACGTTATCTGCTTGCTTCATATCAAAACTAGGAATTAATTTGAGCAACAATGACTGCTTGAAATCATGTGCGCAACGTTTTGCTTCCAATCACCTACACATGGACATGAAGAAATGCAATAATACACCAGATTGATAAAAAAAAATCATTTTGCCGCATTCTACAATATATTCAATGATGAGTTCTGCAGATGAACCAAAGACAATTGCCATTCCACATAAACTTCATGCCGATCACATTTTTAATTTGTCAAAAAAGCCATCAGTTGAGAAAATATCCATATCCTCAACTCTAAACTCGAGGACTTTCAAAATCTGTAGCCTGATGTGTACCAATCACATGGTTGTCATTTATGAAAAAAAGCGGCTGTACTTTCTTTGACAGCTACGTATTTTAACTTTGTTCCAAGAGTCACTTTGTTAATACGTGTAGGCAACAGATAATGATCCATTTCCACCGGTGAGAGGGTTTGTGGTCACGACACACGAGGAGCAGATACACAATGGGATGCCCAGCCCACCTGCACGGAATGCACTTGTGCCGGCCCACTGCCCGTCGGCGACTGAATCTGCACTGTGGCTACATTGGTGGCCTGTGTGGCGGTCAAGGAGGAGGGCAGCGTCATACGTACAGCATGTCTCGCTGGTCACAACCCACGTAACAACTAGCACAGAGCACAATAACATACTACAACGTTGTGGATAAATTATATGTCCTCATGCTAACAATTAAATTGGCTTATCAGTCCTTGTTTAATATGTTCATAGAGTATAAGTGCTGCAACAACACTTCAAAGCAGTTTTTTTTTAAATATGCAAAAATGTTTTAATTAGTAAAGAGGATCTAATAATTATTCTGTAAACTATAATAATAACCAACTGGTTTTTTTATTGTGCATTTGTGAAAATGCAGCGCCACCTTTTATTACGTCTGCAAAAATCTGGAAAAAATAAACAGCAAACTCGTATGATTTAACATGGGGGATGCTATTTGGCAGATCCTATTCATGTTAATTCACACATCTTATACACTTTATCCAAGCTGAAAAGTGTGGAGAAAATATGGATAACAGGATGAACACTTCCAGGTTATTTCCTCTTATCCAATGAAGGGTGCAGATAATAGGTGTGCAGCGCCAAGACGATGCATGCATGGACCTTGATGGGCGCATAGGTAACAGTGTTGATAATAAGGCCTCAGATCAAGTAAGTTTTGTCGTTTTACAAATTGCCAGGGTAATGTCACATTCATGATGGTATTTTTGCACAAATCGCACTGACAAGGGTTACAGATGTATTAAGCCTCTTTACTCATTGAAACACCCGCTTGAATGCATTTTCACCGTGATTAGTACCACAATGTAAATTATCTGGCGCAATAGATTACAACTGTTTTAAGAATGTATACGTAAGCAAATGGTGCATTGGGAGTTGTTTGCAAATAATTACACTTTGTTGACCAAGGTTGTGCTCACAAATAATAATTGTAAAAACACCTGTATGCATTATATATTGCGTCAAAGTATAACGAAACCCAATAAGCGTGAGAAAACGTGGTGTGGTGTGGGACAGTACCTGTTGCTGTAATTGGCTTTGAACGATCATTTGCTCTCCCGCCTGACCATTGGCTTGGAATTGCTCCATGATTTACTTCTTGCACAGAAACGATACAAGAGAAAACAAGACGTACAAATCACGACCAAATGTTGACTACGAACCGTTTTATAAATGGCTTGCTGGACCTGGTGTGCAGTACTGACAAACATCATATATTGTGCAATGTATGTTTGTACCCATAGTTGAAATGGTTAAATCATTCAAATACCCATGTTTTGAAGGCAGTGATGCTGTTTACTTAAAACTAAAGTCACTGATAACACATCTGAACTGTGCAATACAAAAAACTATCGCCAAAGCTCAGTCAGTTCGGTATATAGTTCAATCGTTGCCGTAGTACGTTCGAGTATTTCTCTCTGCACTACATATCAAACAGCAGCATGCTGTTATCAAATGATTTTAGGACTTTCTTAAGAATTATATTTAGACTAAATTGAGAGCCAATTAGAATACATAAGATATTTCCCCCAAAAGATTCCATATCTGTATAAACATTGAGATAGTATGGATTCTCAGATTTGCTGACGACATTCATGATAAACAATACAAATGATAAGATTAATTTAACAAAGACTGCATAGTTGTTTTACGGATAAAGTATCGGCAAAAAATGTCCGTAAAACAGAATGTACTTCTTTCAACGGTTTATAGTAAATGTAAGGTTTTTTTTAACCAAACTAAATTAAAAACAGCATATGAACGTATGTGTACGTTGAACTTCCGACGCACCGTACGTATCCAACCATTCTTATTGGAGGTGTGGAAGGACAACTAAACACAAAAAGGTTGTTCTAAAGAAATTATATTTCAATCTGGATTTAAAAGTGCATAGCTGCAGTGGCTTCCGATGTATGCACTTATACGGTAGATGTATAATCAGTGACATGGCTTCAAAACATGGACATTGGAAAATCAAATATGCAAGCATAGTATAATAAGCAAAGATGCTGGAATTTACAATGAAACATAAAATATTTGTCGGGATTAAATCATTATTTCTGATACAAAAATCAAACTAACAATAAACATAAGCGAACTTCAGCAGGACACACCGCTAGAAATGTTGATTGCTGCATGAGAACCAAAGGAAGCAACCTATCTGGTAACGACCGCCACGGAAAGTAAACCATCAACAGTACTATATACTGCACGCGCTATGGACTGTATATTGTAATCCTTGTGCAAAAGGTGGTAACAAGCAATCGGACCGTGTTGGAGGCCTTCATCCAGCAGTGGCAAAAACCATGGTTAATGTGACTTTTTAGATGCATTAATCATCTGGTACTGTATATCCCTGAGATGACATTTAATGAAAATGTAACTTTCATTTCAATGGGCTCACATTTGTACCGTGGCTTTTAAGAAAAACGTATACCTTATTACCATACCCGTCAACCCATTTTCAGTGCCTCATTTATTACAAACCAATTCTGACCTTATTGGTCACCCTTATACATCTCAACGTTCATCCTACAAAGTCCCATCACAAGGGAAAAACACAAAGACGGGTTGTTTTGCCCGTATTGAAACGGCTGTACGCCGTATAGACCTGGAAACTAAATATCCCTGGACAAGAATACGGGTAAACTGTATGGATTGACAGGTATGTATTACTCTTGCCTTGTATGTATGCAAGGGTTGTATTACCCCCCTGATCACTTAAAAAAGACTCAACATTGCCCATTCCCGTTGTAAACAATTGAGCAGCGTGCCCACATTTCACAGAGGGCCCAAACAGCATGTGGGGGGGAGGGGCCAGGCAAGCCGCGCGCTCCTATTGGCCCAGGCCGACACCACGTGACGGCGCAAACCCAATCGAAAGCGACACACACTCACGCTACAAATAGCAAACAACAAAACCACGGAGCAACACATGGATGTGTATCGCAGCGATACGAAATTCCACAAACTCTTCGCACGCCACTGAGCAAAAACTACGATCAATTATCGCCTCGAGGCTACGATACAAGCGAATAAAAAAAAGCAACCACCGTGGAACGAGCCAACAAGACAAGAGGCCGTCGCCATTTGCAATGATGGGGGGGGGGGTGAAAGGCACAAATATCGGGGCGATGTTTGAAGTTTCCGCGAACACGAACTCGAAAGAGTCGGGCGAAGCGAAGTTCCCGTCGGTCATGGTACGTGTGTTGGACGAGTCGCGGCCGAGGGGTACTTACGCCGGGCGGTGCCGCGCTGATTGGTCCGGGGCGGTGCGGCGAGGCGGCGAATCGGATCGCGGACAAAATGGCGACCGAGCGGCGTTGGCTGGCGCGAATCGTGACGTCACCGCGCACTCGGCGTGACGTCACCGCGCACTCGTGACGTCACCGCGCACGCGAGAAAACTTGGTGCGTCACGTCACCGCGCACTCGCGACGCGACGCGCGGGTTGTTGGTGCGCGATCGCGTCGCGCGGACTTCCGAGGAAACTTGGTGCGTGACGTCACCGCGCGGTGGTGGATGTTTCGTACGCGCGTGCGTTGTGTGTATACATATGTGCAATGACGTCATTTCGTTGTGTGCGCGTTTCGCCACCCCGGCCCCCGCCCTACTTAGTGGCGTAGGTTCGGGATGACGTCGTGTGGCGTCGTTACGTGAGAGGGGGGTGTGGACGATTGACAAGCAGTTGCACACGTGATGACGTCATCATGTTTGGTCATGACGTAACCCGATTGGTTTACATTGAACGGCACCAAACCTATGACGTAATACGTACCCCCGTTTAAAACCCACAAGTGTCCTAACAAAGAACACGTGACCCAATTTGTAATTAATACTCACTTATCTGCCTTGATGTTAATATTTTTTCAAATGTATTTATTACATTATAATTGGCTGCTGACATTTGGGCTACGCCCATTTAAAACCTTTGAACTTATCTACGTAACTTTACCGAAAGATCCAATAATATGTACAATGTTATTTTATGCTGAGTGTCAACTGCGGCTGTGTCCTGGACAGCGCTTTGAGATCCTTGATGAAAAGCGCGACCTAATTGTAGTTATATTTTTACTTAAATTCTGACTTAAAACTTTCGTGACTGCAGGAATTCATATTCTTTGGTTCTTTCGGTAAAGTCACGTAGATAGAAAAATAATAAAAAGTAAAGTGAATAAAAAAATGTAAATGTAATTATTATCGATCGACGGCGTGTCTCATGCTAATATTTTACCGTTACAGTATATTTAGAAGGGCCAATGCCCGAAACGTCGGTTATTTGCATTTTTCATTTTAAGGCCACAGTGTTATTGGCGAATGTGTTGACGGCGTTTTATTTCTATTTTAACACCTTTTTGGACGCTGACAACTGAAAACAAAACAAGGAAGAAAAATCACGCACACGCATGCTATAACCCTACTTCACATCTGTGAAACTAGCTTCATAGCGCATAGGATTCTTTCAGAATAAATAAAGATTCTGATTGTGTCCAACCAAAACTCTTGTACTCGAATGCTTGTTTTCATGAATCATGGACATGGGGAAAGTGTGTAAAGAATCCAATGAGAGAACGAGTCAAACGTGGATTAGAGAACACACCCAATTTCAAGTTTGCAATAAACAGTAATGTTCATTCCCTGACACTGCAATCAGTAACTGCATCTTAACCAGTAATTAAATTGTTAAATATGTGCACAATAGTGATTTTATGTTAATTTTATGTCAATTAAAATGGGTTAGTCGTTTTTGTGACATCGGTACATGGTGATCCGTTCGTAAATGTCACTTTCACTGGGCCCCCACGGTCTTCATAGCAGAGGGCACGCTTTGATTAATGGTACAGGACCTATTCAAATGATCTGGCAGCTGTTAAACTTTCAACTTGGTACCAAAAATGTGAGTTGTCCTGGGTCGCTTCTGGTATGACGATATTTATTACAAAATGTATAAAATCACCAGTTTTTTCTGTTGATACATTTTCCCAAAGACACATTTGTTAGAGAAGCACACTACAGTGTATTAACTATTTCAAACGGTAAACATGACTGCAGCTATTTATATATCTATTCAGCTCGCATTTTTATGAAAGTGTTAATCCTGGTTGCTGATATTATCTTGCCTTCGGTTGCCCTCGTGGTTGATAACATAATAATGTGTGGCATTGATATAGAAAGATGGGCACTTGTCATAGGAATGTAGATTTTTTTTTTTACAGCAGGACCTCCAATGGGAATGAACACCGGCTCATACTTAATATACACAAAATTATAGATTTAATAGCAATGCATAACACGAGTACCAGCATGCCTTGCAGGTCAAGATGACATCACTCCCCTTAAGAACATTGTGCCCAGCCTTGTGATGGCCACCAGCTCATTAACAGATACATCTGTGGTATTTTAAATTTGGGCAGTAGAAAGACCAGACCACTGTAAACAAGTTTCTACCTTATTTACACTTTTCATTACAGTATAGTCATAATTGTCCACTTCTTACATTTGTATTGACCAGCATTTTAAACCAGTGGTCATAAAAAACATGTGTGGAGATATAGGCTTAAGAATGGTGGTGCAATCTTAACATGAAAGTGTGCTGCCATTACAATTTTGCGTTTAGATAATAATTTGTTTCCATCTTCCACATATCTTGTTCTGGCTGTTGAAGTACCTCATTTGCTATAGAAAGCACTTTAATGTTGTTTATATTGCCTCATGTTGGAGAAGGGAGGCTGTGTCACTTGATTTGACCCACGGTCAAACTGACCTCCAATTTTCAATGTCAACCCACCTCTACATAGTGGCGTTTAAGAAGGGTAAGGCCCAATACAGCCGCAGCATAAACAATCTTGATTCCTGAGACTGTCGTGCAGAGGAAGCATGACTTGCCATATGGTGATGACGCAAAATAAAACATTCTCCTCCGCAGCACCGCGCCACGAGTTACAGCTTTGGCATCCCAGGAGGACCTCGGATGCAGAAAATCATGCATTGCATCAACGTAGCCGGCCGACAAACTCGCCGCGTAACAACGATCGTGAATCACGATGTGCCCAGACGGTGCAGGAGGTGGTCATTGCCGTGCCACGCGTCTCCCATGCAAAACAGGCACTTGTGGCTTGGGCATGTGGCTCCCGTTGAGTCTGAGTGAATTACATCTTTCCCACTGCATAATTATCTTGTGGGAATGCCATGGCTTTGATTTGTGCGTGGCATTATTTGCTTAACTGAGTGCTGTGAGTGGAGATCTTCAATGCCTGAAAGGTGTGAATATGTTGTGTAGTTTGTAATTCTATTGGCATCACTTGCTTTCACGTTTATTTAATTGGAACTGCACTGCTGTACTGTATTGTTATTAAGTGTGCCATGTCTTGTGTTGAACATGGCATGTTAAGTATTGATGTTTTTACAATTATCTTCAGTCGACTCAAGTGTAGCCATCTTAATTATTTCAAAAACATAACGAGAAACATATTATTTAGTTTGTCAGTAAATTGTCTCCTTTTGCAAACAATTTAGGGCTGCACTCATCTATATTGGTAGTTCAAAGCTAGCGGTGGAAAAGCAACAATTCTATGGTGGCAACCAGTCACGAAAGAGAGTTGAACAACCACAGATCGGTAAATTCCCTACCAAATGCGGCTAAGTGACCAGGAGATGGCAGTAGAGCAATGTGCTGAATAGCATGGTATTCTGGATGGTGTCTGTATAGTTTTAAGAATTGTCCCTCCATGCCCAGTGGGTTTTTGTCTAGGATCGCTGGCTTCCTTACACGAGGTAAACACTCATTAAATTAAATGGCCACTGGCGGAGCCAGTGGGGGGGGGGGGGGGTACGTGCCCCCCAATGATCAGATCGAAATCCCTCATTTCGATCGGATCATTGATCGATGTCTGCTCCATCGCCGCACAAGCGTCGAATAAAAATCAAGGGACAAGTCTTTACTTAATGGCTAAACATGCCAATACATGACTATGCTGAAAAAGAATATTGCAACTCAGTGGTATTTTTCTGGGTAAACAAATAATATGGTTATACTGTAGATTGTATTGACTCCAAAGTGATGGGAAACTGAATCGGTCCTAATGGGGATTGGACTCTAACCACAGCGTCATATTTCTTTATTACGTTCATATTATATAAACAAAAACAATGGAAAGCAAGATAAGCCATGATTTGTCATGAAAAGTAGCTGGTTTAAGCTTCGTGGTTTGCATCCATCCCAATGTGGCTCAAGTACCGCTCTTGAGGCTTATTCTGGCTTAACGTGGCAGAGAACGGTTTTTGTAGTGCTGTGTTTAGGATTCATAATGCACAAGGTGAGCAAGGGTAGGGGCTAGGGGTGCACGGTGTTGTGTGAAGTGATATGAAGATGGGAGGGTAGTGAATGCAGGACCAGATGAAGTTTGAAGGGAGCTCGAGGCTGTTATAGTTTTGGGGGCCCATCGCTGTATGTTGAATTCCTTCCCTACCACCACTAATGCCCAATTAAAGCCAAACAGCCGATTGTTTAATCTCGCTTATTTAAGTACTATTTCTTTTCAAATTGTATGTATGAATTGTAAAACACAATACGCGTTATAAGGAACAAGTTCAGCACTTAACTCGTAGTAATCGACACGGTGATGCTAAGACCTTAATTATAAAATCATCTGAAGAATTTATGATCGTGAACAAGTTTTGTGTTTCGACCATTGTAAAAGAGTATACAGAACAAGATGTGAGGACACATCGCACAGAGCGTGCTGTGATTCATATTTTGGGGGGGCTGCAGCCCCTAAAGGCCCTGCGTTTATTCGGCCCTGATCACAGTACACAATCAATGTTGTAATGTCACAATGAAGAGAGAGAGAGCTGTGACGTTACTGCACAAACTGTGATGTCACATTATACAGTACAATGCCGTGATGTCACAGGGCACAGACAATGTTATCATAGTTACACGGTAGTAATATAGTTAATTGGCGTGAGTTTATTTTTTATTGTCATTAAGTACCAAAACTCCATTAATTTAGCTAGGAAAGCCATACTCAGTCTCA
Organism: Entosphenus tridentatus; assembly: GCA_014621495.2. Lineage (NCBI taxonomy): Eukaryota > Metazoa > Chordata > Hyperoartia > Petromyzontiformes > Petromyzontidae > Entosphenus > Entosphenus tridentatus. The sequence goes on along the minus strand of CM025620.2, from coordinate 4,716,290 downwards.
AGATTGGGTCCTGCATTGGGACGTTGAGCAATAATAACTTCTATGTCGGAGGAACCCGGAGTCCCAAACACACATCACAGCTCAGTGGCTTTATCGTTTCACGCATCTCCACACGATCCACCAATGTAATCATCCAAGATCTGCACCACAGTTTAATGAAATCAAACAGTTAATTATTAATTTCATGATGCACATATTAACTCCTGCAGGCAATCCATTGAAGCATTCAATTATAATCAATATAGAAACTTAATTTTAAGTCCCGCAGCCTTTATCGATTCTATTGAAAAAACACTGAAGCATTGAAATGAATACATTTGCCTTTTGAATAATTACTCCTGCACATATGTTTTTATACGTTTTCATCAGATTCTAAAAAAGCATCCAGTCAGCAAAACAGGACGTGACTGAACGATGATTGGGTCAAGTCAGGAATAACCCTCGGTTGGGCTAATTCGCTGAACCAATTCAACATTTGCTGCAAAACGGAGGTAAATCTGATTTCGTACTCAACCAAAAGTACAGCCTTGTGAGTTAATTTATTTTTGCGTGCGATATAAAAAAGGGTAATTGCCCAAAACATCGACTATTACACTGTAGTTTATTTTTAAGGCAGTGTTTTTGACGAATGTGTTGAGTTTGTTTTAATTATTAAACGATTAAATAAATTAACGAATTCCAGCCATGCCCTATCCACCAATGCATGCATTCAAGTCTCCTCACATCATGTCGGTGATGAGAGGGGGTCTTGTTCATCGTACTTCACCACACTGGTCAGTGCAGGCTGGTAAAGGGGTGGGGGAGGGAATACAGAACTGGTTCACTTGGTAATGATGTCAGCTATGACCAGAAATCTAGTTCAGATCGCAGTGTGTTTGTCTATTGATATCAGATTGACTGCATACTTCTGATCAATTCCACGGGCTCGTGGAATTTCATTGGCTTTACTCGGAATCTCATTAAAACAATTATCCGGACTACGTGAGTGTATACAAAAAAATATCCCCAAGATGTATACCATTATATTAAACAAGGGCAAGCCTGGTTTTTCTTTTCTTTTGCCTACTTGGGTACTAAAGGCAACATGGGATGCTATGTGCAAGCAGAGACCTATGAAGCGAAAACGGTCCTTGGCCTTCTGCATGATCAATTAGGGAAGCAATTTCTTTTGGGACGCAAGTTAAAACATACGCAGGCTTTCTGATTCACCATTTATTATGTAGAACATATATTTAAGAAGTACTAGAAGTGCTTTGAGAATGGGATATTGGTGAAAGTGCACACTATGTTATATTTATATATGTTTAGTATGGTACCTGTATAGCAACACTTAACGTCAGTGCACTTATTCCATTATATAACTAGTACACAAAGATATGGTCTTAAAAATAGAACTCGCATTTAGATTGTGTAGTGGTTTTATTTTAATGGAATACTTTGTTAAAGTTCATGTAACCGTGTCTTGTATCGCAGATTTCACTCTCTGTACGGTGCTTTTACAAGGAAATTTGGTGATCTTGTTTGAATGTATTTTACAATGTGTATACAAACTCAATAATTACAACAAGAGACACAATAATGCTGAGAATAAAATATAAAGAAACTCGAGACTCTTACTGGAAGACAGGTCTCAAAACATGTTGACTACATCAGTGCAGCACATTGTTGACGTGAAAAAAAAAGTCCAGTCGTCTTCATAGTACTTTTTATTTCTAGATTTGAAGCTTTCGTGACTGCAAGGATTCATATTCTTAGGTTTTTTCGGTAAAGTCACGTAGGTAAAAAATGTAAATTAATGAAAGGAAAATAAAAATAAAATAAAAAACCACGACGTTTCGGAGGCAACACAAGTCTTGATACAGCTATCGTGCTGTGACGGTTCCACCTGAAGACGGAAGC
>CM025620.2:4668611-4699391 GCA_014621495.2 Entosphenus tridentatus | reverse complement strand
GTCCACTTACTTTTCGTAGCAATTAAAATCATTAACTTGCGTATGTCCTCAAATCCACGCGTTCCTCGTTCTGCCTCAGTGTAATCCCAAGGGTGTATCTCTCCACGTTTTTTTGCACATGTTTTAGCTTTTGTTCCGTCATTTCTGTGAGTGTCCATGTTTCCGATCCATATGTCATAGCAGGTAACACATATTGATTGAGCAGGTAATACACATTGATTAAACATTTTCTTTTTCAGACAGATTGGTACGTTGCTCTTCATGATCAGGTTCAGCTCTCTATAATCGGTCCGACCGGCTCTCATCCATTTCATTCTTTTATTTGGTTGATCTCGATATGCCTTCAATAACTGCCCTAGATAAAAAAAAAATTCGGTATTTTTCCCAATTGTGTTCTTCCTACAGATATATCTGATTTCTCTTTATAGAAAAATATATAAAGGCTAAAATGAAAAGAATGTTTGTGTAGATCACAGCTTTAATGAACAATATCATGAAAAGATACAAAAGCGTCAATTAAAAACGTGGCTTATTGCTTCAAACCAGCAGATGGGGCAGCAGTATAAAATGTCGCCTGTGAGTAATGAGTTTTTTTATGCAGCGGCAGAAGTACAAACACTCATAAAGCAACGCTATTATGTAGATGTTGAGGTTTGTGTGTACAGTATTTAAGTGTGCACATATGTGTATACTGTCAAATGAAAGTGGCTCTTTGTTCGAATACATGTGGGGAGTGCTCGTCTGTGTCCCTAAACCAGTGGTAGGATGTCCACGTTAGAGTTGAACAAATTATTTGGTGATGCTGCATTGGCAGCGGTGCACAAACACCAAATAACACATTTCAACAGATTCGTCAACGATGATGTGGCCTTAAAAGTAAAACATATAATAGACGACGTTTGGGGCAGCAAATACACGATTTAACATCCAAGCAGGATGTGAACTTGCATCGTTACGATTGTGAGCCAAGCAATCTAACCACTGTGCCACCGATCCGGATTGCATTTCAATTAACTCTTATTAAATAAACTGCATTTATTAACCACATGTGGTCGAGTTGAATGTATGCCAATCAAGGACACCTTGAAAGCCGCAAATATCGGGCTGTATGTTTTGAAAGTTGGATATCCTTAAGGTCAATAATATCACCACTGAGCCCGCCGGCACGTGTGGCTGTATGGTAATAATGTTTTGTCACTCTGAAAGTGTAGTCTCAATTGTAGTTCGTCGATTAGCCTCTTCTGAGGCATCTGGCCTGCCTGGGAGAATCGGCCACGTATTGTCTAGAGCAGTGGTCCTCAACTAGGTTGGCTACTCTACCCCCTGTTGAATTTTGTTTCAACCGAGTACCTCCTTGCCTGACCCAACAGGGTTCTGAGAAATAAATGTATGAATAATGAACATCAACATTTTAACCAATTTCCCATTTTGGGAGGTATCCTAACTAGTTATTAACTGCAAGCAAATAAAATAAAATTCCACGGACGCTGTGCATGCATAATGTCATATGTTTGAGCTTGCTGGTTACTCTTGGAAACCACAGTTTTCGATCAATGAGTTTCTCAGGGTATTTGATATTGTTCTAAGTTACCATATGGATTTCAATTTTATCGTAGTTTTTTAATATTGGCAGATTCATACATGATCATTAACCAATGACTCTCACGTATGATATAATGTCACACATTCATGAATCGCCGCACGTACCCCCTGGGATACTGCCATGTACCCCCGTGGGTCTGCGTACCCGCGATTGAGAACTCACTGCTTGTGAGGGGCTTTCTACCTCCCCTCGAGTTCAGGTTCTTCTGCCAGCAGTGGCGTGAGCAAGAATTTGCAGGGCTGCACCTTTATTTTGTCTTATTTACAAGAGTATGCCATTGTGAGTCATGATTCCTGCTTGTCATATTCATTTTTATGGTGGTGGGGGTGGGTGGTCTGGGCATTTAGTCATATTTAATTGAAAATGTTTTGGTTTGCAAGTGTTGAACAGTGCTGGCAAGGCCTATGCTATTGATTTACATTTTATAGGTCGCAACTGAAAGTGATTTAGCCACTGAGCATCGGTTGAATTTATTATGGTTTAACAGTTTTATCGACAAGAATATTAACTACGAGAACAGCTTTTGCCACCACGTCAATGAGATTGTCTTTACTATATTTAGTTATCGACAATAATCGCACGCATCTATAACCACCACGATCATCATCATCATCAGCAGCCATGGTCAATCCACTGGCGGATGAAGGCCTCCCGAAGCCACTGCCACCTCGAACGATCCTGCGACGTGATGATACGACTAGAATCTGCACAAGAACTAATTTCGTCGCTTCGTCTCTTTGGTCGATGTACTCTTGCATGCATTCTAAACATGTTGCATACACGTGATAACGAATTCGTGGAAGTATCCATTTGACCTTTGGTTTACCCACATTGAGATACTCCCTTGCATATGAGAGCCATTGTATTTTAGAGCAATTTTCAGCAAGCTTTTTTGTCTTTACATAATGACAGACGAGCTATGAAAACTAGGGCCATTAACATTTATGACCGGGAAGTTGTTATCGCAATAACTTTGCGCGTGGAAGTGTTGTGTTACGAGTGTGCGGAGCCGAGTAGCATCCACCGAGAACATCACATTCACCGCTGTCAAGTCAATGTTTTTTTTGCTTTCACACGTGGCGCAATTCTGGCACAAATCTTCCAGTCAACGCGGCACGCGGCAGTCAAAGTCAACGTGTCTTTACGATTAAAGTGGCACCGTGCTCATCTTCATTTGCGGCCCTGTTTTAACGGTGGAAATTATACATAGCCAAGTGGCAGGGGGGGGGGGGGGGGCAGTCTCTGTAGTCTGACCACTGTTAAATTTCCACAAAGTGTTCCTAATTTCTCTGACCCCGGAGGCAGGGCCGTCCACGGCCAAGGGTGTCCTCCCCCAACCCCTCCACCCGTTGGGGCGCTGGCACGGCCCCACCAAAAATTGGAGCCATCGGCCTTGTCACTGCTTGCCTCGTTTTCAACGGATGTTGGTACGCGTTCTGGCAGCAGCAGCACGACTCTATCTATGCCCAGGGTCGGCCACCCCACCCGCCTTGCCCTTGTTGCTATGGCACCGCCAGGAGGAATGATGATGATTGGCTGAGCCAGTCTCAGCCGAAGATTTGAACTAACGACCTTGTGATTGTAAGTCTAGTGCACGAAGCGCAGTGTCGTCACCCTGTTAATTTTAACTGCACATTTGTTTGCTGAAAATGTATATGAACCAATCCATGTTTTAGAATGTAATGTTTTGCCTGCTTCATTTGGTCCCTGGATTTCTACCAAATTGTTTGCAATCCGTTATCGAATTTAAGTTGAACTTTTAATGATGACAATACAATTCAAAATGCAGTATTACATATGTGCAAAACTAATATTGAAAATTAAGTGTTAAAAACACATTAAGCTCGCTGTTGGTCGTAACCTTCAAACACCAAGGTACAAAGACGTGTCTGCAATATGCAGACAGCTCTGTTTTTGGATGAGTGATTTGAAAAATCTGTGCAGTCTGGTCATCTTCATGGTTTGGTGATTCATTTTTCATTTGCTCGCTTGAAGGCTTGCCCTTGAACATATGCTGTGCATACTTTGATCAGACGCGACTCATGGAAGTTGGAGCGGTTTTATTCTGCATCATGATCATACAAGTCTCACTCTAAAGCTCGGTTTCAGTTGAGAGCTGATCAATACTGGAAAGATAAAAACGGAATAATAAATAAATAAATAAATAAATAATTCCTCAAAATCATTATCAGACGCTGTATGGATGCCTCTCCAAGCTGCGACCAACTGTTACGATCCTGCAATGTATTACTTCACCTTGCACCTTCACGTGAACTGATTTAATCACTCCGTCTCTTTGGTTGACAAACCTTTCGTAGGCGTTCCACCCCTTGGCCGCTACTGCCTCTCAGCGTAATTCCGAACGTACATTTCTCCATTGCTGCTTTCATTTTTGAAATAAATAATCGGAATCACTAGAATCATGGGCATGGTTATGTCTTGCTGTTGGTGTCTCCTCAATACGTTTTGACTTTCAGAGGGCATTGATTTGAACACGAAGTGCACTCAGAAGAAATTAAACCAACACTTTTTAATCTAAAAAATTCATTACATTTGTCAATAAACTCTGCCTTAATAGGAAACATATATAATAACAGACGCTTAAATGTTTTTGATATGACAGTTGTGTAGCAATAACATTTAATGAAGTATCTCTCTCAGCAGGTTGGTTGTATCCTGATATGAAATAACGCTAATTTAATAGCAAATAAGATCCATTTAAAATAAAATACATGCATTTTTAATTCAATACATTTGTTTGATTTAATATTGTGAAATATTGATCAACTGCAACCGTGCTTTACAGTGCGATATAGATGATTAAAAGTTATAATTATCTTAAATTATAGAAGATAGGGATATTAAAATGAATAATTATTACTATTTTAATATTAAAGGCTGTGGAGTCTACACTGTGGGCAGCAGAGGGAAGTAGAATATATATTATTGCTGTAGTTTATCTCTATGTACTCTGTGGTTATTTTGGTAAAGTTACCTACAGTAAAGTCACCTACGTGACCTACGTGACTTTACCGAAAGAACCAAAGAGTATGGATTCCTGCAGTCACGAAAGCTTCAATTCAATCTATCTTTATGCTTCCTCATACTGGTAGGAACCTCCTGGTTACACCAGCCCACAGGGGATTATTGTGTCCGTCCGTCTGTCGTGCATCCAAAAATGGGAGGGGTGGGGCTGGGTGGAGAGGGGAGGGTGGGGAGGGGATGGGTGGGGCTGGGTGGGCAGGATCTGGTCACCCCGTGTTGCCCTTATAAAACTCAACGTTTAACCTACTCACGCCGGCTTGTGCCCGCCCTCACAGTCGGGCATATTTGCGGAGTACACCACGCCGCCGTTGACCCTGGCTATTGACCGAGAAACCAAACGTTCCTACCAGCTCCCTCCGCAGGAATGTGTTTAATGCTCTTTGCCTTCACCAACCTGCAATGACCAGGAGAGTGAAGTATGGCCAAATAACCGACATGATCTGCACAGCACGGGGAGACCTTATCCTGCAGTGGTTTCACAAAGGACTGCACAGTAAACACAAATGCAATATACAAAACAAAATGTAGGAAAAAAATACCATTCAAATGCATAGATACAGCAGGTCTTGTGTATGTGCTATACTTTGTTGTTTCTATAGCAACGTTCTATCAAATTGCATCGCAAAATTGCTGAGGCAGCCAGGTGGTTTCCCGGCGCCAACAATTGCCCAAGCTCTGCAGCCTTCTCTATATCAAGATGTTTTCAGCCGATGAATGAGCGTTTATACCTGTGCGAGGAAACCAGAGCACTCGGAGAAAGCCCACGCGTGCTAGGGGGCAACACTTGATCCCATACAGAAGGGAGATGACGTTAGTCCGCAATCCGCTGTACCACCTTTTGGAGAGACAGGATATGGCACCTTGACGTCCATGGGAAGGGAGTTTCACACCACCAACCGTCGCCTCCACAGTGCTGGATTACAGGTGTACGCCACCACCACTACGTGGATTATATAGAGTGCATAGGCGTGGGTAGGCGTATTAGACCTCATGCAATGTGCTAATGTGGATGTATTGGCGGTACACCGGTGCAGCATAACACACCGGTCCTTATAAAACAGTCTAAAATCTAAATTTGAATCAGCAAATCTGTAATTGACCCTGTCGCCAAGTTTTACGCGATTCCAATGTTTATTCAGTCTTCTGAGACTTGCAATTTTTTATCATTATTCAATATTGACGATTGGTTTTGGTCCGTTGAATCGAGGAACCGTCGTTAGGCCAAGTCTAGGGCACGAGTCAAATCGCTGGGTGCTGCTCTACAGCAACAGACTGCGAAGCTTCGTGTTCAGCTGCTCATAAACATTCGTCTTCAGATTGCTTCGACATCACGAGAACTGCTTTTTGACGCAAGATTTTCTGACCGGAGTCGCGAATTATTTTATTATGTTTTATTTTTATTATTTTATTACTTCCCTTCTTCGTGACTTTACTGAAAGAACCAAGAAGAAAAATAAATAATCGTCGCAAAAAATGTGCTTTTTTTAAAAACCGCACCACCGCTGGACCGCCAATACGTTCATACGGAGAGCTTCGTTTATTGTGCAGGCAATGCCAAAGCCTCTTTTGTGGGCTGTTAATGTGGTCGCGCTCGAGCGCGCAAGCATGTGTTCTTGCGTATAGCAGCGTGGGACCAATGATGCACGCGTGCATCAGATGGCTCGCTTGTTGTGGTGCATTACGCTATGCAGATAAAGTGTCAAACTGAGCAAGATTAATTTAATAAAGTCAAAGTAGGCACTTCTCTTTGTCTGTATCCAGCACTGGGCCCGTGGTGGAAATTCCACATTCTTATGGTGGGGACAATCTGTTCTTAGGACAACAGTGTTAAGTTCCCTACAAAATGGTAACAGTGCTCATGGCCTGAGATAACAGGGCGAATATTCTAAAGAAATAGAGTGCCCAACTGATTCTTGGCGTCCAAATAAATTTAGAGATACTGAATTTCATTTCCAGTGCTAACAATTACTGTATCTAAATATAATTATATCCGCAATACAAGTCGGGGACCAGACATACTTACATTGTGTGTACCTGCCAATGAGGCAATTTTCACCCAAGTGATGGTTCAATGACCCCTAGCTGCAATCATAAGAGGTCCAGTCAAAACGTCTGCCAAGTGATTGTATTCTAATTGAAGGGACAATTGAAATCGAATGCGTTGTGTATTGAACTTGACCTCGGATCAGTCGTACTCCCTTCCCATCGACTCTCTCCTCTACTTTTAATCGAAATCCGACGCCACCTTTCTTCTAAGTGGGAGGCAGGGCACTGGTGGCTCCTCCACAGGCCCTGGCTGATGTGGCCCATTCGAGCAATTTCTCCATAACCCGGAATAAACGAATTTAGACTCGCCCTGACCCCCTCATTCACCTAATATGTCTCCATTTAATATTCTTTTGCTCACTGAATTGAAATTGGCTGTGAAAGGAACTCGTTTGGAAGGCATGGAGGGCCTTTCAAGCAAACATGACCAGGCAATCGAGAGAATTCTCAGCTGCAAACTTCCAGGACTCATTCGAAAAGCTTCTCACTTTGAATGAGACCCACATTATTAAATTATACTTGACCAAGAATATACGTAACGTAATACATTCATGGCGTTAACTTTTTTGACTTTGCTTCATATCTTTGGTGAAATTTCATGGAGTCTTCTTTTTTCTATCCTATGTCCCAATCCTACGTGAGTTGACAGCGTGTGTATTTCTGATGGTATTAACACATCGCACGATAGTAATACTAGTATTCAGCGCTGTGGTTAGAGTGCTTTACAAACAGTTCATGAGCTCCATCCCTGGTTTGTGGTTGGCTCTGGCTGTCTTTTCTTCACGGTCTCGAGACTGAATGCCACTTTGCGGGAAGCCAGCAGTGGTTTTACTAAGGACAGACTGGCTCCCGCAGTGGAAATGTGGGATATTCATCAATTACTCAGGGGATAAACACCACAAATGGAGATAAACACGAATCCATTGCTCGTCTGAGCATACATACACTTTCAGTTTTTACTTATTTTTCTCTGATAAAGTTGGACAAAACCCAGCAGTTAATTCGCTTCAAATTGCAATAGGTTTAGATTTCAACAATAAACTCACACTTGTACGCGCATCCATAAGATGGCACGACAGCATTTCTGTGTCTGTTATTATTTGATATACAGTATGTTTTAAATTCCGATTATGTATCGAGTGAAATGCAGGCAGCTGCAGGTCAGCTAAGGATGTGGGATCTCGTGTGGCCACACTGATTGATGGGCCACCAGCTGGCCAGTGTCCCAGAAGACCAAGCGCTGTGGTTTGGATGATAACCCATATTGGCATGCCATTGACATGTATTCAGTCAGTGCTGTGGGGTTGTCTGGAATGACCGCATGTTGTGGGTGGGATATCACCTTTAGTCTGAGCGGTGTCCTCATAATTTATGTGCAGTGCAACTTGAAAATCGTTGTGATCATGAACTGACAATTACCTTTTATCCATGCACATGTAATCATTACAGATAAATAAACACTTCAAGTCAGTTGGCATTACAACACTAATCAATGACTAATTCTAGTTTTATAATATTCATTTTCACATTTTTCCATGATACCAAGAATACTGCAAGTATAGAACAAGGGACAGATGGTTTAATTTAACATATATTTGGAGTAGTCCTGCCCGACCCATGATCTGATGAATGCTGCCGCTCCTTTTAATGGCATCAACATGAATCTCACTCACAGAGGTTATTTGATAGAGAATCACTTAAACATTCATCTAAGGCCGGAAAGGCATTTAAATATTGATGGTTTCAGCAGGAAAAAAAATGTTTTACTGATATTGCTTTAACCTTGATATTTGTTTATTTTTTTGCTTAATTTATTTATCACAATGATTATAATCATGAAATCTACTGTGTCTACTGGAGCTTGCAAGTCATTTTCATGTCGGCGGAGCCATACTGGGAGATTAACCCAGAGGCACATTGGTCAACTCCACACACACACCGTGTGATGAACACTGCCACCTCTCACGTCAATCATTTTTTTTTTAAAGCTGGGACATCCAGCAGTTGTTTTGGGCTACCTTCAGGCAGCAGTGCTGAATGCTTAACCCTCGCATGGAGAGTCCAGGCCTTAAGGCAGACGTGCAATAGAAACATTTTCTGTATCAGTGCTGGGCAATATTGGCGGCATTTATACTGCATTCAAATCCATATTGATTGATTTATGTATTATAACTTTTAAAATAGTTTATTCCAAAGTTGATGCCAATTGTGCTCGCAGTTTAATGTCAACGGCCCATACAGTGAGGGAAAAAAGTATTTGATCCCCTGATGATTTTGTACGTTTGCCCACTGACAAATAAATGATCAGTCTATAATTTTAATGGTAGGTTTATTTGAACAGTGAGAGACAGAATGACGACAACAAAATCCAGAAAAACGCATGTCAAAATTGTTATAAATTGATTTGCATTTTAATGAGGGAAATAAGTATTTGACCCCTCTGCAAAACATGACTTAGTACTTGGTGGCAAAACCCTTGTTGGCAATCACAGAGGTCAGACGTTTCTTGTAGTTGGCCACCAGGTTTGCACACATCTCAGGAGGGATTTTGTCACACTCCTCTTTGCAGATCTTCTCCAAGTCATTAAGGTTTCGAGGCTGACGTTTGGCAACTCTAACCTTCAGCTCGCTCCACAGATTTTCTATGGGATTAAGGTCTGGAGACTGGCTAGGCCACTCCAGGACCTTAATGTGCTTCTTCTTGAGACACTCCTTTGTTGCCTTGGCCGTGGGTTCTGGGTCATTGTCATGCTGGAATACCCATCCACGACCCAATGCCCTGGCTGAGGGAAGGAGGTTCTCACCCAAGATTTGACGGTACATGGCCCCGTCCATCGTGCCTTTGATGCGGTGAAGTTGTCCTGTCCCCTTGGCAGAAAAACACCCCCAAAGCATAATGTTTCCACCTCCATGTTTGACAGTGGGGATGGTGTTCTTGGGGTCATAGGCAGCATTCCTCCTCCTCCAAACACGGCGAGTTGAGTTGAGAGCTCCATTTTGGTCTCATCTGACCACAACATTTTCACCCAGTTGTCCTCTGAATCATTCAGATATTCATTGGCAAACTTCAGACGGGCATGTATATGTGCTTTCTTGAGCAGGGGGACCTTGCGGGCGCTTCAGGATTTCAGTCCTTCACGGCGTAGTGTGTTACCAACTGTTTTCTTGGTGACTATGGTCCCAGCTGCCTTGAGATCATTGACAAGATCCTCCCGTGTAGTTCTGGGCTGATTCCTCACCGTTCTCATGATCATTGCAACTCCACGAGGTTAGATCTTGCATAGAGCCCCAGGCCGAGGGAGATTGACAGTTCTTTTGTGGTTCTTCCATTTGCGAATAATCGCACCAACTGTTGTCACCTTCTCACCAAGCTGCTTGGCGATGGTCTTGTAGCCCATTCCAGCCTTGTGCAGGTCTACAATCTTGTCCCTGACATCCTTGGAGAGCTCTTTGGTCTTGACCATGGTGGAGAGTTGGGAATCTGATTGATTGATTGCTTATGTGAACAGGTGTCTTTTATACAGGTAACAAGCTGAGATTAGGAGCACTTCCTTTAAGAGTGTGCTCCTAATCTCAGCTCGTTACCTGTATAAAAGACACCTGGGAGCCAGAAATATTTCTGATTGAGAGGGGATCAAATACTTATTTCCCTCATAAAAATGCGAATCAATTTATAACATTTTTGACATGCGTTTTTCTGGATTTTGTTGTTGTTATTCTGTCTCTCACTGTTCAAATAAACCTACCATTAAAATTATAGACTGATCATTTCTTTGTCAGTGGGCAAATGTACAAAATCAGCAGGAGATCAAATACTTTTTTCCTTCACTGTAGAAGCTACCTCTGAGATGTCTTCAATTGACCTCTCGTCCACAGAGCATTGCTCAGCACTTTGTCACTGGCTTTGCCACCGTGAGTAAATGTGTATCACGTGATAGCGAACCCGATATCTTTATTACAGAGCTAATTTCAGAACGAAATTTAATGTGATGGTATTTTTTGTGTAGTCAATGGTGACTGGGCTAAGATGATCAACTCTGTACACTGGAACACCTAGTTTAACCACAGTCAGCAGCCTGGATTCGAACCCAGGTTATTAGCTTTACTGCTATGGACTGCCCATGGATCAATATAAGTTATTTATTAATGTGCTACCATACATTGGTAGCTTCATTCTTCAGCCTTATATATTACATGATTGTGTTTTGTATCGTGCTCAGCTGATTTAAGACATAAATACGAGTCTAATCTGGTAGGGTTACAATCCAAACATTGTTAACATTGTCTTATTTAAGTATAACACACTTTAACATGCGAAAGTCTGAGTAAATATTTGGAGTGAAATTTTGTCACCTGGTAATTTTTATTTTTTTCAGCTAAATAATCACCGAGCCAGAGACAGCCAAAATAGACAACCTGCTACTCATGGATGACAGTCCAACCTTGCAGCCACCAATACAATTATCCTTTGAAGGCGAATCGAGTATTATGTGCATCCCTCGATTCAGTGGAGACATGTGCTGCATGGCACCGTGTTAAAGGTAGCTGTGCTGCAGACTTGCACGTCCATGCTAAAGATAGCACGAAACTTGTCCAACCACAGAGTCCATTGTACGATTGTTATGTTCAGAGGCATGGAGCTAAAGAAAAGGCTAATGTTTAAAACAGCACTTAATTTCAGGAGCATTTGGAAGGGCAGCCTTTGTGTTTTTCTTCAGAGAGCACTGAGGCGATGGATTATCTGACTGCATTGCATTTCCAGTATTTAATTGAAAAGAACATTGAAAAGTCATCGCACACTTGATATCGAACTAGAAAGTATAGATTTAGATTTCAGAGTGGCAGACAATGCAAAATATTAGGTCATACTTATTTGGCTTATTTATAAAATAGCAATGTGAAATGTCACACCGATGTCTGTTACTTTCAATTTCCAGGATACATTTTGACCACAAGTGAAATGTGTTGAAATAGATTTGAAAATGGTCACACGTTTGACTCAGTTTATTTATTGACTGTACATCGTTTATTCCACATTGTACATTTATGGGATAATGCCGGCGGCATTTTTGTGTGCTTTCATCACAGGTGCAAAGTTTGTATTGCATCTGTCTCAAATAATTTTGACTACCCTTTGTCGATAATATTTGCATAATTGTATTGTGTACTGAGAGTCTTGGGGATACATGTTGGCATGAGAGCGTAAACTAAGTTACACTGTCTTCGTAGTGTAGAGTACGCGTTTTCTTGATAATTTAATTTTGCATATCTTTGTCAAAATATGGCGGATATATGTACGCAATTTATGCATCACTCATGTCAGTCATATTTTAAGTATTCTGAATACTACATGCACATGCAAATTACTATAAACTACATAGTTAACATTTGTATTTTGTAAATAAAACATATTTTGCCTTCATCTTGGAAATGTACCGGGGTAAGTTAAGGCTGCAATACCCTGGCTTGCCGTGATAAGGCATTAGGGCACAATGATCCATCCCCACGTGTTGCCATCTGTACGGGCAATAGAGTTTTGCACCCTCAAATGCGTAGGTGTTTTCCCCAGGTACTCCAGTTTTCTTTCATATGCACGAACACTCATGAATTGTCCGTTAACATATTCATATATGTAGGGTCTCAGAGCTGGGGCAATTGTTGATGTTCGCTCACCCTGTGACTGCCTTCCCTGGTTCAGATGTTGCCCTTGAACAGGAATCAATGGCCGGGTTCGTATTGCAGTTAGCTAGCAACTGCACCATCGCTTCCAATGCACACGAATGCACGTGGAGCATAACGCATTGCAGTGTTCGTGTTTCACCAATTCAAAGTGTGTTTAATACTTACTTACAAGCCGTGCAACCGGTTGAGGTGTGCCCGGAAAATCGTGACAAATCACCGCAAACCAGGAAATGTTGCTGCAAATTACGAGGAGAGAGAAATAATTATTTACGCCGACCTTGCACGTTATCCCCAAAAGTTAAAGCATTGCAAATCATGCGACGCATCAGAGCGCGTCCCACTGTGACAAGTCATTACCATGAATCAGTGCGCTTTAATGAGTCTCGCCTGAAATTGGCCCTTTGCTTCCCCCGTTGGTGCCTTCCCAGCACGATGTCTCGCCGCCTGTCCGAATGATGTACACGTGCTTTTGGTCGCCACATTACTGCAGGGATCGATGCCGAAGTGCCGCACTTTTTGTACGAACTATATATTTATGCGGCACGGCTTTTGATCGACTTTGAATCTTACGTCCGCGCGTCCTACACAAATGGACAATAAATAAAAAAATACTTCCCGTGTGCCTCTGTGGTCGTCCAGAACAGACCGTGCAATGCCCGACCCACGAACACAAAGGTGACATCAGAGCGGTGCGCCACTCGGCTGCTCCTGACGCGGATGTCTGGCTTCACCACCTTAATGTGAAATCGTCATTTGAAGCTTTCGTGACTGCAGACATCCATACTCGTTGGTTCTATCGGTAAAGTCACGTTGGTTTAATATGAAATAAATCACGACGTTTCGGGCGCAACACAAGCGTCCGTCATCAGGTGGGACACAAGCGTTTGTCATCAGGTGGGATGATTTATTTTATTTATTACCTACGTGACTTTACCGAAAGAAACAACGAGTATGTGAAATCGTAGTTGTTGCCCTGCGTCCACATCAGCTCAAGCCTCGTGTGGCTTTATTCATTCATCACAGAGTGCGGTAGGAAACTGGCTAATTACGGTGCGAGAGGGACGCGTGAGAAGAAAGGTGGAATCACGAGTGGAGGATTTCTCCTTTTAACAATATTAGCACGGCTGGCTACGTACGGTACGAAAGAAGTTCGAAATCCAGACATAAACGAAGGTGCAGCCACTGTTTGGCGGAAGAGCCACACCGCTTCGAGGGAACTCTGGAGAGATAACAGATACGTCTTCAATATTGTCACAGACACACAAACATCCGTAGACTATTGTTATTCCTCTGAAGAAGCCAAAAACATAAGCCTCATATATTTATATTCTTGGTTCTTTCGGTAAAGTCACGTAGAAGGGAAAAAAAAAACATTTACAATTAAAAACATAATATAATAAAATATATATCATATATTTATTCTATAGATCGGTAATGATATTTTAAAATGATAGAATCATGGTGGGGAGGTGCTTTTGATATGTAGATTCGCACGACGAGGTGATATTACACACGGTGCATTTGTCAAAGTGCATCATTTTGAAACATCAATCTTATCGCTTAATGTACATCGACGAATGATGTTGTAAATGTGGCGTAAGGGGCCTACATCAGCGGAGATGCGGTCCCGACTGTTTCACACCACGTGTGGCTTAATGTATGTGTGTGTATATAAAGAGTGTGGGGAGCGGTGGTTTAGCAGTTAGCGCACAGCCTCAAATGAGTACCTAGTGCGATGTTTAAACATCGCCACTAGGTAGACAAAGGCGGCCGGGCGTGGTGCTGGTCACCCACCCTCTCGTGTGCTGTTCTGGCCTTCATAGGCGCTCGCTAACAGCATTTGCCCCAACAGTCTGTTATGGCTATCTTCGTATTTGTTTCAAGGGTATAGCATATATACACTCTGTCCGTCCTTGAGTGCGTCAGGCAGGATCGCATTTGACACTGGTGTGACTTTTAACTGTGAAACCAATCGCTTGGCATTTCAAATAAATCGTAATTCATACTGCGTAATGAGCAACAGAGAGGGCTTTCGAACTTGAGGCCACACACAAGTGGAGAAACAGAAAATGGTATGATTTTAATTTCCGATGTAATTTACGCGGTTGACATTTGCACACGGCGACAAATTCCATGCACGTGTAACATTGACGGGGCTTGAGAGAGGGCCGGGCGTTGGTTTCAATCAACCTGGAGGCGCAATCTCATGTACAAAACCTTCCAGTCGCATTGCTTTGCGAATGTACGTGACCACGTTTTCGGTGGGTTAATTTTTGTAAAGTGGCAGCTCGTTTTTGCTGACACCAGTACTCATCATAGCAGGCCACCGCGCATTCAATTTAGAAGGCTCATAGTGTCACTGGGGGGCACTGTGTGAAAGAGATTATGGTTTAGTAATAGGTTTTTACCCTTTCAACTGGTACAAAAAATGACACCTTTATACAAGGGGTGATGTTTGCAATAACCACAACACAAGCAGTCAAAATGCAAACAAAAATAAACAACTCTGATAATGATAATGATATGCACTGTCCTTGAAGTTGATTGGTCCACACCCGAGACAGCTTTTCTTAGAGCCTAGTCTCCATTGGTGTTGGACCAGATGACGCCAAAAGGCGTACAACTCAAAAACAGCGCACTATCAGAGTATTGAGAGCTCGGGGTAAGCATTTACACTATGAGACCTCCTTTACTGCTTGTGGTGTGGTTATTGCAAACATGATCCCTTGTATAAAGGTGTCAGTTTTTGTACCAGTTGAAAGGGTAAAAACCTACTACTATATTTTGCCACTGGCAAAGGAGGTCTCATAGTGTGAAAGATTATGGTTTGTTTTTGCTGATAACCTTGGAGTGGCCCCTCACCACGGGCCCCTCTTGCCACCACACCACGCTACCCTGCTGCCGCCAGCATGCGCCACGAAAGTATGAAATGAGATTGCATACTGAAACATACGGATTGTGGTGGGATGCAGCGCTGGCTCTGCGTTGGAGTTTACAGATTTAGAGGACACTGTGCTCTTCCACCTACTATCATTTGGTGGAGACGATTCATTGAGATACCGTCTGTCCAGAGGAATACTAATCTATGCTCCTTTTGTGCTGGAGAGATTGGGAGAGAGAGAACTATTGGGCAGGAGGTGTGAACACCAGCGTCACGAATAGAATTTCGCTCCATAGACACTTACAATCTTTAGCTCTGCATGCATTCAGCATAACTAAGTAATTGTCAAATGTGAAGACTTGCCAGAGGGGTTTGATAGGACTTGGGTGACAAGGTGGCACAGCGGTAGTCTGGGTTCAATTCCTGACTCGGGCGCCTTGTTGTGTGGAGTTTGTGTGGCTGCAGGGTTTGGTGGTACATGTTGTTTATGTCGTTTATTGTGAAAATTCGGTCACAGTTCCTATGCTCACTGTTACATTGCTTGTATGGCTTTATTTTGGTGAGTTGGAAACGTGTTTTGGTTTGGCAATGTTTGTTTGTTGTAGTACGGAGTTAGACTGATGGCCTTAATCTAAGTTGTCTTGTGGTTGTTGTTGTTGTTTGACTTGCATCCCACTGGGATTTTTGCACACAGCCTTGGTGTACGGTGATTTTTTTCTGGAATTTTAGCTGTTTTTTTTCCAGGATTTTCAGTTTGCACATAGTCACTTTAAGATGTTTTCTTGTTCATTTTTTGTTTTTTGTTTGTTGCGGTTGCACCCGATTCAAGAGCCGAATGGCTCACAGAGCTCTACCTAATATATGAACTTGAACTTGTATGTCCTCACTCTCTTTTGCATGGATTTCTTCTGGGTTCTCTGATTTCCTTCCAAAGCTAAATACAACTTTACCGTGTAACTGGCATTGGCCAAACAACCTGAAAAATTACTTGCAAACCACTCAATTGGGATTTCACATTGCAGCAACATCGCCCCCACGGTGACTTGGCAGGACCCTCCTGAAAACGAGTCTTGAGACTCAGTGAGACTTTACTGAGTAAACACGCAAAATAATATGTCTAATTACAGTAGCTGGCTCATATGCCATAACAATAATATGTATAATTACAGTCTCTTGCTCATATGTTAATGATCTGGGTTTACTCTCCAACACACCGGTGTGCTGTACTAGTAACGAATTGGCATGTTCTATTTACGTGACAAACATCACTAATTGGCTGTGTCGGGTGGTGGCGGGTTTAACGACACATTTATATTTACGCGATGTAACCAATAAAAGCCTACGTGTTAAACTGGCTCATATGTAATACCAAATAAAACTTCAAATGATAGCATAACATCTTCAATTATGACAAGACTAAACATGTTAGTTTTTTTCTTTTTAAAAGAACCTGGATAACACAAGATGCTGCACAAATGTACACGATGTACAACACAGCGTAAGGCTGGCAATGGATGGTAGAATTTCAAAGCCAGTAAACAGACACTTTGATCAAGGCAATACACGGAGATTTGAGCGTACAATGCCACTTGGTGAGACTTGGCAAGCATGGCTTTGGAATCCCATGGTTCATTGTGGACCTTATCCTTTATTTATATGACTATGCATACATATATTCAACATTCAACACCCTTCGGCAGTGCTCTAACTGTGTAAGGTGGCGCTGTGCCGTATTAGAGGAATTCCACAGGGACAATATACAGATGGCAGGGAAACATATGTACTACCAATGGTCTAATGCCACATTAAGCTCACAGTACATTACATTCCCGAATAAATTATAATGTTCGTAGAATGTCCTACGTAATAAAGTGCCTTTTCACAGCTGTACGTTCACAAGCAAAACACAAGTCTCTTTTATAGGATCCTTCCACTTTTATAGGCGCATATAGTGGAGTGCAGTGCTTCTCAGCCATATTCCTCCCATGGCAACACACTTTTGAGCTCGCTCGATGTATGTGATGTATGTATGTTGAACTTCTTTCGCACCGTACGTAGCCAACCGTGCTAATCGGTGATGCGGGGGGAGGACAACAAGCTAAATACGATAAGCAGTTCTAAAGAAATGAGATTTCAAGCTAGATTTAAAAGTGCATAGCTCCAGTGGCTTCCTTATATCGGAAGGAAGAGTGTTCCAGACGGCCTCAGAAGCACATCTGAAACCGCACGATGCACTGAAACATGTTGAAATGGACAAAATAAGCAATAAAAAAGACTTCTTCACAGAAGATATGGGGTGCCACAGTGGGGAGATGTTAACTACCTCGCCTAGTATACAGGAGGTTGTGGATTAAATCCCGACCTTGACGCCTGTATATTTGGAGTTTGCATGTTCTCCCCGTGGTCGCGTGGAATTTTCTCAGGGTCTTCCGGTTTTCCCCTCCACATTTAGAAACACGCGTTTGGAGTATTTGGCTGCTATCAATTTCCACGTGATAAGCCACTTCGTTGAGCTATCATTTGTCGCAAGATATAGCTGAGTGGGCTAAACCTTGTAAAATAAAAATGAGTTAAATAGTACATATTTTTTTTAATAGAATTATCAATGGCTCGCTGGCAGGTCACGGGACAGACCCAGGTGTTAATTGAACGATATGACTGGCACATTTCCCCACGTGCATCCACCACTGTGCTAAACTTGTCGCGTTTCAGCTGCCCGGCACTCTGCTCACTGTTGTGAGCGTCGTCTTTCCTCCGCCTCCCATTGCTGCTGCTGCAGGGGTGGCTGCCACCCACGGCGCAGTCACGGGAGTTGCACTCAATGTGTTCACGCAGCTCCCCACTCTCGCTCCGCTGAAATTAAATTCCATGACCGATCAAAGGGCGCTAATTGTTGAGGCGTGACAACGACGATGTGGTAGAGGAATGCTTGTGCCGCGCGCACAATCGCAAGCGCGCGGACGAAAACCGCTTCTCCGAGTGGGAGGCGATGAGCGCGAGAAGCCGATGGTAACGTCATTACAATGGTTGTCAGCAAAGCTCAGCATGCAAAATCATTGTCATGGCATTTAATGTGGAATGATTGCAATTACACCATTGGAACCTCCTTGGCCAGTAGCAAAATATGATAATGGGGTTTTTACCCTTTTATTTGGCAACAAAACTGACACCGTTTTTTTTACAAGGAGTCATGTTTGCATAGACCACAATACCTGCAGCCATAATACAAACAAAAAAACAACTCTGATAATGTATGCACTGTCCTTGAAATTGATTGGTCCACACCCGAGGACAGTGCATACATTATCAGAGTTGTGTTTTTTGGTTGCATTCCGACCGCAGGTATTGTGGTCAATGCAAACATGACTGCTTGCAAAATAGGTGTCAGTTTTGTTGCCAGATAAAAGGGTAAAAAATCCATTATCAATGATCGCAATGTGCAATGGCGAGCACGCTGAACTTGCAATCTATGTATGTTGAACTTCTTTCGCACCGTACGTAGCCAACCGTGCTGATTGGAGGTGCGGCGGAAGGACAACAAACTAAACACAAAAAGCAGTTCTCAAGAAAGAAAAAATCTAGACAACATCGGTTCCATCGCCCGGCACGGCACTTGAAACAAGAGGCACGTTTCTTAAACCCCATAGCCCACCCACACGCCTATAAATAAGGAAACCACAGTTATTGGATGAACAGATAGCTTGTGGTGGGGTAAAGTGTGGGTACTCACTCAAGTGGAGGCTCTTATGTCAGCAGTGCCGTGAGCAAGCAATTGCAGGGCTGCGCTGGTTCCTGTCACATCAGGGATTAGAGTTGGCCGAATTGCCCCGTTTGGCGGTGAGGTCGTAGTGAGAGGTCAAGGCAGCAGCGGCGTTTTATTTAATTGCCTCAGCGGAGTCTCCGAATACCTTGCAGATATAAACTAGGGAAGTGATGTGTAAAAAAATATTCTAAATGCTCATTTGAATAGCAATGCTGAGTGCTTTCGATAGAAAGGGAAATGAAAGAAGTTCAACATGAGAATAGGTTTTCCTCTTTTTTCTGGCAACAAAACAGCTGTGTTAAAATGTTCAAACACCAAACTGAAACCTTTTACAAGGAATTGTGTCTGCATTAACCACAATACTTGTGGTCAGAATGCAAACAAAAACATACTCTGATGATTTATGCAGCATTGTCTCTGAAACTGATTGGTCCACACCAGAGACAGCTTTCTTTTGAGCCTAGTCCCAAAACGGTGTTAGACCAGAGGACGTCAAAAGGCGTACAGCTCAAAGACAACGCACTATCAGAGTAATGAGAGCTCGGGGTGAGCAGCTACATCATGGGACCTCCTTTGCCAGTACCAAAATATGAGAATAGGTTTTTTCCTTTTTTCTGGCAACAAACAGGTGTTAAGATGTTAAAACACCAAACTAAAACCTTTTACAAGGAATCGTGTCTGCGTTAACCACAATACTTGTGGTCAGAATGCATTCTGACCACAAGTATTTTGTTATTGGCCAAGCAGGTCCCATGATGTAAGTTCAACATACACACAAATGCAACAACACTGACAGTGATTTGCATCAACTACATTTCAGTTTTTCACGGTCGTTTTATCTGTCACTTGAGACAGTGTGTGAAATGTACACACTGCGAGTATGTTAATGATGAAGGCGATGATGCCGGCATGCACACGCAATGCCGATGATGACAATGTCGGTGATGACGAGGATGACGATGATCATGATGACTATGGCGGTGATGACGATGATGATCATGATGACTATGATATTGCAACCATGGCCAAGCATATGAGATGATGCTGCCCGCAGCCTGCACAAGCACGCACGCAATAAAATAAAACCCCGAAGCCGCTCGCCACCACGACTCTGCTCCACCGTGCCGGCGAGTGTTGCGAGCCACGGCGTCCACGATCGCAGGGCCCTGATTGTGGGTTAAGGGGGTTAACCGCTGGCCACGGCGCAGCCACATTGTGGCACTTCACGAAGAATGGGGAGCACGAGCGGACTGGATGGTGGGTGGTAGCAGATGGCGCTTTGCGGGCCTCTGTGATGGATCGGCTTGTTACGCCGCTGGGCGCGACGCAGCTGCTGCCGTGCGGCTGTTGCAGCTTCGCCGATGCGGCCGCGTGGCACCGGGACCTCAGCCGGGCCCGACGACAAATGACCGTCTTGCTGCTCGTGTGCTCAGCGATGAATCATCGGCACTAGATCGTCGGATGGGATGCGCCGGGGCATCCAACGTTTTTAATGAGAAGCTGTGAATTGGTGGAATGCGGCGTTGGCTGCTTCCGAGAAAGAAATGTCGTATGGTCCGCTTTGCAGGGAAGATGAGCGGGTGTGGTTCCCGACGCCAAGAGTCACCGTGTGGAGAAGTGTGACGCCTCTGTCAGTCGCCCAGAGCCAGGGATGGAACATTTCCGTGTTTGCTATCGCACGGGCAGGTTTCGCCATATAGTAAAATCTGTTAACTGTTAGTGAATTGGTACTTATTTTTTTACCTTGGTACTGGACATCTGTGAAAAAGAGCTTCATGGCTCATCACATTTCTCCAGGATAAATACAGATTCTGATTGTGGGCTGAAATTGTGTAATGTTGTATGGTGAAGTGGTCATTGCCATAATCAATTTATTATGAGGCGCCCGATTTTAAAATAATAAAAACATTCTTAAACGATGCCGAGCTTCTTCATTGTGCTTCGGCCACCCTTGAAATTGCAGACTATCTCTCAGGAACAGGGCTTTCTCTAAATAAATTGCCAGATTCCAGAAATGTCATGAGCAGAGAGAGCGAGAGCGATAGAGAGAGCACGTGCAAACAAATCAGCGCCGAAGTTCTCCACACTCTGACTCACAGTCGGGCCTGGCCATCAGTTTCCTCTCGAGGCGCTCGAATTCTGCCATCAGTTCACTTGCGGATGGGAAGGAACGTCACGCTGGCGGTGACACAGAGGCCGCTCTTTGAGAAGCCGCCATTATTTTGACTCGCTGCGTAAAAAATTGTGGCGCGTTTACCCGTGTGGTCACCAGTTCCACTGCGGGGGGCTATTTTAACGCAAGGTGCACCGATAATTCCGGGCACCCTAGCGCCAATGCATTCATCAAGCTCTAAGTTAACTGATGAACTTGTTTGGCAGTGCCGTTGGTGAATTACTCAGCACCCAGCCATAAGCACGGAACTTTAAATCCAGGTAAGGGTCAGCTCAGCTTATCCTTTTGTCCTTCTAAGATGAACACTTTTGTGTGAGAAGGCGACAGTGATTACCTTACGGAGAGACTGGCCCTCCCCAGAGGCACGTGACATTTCAACTACTGGCTCAGAGCTCTTAAAATGGAGATGATCACTGCCCCATGCTTTTTTGAGCAGTGAGACACTTTGACTTTAGAATTCGAGCCAGAGTGGAGCAAAACATTTGGCCAGTGTGGAAGAATAGGCCAAACACCCTCGACAGGGAATCTCCTGAGATCCCCCTTTAGTGGAGGCCCTTCCGCCAGCAGTGACGTGAGCAAGCAATTGTAGGGCTGCACTTTTTGGTTGTTGGTCAATCGCACAGGGCAACGAGGCGTGAGTAGATGGCAGTCGAGCAAGTAGGTGTAGATTGACCTCCCTCCGCAGAGACGCTCCGCTTTCCTCCCATATGTAAATGAATGATCATTATAGGAATGGGCGAAACGTCCCAGGAGGGCTTTTTTTTCCTGAACAGTGACTCGCCGAGGCTTTTCCTGTTCAACAAAGAGATGACTGCCGATACACGCGGTGACAGGGAAAGCCACAATCTGCTGCTTGTTTGTATCAGTCTCTCAGCTCCGCTCTGAGGCGTGAATTTCCCTTTGCACAGACGTTGGCAAAAGCGTTGGTGCGAAAGTGATGAGAGCGCAATTTGCGCCAAGTTTGGGAGGTGCACCAGAGATGCCACTCTGATTGATGATGCCCATGTTTTTAATTTGCGTAAGACCTTCATTGCAGGCAGCCTCTCAGAGAGCCGGCCAAAAGTAGCAGGTGTTTAGCATTCAGGCTACAGTGCCAGGGTGTTCCTTTTGTCATACGTGCAATGCAGAACCTCTTAAGAGCTAAGTAATCGCTCATCTAAGATGTGGGAGTGTGTGAATGGCTGCTGTCCGTGGTGTCAGGGGCTGGAGTGATGTCATTCAGTTTTGTTCCAGGCTGACGCATGGAGTCACACGATCGGTCCTCGCTGCTCTAGGCGAATGACTTTGTTCTACGCGAGAGTGAGATTTTTGCAGTCAAGCTTTGTGAATGCGAAATTCCCTTCTTTGGTCCATGAGGGGATCTGAATCTGTTACACTTTTTTTCTAATTGCGTCTTAAAATGCATCTGTTTTCAAAAATCTTTCTCCATAATTTAAGTTTTGTGTAAAGCGCTTTGATGCCTTTTGTGAACTGCACTCTAGAAAACCGAGTTTATTATTACCTACAAAATGACTAAAAACTTAACAAATTTGTATTTATTTTACCAGTTAAGGCCCACTGATCTACATGGCGATTTTTTTTAGAAGTGACCTGGCCACAAAAGATAGCTCAACGAAGTGGCCTATGATGTGGACATTTACAGCAGTAAATACTCTGAACGCGTGTTGTTGATTCTAAATGGGGAGGGGAAACTGGAGGTGCTGGAGAAAAATCAGCGCGACCACGGGGAGAGAGAGAGACATGCAAACTCCAAATATACAGCAGGCGTCAGGGTCGGAACCGAAAGTGCTGTTAAGGTTGATAGAGTCTGCGAGAGGGTTGTCTGCCAAGCACAATGTCTGACAATAGTTTAAAGCGATTTGAAGCATGTTTTATTTTGGTGGGGAGGGGGGGGGGCAGAGCTTTCTGACGTCATATTTGAGGGTGGGGGGGTCTGACTTTTTGTGACGCCGTGTGACGAAGAGGGGGGGTCAAAAATCGTCCAAAATCACGTGACGTCATTTATGGACTGCCTCATACGCACCTCACGTGTTATCGTGGGACTGTGCTTTAGCCTATATTATATATGATTTGTAATAACGCGATTGTTCCATAACGCGGTGTTCTTCAGGAATGCAACTAACGCGTTATAGGAGAACAGACTTATTTGAGGCTGAATTGACCTCAGGGATATAACAGAATGGGTTCTAATACAACCTGCCACTGACGTGACCTGTAGCTGTGAATCTAACTTAGGTTGCAAAGTTTGTAGTTCGCAAAAAACAAAGATCCCCCGTATCGCCTTCAAATCATGTTAGCGAGCACCAGTGAAGGCCGACGTGGCACATGAGGGGGTCGGTGGCCAGGACCATGCCCCACCGCCTTTGTCTCCCCGGTGATAATGCTTTCACACTGCACCAGATACTTAGTTAGGTAGGCTCAGGACGAGGATAGATGTTCACCACTGTTATTGGTCGTGATACCGAAATGGAACTCGGTTTCGCCTGGGTTCATAGCGCACTGCGCTAGCAACTACACACACATCATTAGACCTCCTTTGCCAGTACCAAAAAATCTAATGATGTAGATGCTCACCCCGAGCCCTCATTACTTTGATAGTGCATTGTCTTTGAGCTGTTCGCCTTTTGGCGTCCTCTGGTCTAGCACCAATTGAGACGAGGCTCAAAAGAAAGCCGTCTCTGGTGTGGACCAATCAGTTTCAAGGACAATGCATACATTATCAGAGGTTGTTTTTTGTTTGCATTTTGACCACAAGCATTGTGGTTAATGCAGACATGATTCTTTGTAAAAAGGTTTCAGTTTTGTTGTCAGAAAAAAGGAGAAAAACCAAACTACACACACATTGGTCTGTGTATTCGACACACGTGACGCACACCGACCGTGCTAAGAGTCCCGGCAATTTGTGGCAGCTGCAGTTCGTTGTTAGTTTCCTTTGGTGGGGGGGGGGGGGGGTCTCTCCCACCAGCTCATGCATCACGCTCGCATCAGCCGTCGTGTCTCGGCCACTCGCGCATTACCCGGCAGCCCCCCCACCTTGCGCATGGAGAGAGTGACACTGCTCGTTCTGCGTGCATGTTGAACATCTTTCACACCGTACGTAGACAACTGTGCGAATCGGAGGTGTGGGAGAAGGACAACACACTAAAGACAAATAGCAGCTCTAAAGAAAATTAGTTTTCAATCTAGATGATGTAAAAGCGCTTAGCTCCAGTGGCTTCCTAATATCGTAAGCGAGAGCGTTCCAGACGGCCACTGAAGCGCATCTGAAAGCGCGCGATGCGGTGACCGTCGTCTTGGTTTGATGGGCTCGCCACAATCCGCTGCGAGGCAATGACCGCAGTTCGCGTGATGGATAAATCCTCCCGGACGAGATCAGCCAAGGGTATTGCGTGGTTCATTCACGGCGAGCACTTCAGTGTCCTGTTCAGCGCGTGGATTTCAATGAGCGACGCAGTCATTACCAGCGTCCTCTTGGTAATCAGCGCTATAGATCAGCTACCGTGTGACAGCGGCGTGAGTTGCACATCACATTAACCGTGGAAGCTGTTATTGATGAAAACAAAGCACCGACCTTTCCACTTGTAAACATCGTCGCAATATTCCGTTGCTTTCTCAGTCTGAATAAAGTGTCTGCTTCAGCTTTTTTGATGCGTGGATCACTCATTGAATTCCCACAAGGGTAAGCAGGGCACACCTGCTGTGATCGCAAGCAGAATATTCAGAGATGCAGCAGAGTTAAGTGCTTCTCACGACAAGACAGTTTTGCATTTTTTTATATGTTGGATTTTATTTACATTAGTTATTGTCAATGTGTAACAAAACACCATCTATCGGAGAAAGAAATTACTTTGTACTCCATGTTATGTTTCCATATAATTTCTAAGCTATTGTTCACTCCTGTGGCTCTTTTGTCTTTTAAACAATCATCACTTTTTGGTTAATGAGTTGTTCGGTTCTATTCAGAGATTGCATAATTTGTATAATACTATCACATTTATTAAAATAAATAATATTTTAATGTATACTAGAATGTGTAAATGTAGAATAATGCTTTAAAGCTATTCAATCTCTCATCAGGTTTCAGTTTCTCTCTCTCAATAAATCATAAATGTACAGATGGCCAGTCGCCCCCCAAGTTGACTGTTTCCTGTATACCTGGTCTTGTAATTTTATGGATTCAAAAGAACAAAACTACTGTGCAGGACCATGGAGACAGACCACACGGTTCGAGTTTTCAAATGTGACAATCTGGATTGAGCTTCATGGGTAGGCATTTCTTTCAAGTTCAAAATAAATTACCTGATAAAACAGTGGTTTCCCTAACGATGTTAGATGGACCATCTTTGATCAATCGCAGGGATGCCGTCGTGGTGTAACGCTGACCTCACACGACTTGCGAATCCAGAGGTCGCACGGTCGATCTCAGGGCGCGGCAGTTGAAGCAACGGTGCAGGTCTCTTAAACTCCACTGCCGCCTCCGTCTGCAAGTGGCATTAATGTCTAGACACGCGGCGACAGTCAGTCAATCGGGCAGGTCACGCGTGGTGGGGTAAAGTGTGTGGGGGGTGTGGGAAGGTACCCCCATCTCTTCCTAGATGTTTGGCCAGTGTGGAAGAGGAGGCCAAGTTACCCTCGAGTCGGTTTTTCACGAGTTCTCTCGAGCGGAGGCCCTTTCACAAGCAGGGGCGTGAGCAAGCCATTGCAGTCCTTTAATTTTTATTTGTCTAACCAGGCAAAAAATGAGATTTTCACCGTCGAAAATTAAGTGGTGAAATTTCGAAATTCTAAAATACACCAGTGTATGAGATGTATCCCTGGAGATCCATGATAAATCTACCATAGATGGAACTGATACACTTGTTTGAATAACATTGGTCAATTTAACCACATTAACCGATGTCATCATCACGAGGGCAAACGTAATCAGCCCATTGCCACACACAATACCAGTTCGTCATGTGTGACGCGTCACGAATATGCTTATTAACACTGGTCAACACACAACGGGTTTAATGTAATTTTGGGGTGCTGATTCCAAATCTGGCATCAGTTTTTGTCTATCACATCAGGTTTTTGAGATATCAAATATTGCATTTTCAATAAAAACTTCAGAAGAAAAATATTAAATAAATGTGGATATCTACATAAAATGATATTATAAATACACTATCCTAAAAATACAGCACCATATTTTAACACTAAAGCAGTCACTGACTCGCAACAACTTGCAATCATAAGTGACAGAGTTCATTTCGGATAAAATCAATGAAAATGAGGTATGCCGATAGCATAAAAATGAGATGTGATAGAGCAAATCTGAGAACAGTTTTGGAATCAGCAACCTGAGATTTGTCTAAAACAGCTGCAAAAGTCCAGGCCAGAAAAAAATGTTTTTTTGTTGACCAGTGTAATAAACGCAATTGAATGGTAATGGCATGCAACTTAATTTTGAGCATTAAGCGTGCTCACCCATT
Source organism: Entosphenus tridentatus (assembly GCA_014621495.2). Taxonomy (NCBI): domain Eukaryota; kingdom Metazoa; phylum Chordata; class Hyperoartia; order Petromyzontiformes; family Petromyzontidae; genus Entosphenus; species Entosphenus tridentatus. The sequence continues at coordinate 4,672,724 of CM025620.2, read as the reverse complement.
ACTGGTGGAATTCCAATTAATTTGTGTTCGTGGTAATCTACTGCGTGCTCTGCCATCCTTAATAGGAGCTCGCTGATATCAATTGCGCACGCATTGTCTGGGCTAAGTTAAGCACCTTAATGTCAGTTTCACACATTCTATATCTGGTGCCAAATACAATTCATTTGTGTGCGCGCGCACATACTCGTTGCCTTCATAGGTGCTACTCACTAACAGCACTTGCCCCGACAGTCTGTTAAGGTTATACGGGGGATCTTTGTATTTACTGTGTTTTTTTATCAGCAGCAAGTTGTAAAAAAGAGAATGCAATGCCTCATGCAATGCCGCCCACATGTTCGGAGAGTTTCGCGTTTGTTTCGTTTCGACGTCCGATCGTTAATGGTGTATCGATAGTCCAGGGGTGACCAACCTGTAACAGGCCAAGAGGTCTGCAAAGAGACGACCGCTTGTGTTGCGAAACGTCGTGGTTTCTTACTTTTTATTTTATTGTATTTTTCTATCTACGTGACTTGAACGAAAGAACCAACGAGTATGGATTCCTGCAGTCACGAAAGCTTCAAATCAAGAGTGAACCGCCTCTACGGGAAGGGTTTCCACACATCTGTTAGATCTTTTAATAGACTGCGAGACAAGAAGGCGTCCTTCGCCACATATATAACCTCTTGTTGTAACAGCTCTCTCGCTGTGTTCCTCCTGGTTCAGCAGTTCCACTGCTGGATTGTTTTTTTTCTCGCCTGAGGACAACCGCTTGTGTTGCGATCGAAACGTCTTGATATCTAATTTTTTCTTCTTCTTGGTTTTTTCGGTAAAGTCACGTAGAAGGGGAGTAATAAAATAATAAAAATAATAAAACATAATAAAATAATTCTCACGACGTTTCGGCCACAACGCAAGCAGCCGTCTTCAGGTGAAACCAGGTCTGTCGAGGCGACAGCGTCTGAATGGAACAGCACACGTGCTTGGAGCATATATATAAGCTGGGTTGGGAGGGGGGGTGAAGGGAGGGGCGCCTTAACAAAATAATTTGCATATCAAGAGGTATGTAATTAGTGCTACTTGTGTCCGTGCATTATGCAGGATTAGCAGCATCAAAGGAGCGGATATGGGAAATGCAGGTATGTGAATAGTGTTACTTTGCCCGTGCATGATGCAGGATTAGCAGTATCACAGGGAGGGGGTGGGGGTAGCATTAATAAAGAGATGAAGTGTTAATAGTATGTAGCTGCAGTAACTAAAACCACCACGTAAACAACTAAAGTATAAACTACATAGTATCATAATTATACTAAATATACTCTACAATAAGCTGAGTTACTAACAGTAGGTAATACATTACAATTCTACGTCGTAAAAAATATAATATGCTTCCATCTAAACTTTATTCTCTTACATCGCACGAGTCTACACCGTACTATATACTGCCATAGACAAACCCAAACATTAAATTATATACTGTATTGCTATAACCACCCTATACCTTATCCATTGTAATGTTACACTATGTATTATTATACCCACCCTAATGTATATCACACTGCTGTATATTCACTATACAATTACGATACTATATATTACTTTGTACATTGTATTAAGCATATACATTTTAAAACTATTTGTTATTATACAGTGTGAAAGATACTAAGAGGAAGCAACAACATATGTCTATGCAGCAGAGCAAAGAATCTATTCCCCTGGGAGAATACAATGCCAGTGAATGGAACGCGGTCTGAAAGTCACCGTAAACGTGAACACAATCAGTTAAGATCCGAAATGGTTTATTACGTCCTTCCAATTATTGCTAAGCCAGAATCCATCTTCTCGGTTGAAATTGTCTCTGTGTTTGTATATGTGGATAGCCTCATGAACGAATCTCTCTTTTGTTAAGGCGCCCCCCCCCTTCACCCCCCCCTCCCAACCCAGCTTATATATATGCTCCAAGCACGTGTGCTGTTTCATTCAGACGCTGTCGCCTCGACAGACCTGGTTTCACCTGAAGACGGCTGCTTGCGTTGTGGCTGAAACGTCGTGAGAATTATTTTATGTTTTATTATTTTTATTATTTTATTACTCCCCTTCTACGTGACTTTACCGAAAAAACCAAGAAGATGAATTCCTGCAGTCACGAAAGCTTTAAATCGAAATCTATTTTTTTCTTTTTCTTTTTCTACCTACCTGACTTTACGGAAAGAACCAAAGAGTATAGTGCATATATATTATATATTGGCAGTTTTCGGTACAGCACGGGAAACTTTCGTAATTCTTTGCTACTACTGTGATCGCACGTTCTACGTTATGCCCTTCAGATAAGAGCCGGGAGTGGTGGATGAAAGGGCCGCGTGAGGCTGGGGCAGACGCACGCTGGCAACTGCTGAGACCATTACCAACACTGCACTCGACACCCTCCGGCGAGGGAATGGCATCGCAGAAATAATTAACGGATGCCTCCTTGTGCGAATTCTGCGCGACGGGGAGGGAGCGGGCAGCTTCCAACCATCGCGGGGGCCACCAAGCTGCTAATGATGCCTGTTTATTAACTCGCTTCTTTGCCCGTCCTAGAACGGAAGAAGCTGTAATGTGAACGAATTCTTTTTTTAGCAGATAATAATTGTATCTTGTGTAAATTTAATGGCAGTGAATTTTGCACGAACGTATGTCATTAAGCACTTTACTGCATTTCACTGTAGCACTGTATATAACTGACCTTCAATTTGTTCAAATTCACTGCTCTGATACTTTATTCTTTTCTGCTTTCGGTCGCTGGGGTTTAAATAAATTGTATTGCGATACAATATCTGGAAAAACACCAAGAAATGTCTATTTTACCATAATGTAGAAGCATAAATTAGACTTACCTTTTGTCTCAAGTGCTGAAGAAATAAATAAAGACACCAAATCCACTTTATTGCTGCGTAGAATTATTTATGAGATTCACTTTCAATAAAGAAACGTCAAACTTAAAGCGAATTTGCGAATTTTTTTTTATTTCCGCTCGACCTTCTGCGTGAGTGTAAAAATCCACCCGCTCATGAATATTCATGACAGGGGTGCGGCATGTGGAGTGACGTCACGCGCGGGACACACAGACATTATTGGCTCATTATAGTAGTACTATGCCGTTTCCCTAAGAGGTCACCAAACCACCTGCTGAAAGCTTGTGTGTGTGTATGTTTTTCTCTCACTTTATTTCGCATGCACGCATACACTTGAATTCATACCTGTCAATCCATACGGTTTACCCCGTATTCTTGTACAGGGAAATTGAGTTTTCAGGTCCACACGGCGAACAGCCGTTTGGATAGGGCAACATTTGTTTTGTCTATTTGTTTGTGTTTCTCCCTTGTGATGGGACTTTGTCGGATGAACGTTGAGATTTATAAGGGCACGGGGTGACAAATAAGGTCTGAATTGGCCTGTAATAAGTTAGGCACTGATAAGGGCTTGACGGGTATTTAATGTATTCCTGCATGAGCGCATTGAAGTCCAAAAATTATGCGAAATAGAAACACAGTGAGATTGAATATTGTAAAAAAAACCTCAGTTTATCCCGCTGATTTTCATTAGGAGTTACAGCCGGTTTGATCTGACTTCAAAGTTGAGTTAATGAGAAGATGGGGGGGGGGGGGTTGTTTAAATGGCTTTGATGAAATCTCTGGCGTCGTGTGAAAAAGCATTCACACCGAGGTGATCATCAGTGCAGCCATCCTGAAAGTAACATTAGAGGAGTTTGTGTTTGATGTTATTAGAGAAGCTTCAAATCCGTGACGGAAAAGCCCAGGACAGATTCTCTGTGTGTATCTTTGAGACGTACAATGTTTAATGTGCAGGAGAAGTGAATATTGACAGCCTCAGGCTTGAGAACATGCAGCCTGATATATTTTTCGTTGCAGTCTGCTCCATGTTGAAAATTCGGTCACAGTCCCTATGACCACTGTTTCATTGCTTTTATGGCTTTATTTTGGTGATTTTCGAAAAGTTTTTTGGTTTGGCCATGTTTGTTTGTTGTAGTACAGAGTTAGACTGATGGCCTTCATTTAAGTTGTCTTGTGGTTGTTGTTGTTGTTTGACTTGCATCCCACTGGGATTTTTGCACACAGTGTTGGTGGACGGTGCTTT
>CM025620.2:4635142-4663611 GCA_014621495.2 Entosphenus tridentatus | reverse complement strand
TTTCAATAAAGAAACTCTTTAATGCGGAATTCATATTCACAGCACATCCGTAGGCTCGTACAAAGTAATCGATTCAACACATTCAGTTTCGGTTACCAGATGTGCACTTTTCACTGTGGCATTTCAAAATTCAAAAGAGACAAGGGAAATTTAGAGCGGGGGGAAAAAAAAAATCCATTCATGCATATTTTATTCCAGGCACGTCACAGATGCTGTTAAAGTGATTGCGCCACGCGGTGTGTGATGATGGGTGCTGCTGCCCTTCGCCTGGCGATCCATCTGCGCATCAGCGTGGTTCCTCGTCTCGGCCCGCAGAAATCCTCAGCCATTGTCTTCGGCGTCGCAAACATCCCAATATTCATACCCGTCGACAGACACTTTCTGTGTCCTGCGAAGTTTTGATGGCCTCTGCTCAAGCTTAATGGAAAGGGCACTCAGCTGAAAAGTGTGGTTAACAGTGCAGGGCAGTGAAAAAACAGACTGTCTGTTGATGTGCAGCTTCACACGCAATTGCGTGTATGTTGAACGTCTTTTGCACCGTACATATCCAACCGTGCTAATCGGAGGTGCGGGGGAAGGACAATAAACTAAACACAAAAAGCAGCTCTCAAGAAATTATTTTTCAATCCAGATTTAAAACTGCATAGCTCCGGTGGCTTCCTGTTAATTATCGGAAAGAAGAGCGTTCCAGACGGCCGCAGAAGCACAACTGAAAGCGCGCGATGCAGTGAACATCTTTGTTCGATCGCTAGCCAAAGTCCGCCGCGAGGATGACCGGAGTTCGCGTGCTGGTTTATGCTCCTGGACGAGATCTGCAAGGTTTTGTGGTTCAATTGTTGAAGGAATTCTGGCGCCTGTGGTGGCAGCGTGCAGGAAAATCACAGAGGTTAGAATATTTTACTCTCATTAATATTTACACATTCTTGTAAATGTAAACGGTAAGTTTATGTCTTTCTATCCCTGTAGAAAAATAAAGGCATCAAATGATATGTTGAAGATTGTGCATTCACAAAGAATGAGCCCGACATCCCGATGCAGGGTACTTTCGGAAAAATAGATTGAGTCTTCGTGAGAATGTATATTATATATAAACGAACATTAATTTGTCTATTTTTATATTTTGAGCAATGCCCATTCTTAATTTTTAACAAATTATTTAGAGCGTACTTTTTCCTGAATCACCTTGAGAAAAGAGAAGCTGAAGATGACAAGTCAAAAGAGTACCAAACTTAAAATACATTTTCACATCTAAATATGTTCCTTGTTATTTCATGAATTTTGAAGACACTTTAAGTCAACTGAATTAAGTGGTTTCATGTTCAAACGAGCCTGTGCAGTCACTGGTGCATCCTCCGCTGGCGTGGACAATTTAAGCCACAAGACAAGCCATGGTGTGACTTTGCACAACATTTAATCAACCCCAGCAAGATGCATCACTGAGATTTGAATTCACGAAATGTCAACTTTTGCGCTGCATGCTTTAACCACGACAGCACTTGGCATGAATTCAACAAGTGATATATTAATTAAGGTGGGAGACAAATGATGTATATTTATGTATTCCTATGTGTTTTTCTAAACATGTATTTGTCTTCAGCAGTATTTAATTGCAGCAGTAGCTCTGTAAGTCATGATGATACAATGGGGCTCGGATAGCGAGCAGGGAATTCCCCGGCAAATTTGGCCAGTTTCTATTGGGTTGGTTCATATTCGCAGTAAATAAAGTTGACAAGTGTTATTAGTTGTAGGCTGAGATGAAACTATGCAGCTTGGATAGATGCCCTTTGAGAAATTTGGCTGTGTTTCTCGTGATTAAGTCTTAAATAGGAACACAACATTATACTAACGTTTTGTTCACATTGGATCATCTTAACAATAGTTATTGTGAACCCCATTACAATAATAAAATCAACTTGTTATACACCGCCTATGATTTGCTCGCTTTTCGATAGTTAGATATTGACTCAGAGGCGCGAGGAACCACGGGAAAGTGGGAAAGGCAATCACGATGTGAGCCGGTGTAAAATTCCCCTCCAAGCTCTGCAGTCTTCTATGTATTAAGATTTTATCGACCAACGAATTCACTTGTATTGATAGACAGAGCTAATGCATTAATGCATTCAACCTTTGGTGGAAAGTGTCAAAATTACAAATGACTGAAAAATCTAATGGAGAATCTGCGGTTAGGAATAATAATGTGTTTGCTCAGAAGTAGTTTATTTAGTGTCCTTGGAAGGTTACAAAGAAGTGGACTGTTGACTAACACTCTAATGCCCACCCAAATGGACGAAATTACATTGCCGACCATCCGAGGGTCATTTCTCCCCGCGTGTCTTTTCGGGGATTGGGTTATGTAATGCCCTGTCACCTTGCTGGCTTGAAAAGTTTTAACTTCCCAAAACAAATACGCGCTGCACACACGAAAAAAATAAATCTGCATTGCCTAAGAATGCATTGGCGTGTACGTTGTTGGGACAAATAGTAAAGAGTACGGGTGTCAAGGTAAAGACATGAAGCACACTTCAAATGTTTGTGGAGGGCCATTTACGCTAAGAGGATATCTCTGTCTTGGCCGAGATAATTGGAAACGATTAGATTGACTGCTCCATCAAGCTTAGATAACCTGTTACCAACTCGCAAATCACACCTACCAACTTTATTTTAAGAGATGGATGCTGAGGCAGGAGACATGCCCGCTCCTGTGCCTGTCAGAGATGTTGCATGTATTGTATGTCAGACTTCTTTCACACCGTACGTAGCCAACCGTACTAATCGGAGATGCGGGGGAAGGACAACAAACTAAACACAAAAAGCAGTTCTATGGAAACGAGATAGATTCTTCTTCCTCTTCTTCAGGTTTCTTCCCGAGGACAAGTTCATGGCTCAAGCTCCCTCCATCCCATCTGACCCCCCCTCCCCCCTTTCACCTCACAGGCTGGTGGCAAGAGGTGCCTGGGTTCGATCACCGACTCGGTTTCTTCTTTGTGTGGAGTCCTCCCCCTGTTAGGCATGGGTTTCCTCCAAGATTCTACAGTTTTATCCCACAGCAAAAACAACATATAGTCGGGCTGATGTTGGTCAAACATCTTATTGGTGGAAATAATTGAACTGCAATTGCAGCAACATCACCCCAACTGAGGTGGGGGCAGTTTCATCCAGCAGTGGAATAACAAACGGCTTTACATTTTATTGTCAATGTTATGTAGAAATATTACTCTCGTTTGAAAGAGTATTGGTGACTTATCAAGGTTTTTATGGATACATAAATTGCACAACTGTATATTATTATGAGCACAATGTTTTCAAGTTGTATACTTTATTCATAACATTACTGTCCAGTAAATGTAAGAATATTGCACATTTTATTGGCTTGTATAATATATCACTTAGGTCCCAGTGAAAGGAGCCATTCACATTTATATGTACATAATGTTCTCAGCACTTGTTATTCTGCATAGAAAACGGAATACAATAAACACACGTTGCATATGGGTGTCACGTGAATGATCATAGGCTGGCAATGTTGTAATTGGAGTAACTTTTACCTTCACTCAGAGGCAGAGCAACGCCATTAGTCCAGCTTGAGTTGATTGCAAGCATTATAAGACGTAAAAGCAATGTGCAATTGTCACCAAAGTGGAACTAATTGCAAGGTTGACACGGCCATTATCATGGCCAACATTCCACAAAACACTAATTTCAAAGTAATTGTGCTGCAATTTGGCTTTTGGACAAAATAACGATTATTTCAAAATTCTTCGCCGCTTGTTGAAACATTCCGTTCACCCACCAGGTGTTGGTTCAAGCGTCTGCTTCGCATTCAAGAGGTTTTCATCGACCATGTGAGGAGTTCAAACACTGAGAGTCGATGAAGGATGGGACCCTGTTACTGGGCAGTGATGGGCAGTGAATGTCGGAGGTGGTGCCTCTGCAGAAACATTTTTTTGCGAGGTCTCCTTTAAAAAAAAAAAACGTAGTGAGATGACAGAACAGATGTAAGCAACAGATTTAGATGTTAATTAGCTTTATATATATTTTTTTAGGAATTAAATTTGACCTTATATTTGAATTTACTCACATTTTTATGACATTGATCCAGGGCCCTTGAACAGCTTGGAGCCCTAAGCGATGGCTTGCTCATGCATGAGGCCGCCACTCGTGTTCAACTATAGCGGAGGTCCTGGGTCGTTGGGTGAAATTACACAACCCTGCAGAGGAGAGGGCTACTAATGCTGGTATGCAATCAAGAACGCAGCATCATTTGGTGATGCTGCGTTGGTAGGAGCGCGCAAGCACAATTTATAGAAAGAAAGAATAACTCTTCGATTTAAAGATTCATCTTCTTGGTTCTTTCGGTAAAGTCACGTAGAAGGGAAATAGTAAAGTAATAAAAATAAAACATAATAAAATACAATTCTCACGACGTCTGAACAGGTCTGTTCTTCACCTGAGGACGGCTGCTTGCGTTGTGGCCGAAACGTCGTGAGAATTTCATTTTATTATGTTTTATTTTTATTATTTTATTATTTCCCTTCTACGTGACTTTACCAAAAGAACCAAGAAGAAAGAATAACTTAACACATTTATAAATAACACTGTCTGAACAATAAATATATTAGAAGAAAATTTCAGTCAATGTCCCTTCCTCGTAGCACATGTAGAAGGGGCATTGCCTGAAACGTCATTTATTGTTTTCCATCAAGGAATATGTTGCGTTTCATTGCCACCAAGTCGTATTCATTTTGCAACCGACAATGGGATGGCAGGCAATGTTGACCTTTTCTAGGATTTGAACTCATAATTTTTGGTCTGAAACTAAATAACTTTTTGAGATATTGAGCGCCTCACTGCAGTTCTTTCACAATTGATGTACCATCCTTTCACTGTCCTTGTACTATTGCAGGGTCAACGGTCCTTGCTTCTCGGGGCTTGCAAATCCTATTTGACCAAGGCTGCCGCAAGCTTCATAAGCCCAGTCTGCTTTGATGCCCCATCAGTATCGTGTGCTGCTTGCGCGTGAACAATTACTAACCAGGTCATATTTTTTGTTTATTTGAAATGTAAAGTAAATATTGTATTTATACATTATTTATACTTTCTTTTGTTCCATCAGGAAAACCTAAATGAGCCCCTCAGACTCTTAAACAGGAGGGTCATGCTCGGGATTTACGACCAATTGAAGTGCCCGGAGTTTACCCATGGATATGAAGATATAATGCTCATACTTCACACAGAGAGTCTTCCATCAACTTCGCTGGACATGGAGACCTTTATTTAAAACCACGTGACTGCCCCCCACCCCACAAACACTGAGGCTATACGTGACACTTTCAATCAAGACCTAGATCAGAGTTTGGCATGGAAGTAGTTGGCAGTCAGTAGTAAAAATCACAAAACGTAATTGATTAAATAACCCTTATTCATTTTCAAAATTCCTTCTTCATATGTTTGCATATTGTGATACCATTTAAATATGAAACAAAATTTCCACGTGTTTATAGGCTACAACGTGTTATAATAGCGCAAGGATTCAGTATTCAATAATGATTTTGTGCTCATAAAGTCCAAACATTTGCTTATATTTAGTAAATATCTTCAGTGTGTATGGTCCTGTTGGTTGTTTCTAAAATCTAGTTGTAATTGGCGTATAATATATCGTTGTCATGAAAATGTATCTTAGAGTTAGTTAATTTTTAACCAGTCTTCGCATTTGGACGAAAAAAAATAACAACCGAGTATTGAGCTTTCAGGAGCACCCTTAAAATTGGGAATGGTCTGATGAGTCGAAAATGATTGTGTGATTTATTTTCTTTCCTACTCATCATTTGCGAACCAGCTCATTCCGAAACGGATCATGCTCAAAGTTGATCATTTAGAAGCTAGGCTGAAACGGTCAACCATGTCACGTGACTTTTGGTAAACCGATAAATAACGCTGAGCATCTTTTTTTGGACTCCAAATCACCACGAGTATCATTTAAATATTTAGAAGCAGAGAGGATAGTTTTGTGGTAAAAACGTCCCATAGCTGACTTGCTGGGAACTGAGAGTAGATGTAGACATGTGAAAATGTTGGATATGTGAACGTCCGTGGAAAATGACAGTCACACAACCATGCACACAAATACTGCACTGGGAGTGAGCGGTTAATTGGTCAGAGGAAATATGTGACTGTCCGATATGTGAAATTGTCCTGTATGTCCAGAGCTAAAACCTGACCGCTCTAATTCTCAGATTTTATTGGCCACCAGATAAGACATGATTATTTTTACACATTTTTATATTTAGCAAAGATTATATATCGGTCTATAATTGTTTAGATTTTCTTTACATGTATGTCTTTGTGTAAGAGGTTCACGTAAGCGAATTTCTAGTTTATTAGGTGATAGATTGGTTGAAAATTAAGGATTTTAAGTCACCTCAATGTATTTTTAATAGCAGCAAGATATATTTCCACTTAAAAATAACGGTGTAATACCATCAGGTACAGCTGAATTAGAATAATTTAGTGAAGCTATATCTAGCTCTGGATGGCTGAACAATTTAATAAAAATAGGAGCTTGGGAGACATTTGAAACAAAATTATTACTGCTGGGCAAGGGAAGAGTTTAAGTGGATAGGGTACTATTAGTAAAGGCAGTCCTTGCTGGTATGATGTGATATTTTCAGGAGATTAACACGGTTGGTTACATCCGGTGCAAAATAACTTATACATATTAATAATGTTTTCCCACCGACAGTGTCGTTCATATTTATTTGCTGTACCATCTTGCACAAGACCTTGACTGCAGATCAGTGCTTCTCACTCAAAATCTGGGCAATGATCCACAAACATTCTTAAATGTAGAGAGAATAATATATCGATGTATTTTATTTATTTCTTATAACGCCTCTGTTGTACATATAACAATGTACAACGGGTTTTTAAAGACTTTTCATGACTGAATTAACATCAACATACAGTTGATATATTGATGTTATCTTGCATCATGAAACGTCTTAAGCCGCCAGTGAGCAGTTTTATTGGTCAGAATTTGATCAATACATGGGCCAAGTATAAGTTATATCTTTGTAAATGTGGCCATCTTGCCAGGTAGCGGAGGGTTAATGGCATTAATTCTGGGATAAAACTACCACGTGGCCAAACCCAAGCACAAACATGCATCATAGCTGGCAGTTTTCTTGTTTAAACTAATGCTATTGGGGAATATAGGGCACAGCGAGGGCAAGATTTTTACTCCTTCGCCTGGTAAGCAGGAGGGCATGGGTTCGATCTCGACCCTGATGCCTCTATGTTTGGAGTTTGCATGTTCTCCCCGTGGTCACATAGATTTTTCTACGGGTCCTCCGGGTTTTCCCTCGACATTAAGAAGTCTATTTTACATACTCTACTGTCTGTCTGATCCATTTCTAGGTTGTACCATGCATTATTCGGCACGATGTCCGACGTGTCACTCCACGTGCTGGGATATTATTCAGGAACTGAGTGAAGCCGCTCGCATTTACCACGAAAATATAAAGGTGCTGTCTGCAGCTGGCTGGCCTAGATCTTTCCGCAACACAGTGAGCTATAGTAATATAGTGACATTGAATTAGTTACTGTAGCGCGTGGCGCTGGGAGATTGGTAGAAAATGGAATTCGGGGTAACAGCCCGTTCTACCAGATGGACCCGTGGGCCAAGCCCGGAGCCTTCTGGGGGATCCAGAAGGGGGCGTGGTCGAGGGCGGAGCCTGGCCACGCTGGGGAGAATAAAAGGCGAGCTCCGACTCACAGTCGGGGCTGCAGCCATCGGGAATGGAACTCGTCGTGCTGCTGTCGTCGTCGTGGTCTTCGCCTCTTCAAGCTGTGGGTCTGGAAGCATGTTGGCTGTCTCGACCCGGTATGGAGTTATCCCCTATGGTTGTGAGAGCCGGAATAAACAAGAGAGATAACGCCTCCTACTAGTGTCTCTGAATTAGTACACTACACTAGTACAACCATGCACTCCTACATTCGTACTCTATGCGGCTATGTTTGTGGTCTAAATCAAAAATGCATAATTTCCAGCTCTCTTCAATGTGCTGAAGCAATGTGCATGTTCTTTAGAAATTTTTTAAAATTTGATTTAAGCAAAGTACAATGTAAATGTTGCAACTGATACATTTGAGCTCAGTCTGCACCACCACTCAGTGAAATTCACTTTATTAATACTTGTGTCAGTGTGACGCCTAAATATTAATTTAACTACCAAGGTGGGAAGCCATTGACGCACCATGGCTCCTTTTCTCGGGAAACATTTTGGGGATGGGTTAAGGTTGCATTGAAAATTCGCTTGGTTGCTTTTTGGAACATTGCGGTCAACTTATGTACTACATTTCGTTTTATAATATAGCCAAAGATTTTAGCTTACAGCACTGAACTGTTCTCATAATCAGTTAAATCTTGAATAGATTCACAAGTAAACGTTTCTGAGCATGCAATGGTCGAAATGGTACGAGTCTGCTCTTGTTAATATATTAAAGCTCTTTCATCCGCTTAGATCCATAATGTACTATGGAATGTCAAGAAAATATAAATGGATGTGTTCTAAAAAGCAGAACATTGCTTGCTTAAAATAGTTTGCACACTGATGAGTGGCTGGTGAAGGCACGTTTAATTAAATAGTTTAACAAAGCATGTGACCTTGTGGTGCAGAATTAGGTAGCCTGTCCACAACGATCATGCAAATAACGCCTTTAAACCTGCTGCAGTTTTGTAGCATATAATGTATCGGGCAATTGATGTCATCTACATTTATTAAGATGTACCTGCCAAGACTGCACCAATTGATAGATTTCATAGATTTAATTGATTTCAGGGCCCATTACCTGAAGAAGCTCCAAGCAATTTGATTGGAATGCCATCGTATGTTGATGTTAAATTCAGTTATGTAAAGTCCTAAGCCAACAGTGAGGAGATGCGTTATTGGGCATAGTTTTATCAACATATTTGCAAGTATAAATAATCTTTTTGTAAACGTGACAGTCTAGTTGGGTGGTAGAGGTGGCTAATGACCAAGAATATTTGCATTAAACTACCACGTGGCCTAGCCCAAAAACAAATAAGCATCACCAATGAGACAATGAATTAATTGTAATTTACTGAGGTTATGAGAGGACAGCTGGCTCTAAAGACATGCAGATATAATGACTTTACCAAATTTTGGTTGTACCTAATGTAATCAAAATACTTTGCCTAATAGATATTTTTCTCTCTCCAAACGTTGATGTCAGCCTTTTCGTGGCCCCACCCTGTTACGTGAACGAACTTCACAATGAATGACATTGCTAAAGAAACCCTATGTCACGAGTCGACCTCTGGGTTACAGGAGAAAAAACAAGCCTGGCCACAAAGGTCCTCCTCAGGGCCAGACAAGCCGAGCCATGGGCACCTTGGTTTGTCTATGCCAGCTAAATGTCAAGGGCCTATCCCGAGCGAAGACAGATCTCCTCGCAAAAGATCATTGAGCAAGAAAACATCGACATCCTCACCATCCAAGATACACAGCTCTATATGGTTGAACATCCCAGGGTACATCATCGCTGCTTCCAAGTCTGGCTACTTACATCGCGCATCGCATAAAAGATGCAACGGAAGTAATTCAGGCAGAATTGGGACAAGAATCGCTGGTTTAATTGTATACAATGTCTACAAACTGGCAACAACAACCTGGCACCTACCACCTACCACCATTGCCAGTGGTACAACATCCCGTGATCTACATAGGCGACTTCAATAACCATCACACGATGTTGGGCTACCCGGTTAATGACCAGGCAAGAGAAACAAATACTCGATTGTGTATCTGCACAAGAGCTCTTCCTGTTATTTGACGCCAAGCAGCAAGGCACATTCCGACTTTGCACAGTGGAATAGGGAATACAACCCAGTCCTGTGCTTTGTAATTACAGAGAAGAATGGTGATGCTTTGCCCACCAAGTGCACATGCAGCACAATCCCGTGATCATCCATGTTGGGCACACCATTCCAGTAATAATCAGTGCACCAAGAGCCCGCTGGAACTTCGGACGGGAAAATTGGCCTGGTTTTACGGCTGCTGTGGAAAAGAATGTCGACCACATCTCCACGAACCCTGAAAAGTTTGAGCAGTTCATCATGCTCGTGAAGAAAGCCACCAGGGATGCAATTCCACGGGGCTATCGGAGGTCCTACACCCTCAGCTAGACTGCGGAAAGCGAAAACTTTCTCCAAGAACATCAAATCACTGGTGACCCAGAGCCCTTCTGTAGTCGCCATATTCTGATGGAGTCTTTTGACGCCACGCACTTCAGCCGCAGGGCATGGGGGGTTACTGCAGAAGATCGGTTGAGCGGCACCCTCAGAACACCGGACTCCTGAGGCGACTGCTAATGGGATGGCGGCGCAGCTTCTCGGCAATGCAAAAACAACCGGACGTCGAAAACAAGAATGCACAATCTTGATTTAAAGCTTGCACAGTAAAACAAGCCACACAAGATACACTCTCCTAGTGTGACAAAAAACTCTCCTCTGTCTGCAGCTGTACTATCAGAAAAAAATAGATGCTGCACTGGTGGTAACAAAGGCAGCTAAAGCCGCAGAAATAGATGGGATTCACCCAGAATTCCTAAAACACTTGGCAGCAAAGGAAAGACCTGGCTTGCAAAAACTTTTTTCAAAAAGCATCGCCACCAACAGCCTACCAAGACTTTGGAGAAAGCAAAAGTTATTGCTCTCCTCAAGCCTGGGAAACCTGCCGATGACCTGCATAGCTACACACCAATATTTCTTTTTTCTACAGCCTACAAGCTACTGGAGTGAGTGCTGCTAGCCCGACTCTCTCCTCTCTTGGAAGCCATCATACCACCTGAGCAGGCAGATTTGTGGCCACAATGAAGCTGTTGTGACCAGGTCCTCGCATTGACATCACACATCAAAACCAGATTTTCGCATAAACAGACAACAGTAGCTGCTTTCATAAACGTGTTATCTACATATGACACAGTTTGATGCCAAGGACTCCTCTTTAAACTCGCCAACACCATCAAGTATAAAAAAACCGTTGGTTTAATCGCCAGTATGCTCAGCAACCGACAATTTCGTGTCCATCTCTGAAACTAGGTCAGCCACCCACGAACTCGACAAAATGGCCGACTGCAGCGGTTGGTATTAGCACCAGCGCTGTTTAATCTTTACACCAGCGACTTGCTGGCCACATTAAGCCGAAAGTTAAATTACGCAGACGATGTAGTACTGGCCAGCCAAGCGACGACACTCAGCGCAACTCAAGACATCTTGAACACCGACCTAAAGAAATTTGAAGATTATTTCTACTCCTGCCGACTGAAGTACAAGCCCAGCTAAGACTGAATCCTCAGCATTCCATCTCGGCAACGCGGAGGCAAAAAGTACGCTGAAGATCGAGTTTTGTGGACAAAAACATCACCCACGGGCCCACTCCTGAAATACCTTAGAGTGCTGCTCGATTGAAGTCTCACTCAGGCAACAAATTAAGCAGTTGAACAACAAGATAAAAGCCGCACGGACATCATCCATAAACTATCGGGAATCAATTTAACACGTAGGCTTTCGCGACCAATATTATTCATAATATAGGTTTTTGGGTCAGATCGCGTTATTTATAAATGTGTCGTAACCCTCCACCACGCGACACGGCCAAACAGTAAAAAAATGTGTCATTTTTATCAAAGGACACAATAATTATTGCCCGTTGAAGCTGATTGTAATTATCAGCGAAACGTCGTACTCAAAATTTTTAATGCTGTTGATTCTCTCTTCAGCACACCGGTGGGCTAAAGAAGTTAATTATTTTGTCTTTTGAAAAACGTGACACATTTTTTACTGTTTGGCCGTGTCGGGTGGTGTAACGTGATCTGACCCAACGACCTATATTATGAATATCGGGAATCAGTTGGGACTGTGATGCACGAACACTGCAGACTGCCATGCATCTTCACAGGGGCATTTATGGGGTACGAGGGTCCATTCACAGGCTGGTCCATAAAGCTGCTTGTCCCTCATGAGTACCATGAGTCAAGCCCTTGGCACGTGAGGTGCTAACAACAGACGTTGTGTTCTAGTGCGAGGAGAGGGTGTGCCAGAAAGGATTGTTTACCTGGACAAAGTTGTTATTTTCAGAAAAGCTTTAGAATACTACGACAACCGTCTTTTTTAAAATCGGAACTGTCTTGGCCCAAGAAGAACATTTAGTAGACTATGATAGTGAGTGATTGCATAGAGAGCTCCTCATTCACACGCTTATGAGCCGCACACGACCTGTAAAGGGATTGAGGAATATTGCCGATTTGTTTCTAATGGCCCGTCAGGAAATCAAACTTGCGACCTCTGGATTGCAAGTCCAGCGTGCTAACCATGACACTATTACACCGTCGCAGCATCCTGCAATCTATGTTTGGCTGGATTAAGTACATTAATGGGGTTTATTGTGAAGGTACATATGTGAAACCCACAATAACCATGTCACTGTGTTACGCACGAAAACCCTGTTATGCTCCACACTGGATGCTACACTGCTGTCACAGAACTAGCGTGGTTATCTGAGCCCTCTGATCCACCAAGCCTCTTCACTGAGCTGTGTTCTGACTGCAAATAGAGTCCTTATATAATACGATATTTTTCTCTCCTATGGTCCCACTGACTTGCTTATGGGGAACATTTTGCGTGCTTGGCTGCTTCGGACATCACTGGGTAAGGCTGCGCATGCTAAATGAGCAACCTTCACTTTACAAACATTTTGACCTTGCATCTCTACGGGAGGGATATTGGCGAACAGGAGACCTGACGTCCGTGTCCCACGGTGCATTGCGGTGGCACGCTGCGTAGGTGCACTGTGAGATGCAACACGTTGGTGGATTACATTTCGCGCGTCACAGAAGATGCGTTTAGAGAGTTGATTTTGACTTGTAGGCTGCTAGGTCAAGAAAGTGGCTCGTCAAGAAATGTGGCCGACAAAAAATTCACTACATTGGATCAACTTAGAGGCACGTGTTAACGATGATAAATCACAGACGAGGAAATAATAGTAATTGCGACAACCACAATTGTAATGGTCTTTACAAATATACATTTGTTTATAAATAAATACAAGCGTTGTAAATAATTGACGACAGGCCTCTGTGCTTGTAGTTTTCATGTCTATATTACGATAATAAAATTAAACGTCTTGAAGCCTCAGCAAAGTGCATACTTTTCACAGTGTTCTGCTTCTCACAGTATACCGCTATTATGGCGGCCATTCTCAGAGAATGCGCCAGTGGTGTTATTGCTGTAGACAAACTACATTGATTCTTGCGTGTTTAATTATTTAACGCGATCGTAAGCTTAAAAGGTCTGACGCTACCGCAGTCGTCTTGCCGCTGTTTTTGGGGGGGCAAGCGGAAGGCTTACAAGCAATTAACTTCCTCTAAGTCCTTCCACCGATGGGGGAAACCCCTTCGGGTGCCATCAGTGACCCAGTACAATGACCCTAAGAAAGAGAGCTCCTCTTTCCACTGCCACACAGACGCCATCAATCCACCCCAAAAATCCACACGCATCCCTCAACCGATCCCACTAACATTAAACAGTCGAGGGGGAAATGTGAATTCCACAAAGCGAGGCCACGCATTTTGTGGCTGCTGTTTAAACGAGAAGCAGAGGTAGAGATGCGGAGGATGGATGCGCTAAACTAATGGTCATTGGAAATAGTAGACGTGGACAAGGGGGGGTGGGGAGTCCGGTGGATGGAGGGGTTAATGCCCTTGTCTGAGCACTTAGTAGGCATTACCGAGAGCCTGGGCTTGAGCCCCCCAGTGGCCATCCAAGGACGTCGAGGTGGCCAGCTGATGGCAGTATAGCAAGTAGGTTGGTGATCATTTTCACGAATGTTTATATATACGATATTTCTTCCTATGCATGTGGTTTCTCTGGGCACTCCAGGTTTTTTTCTTTCTCACTGATACACAATAATACAATCTTAGCAGAGCCATTCTGAAAACAAGAGTTGTACGTCTCATCGAGGTGGTGCTAATAAATAATGGGAATTGTTATTATTATTATTATTCTGCTGCTGCAGGTTGTGCTCAATTCACAATCACGAGGTTGAGATTTAAAATCCTGCTCAGAAGTAGACTCGGTCCATCAAGCCATTATCTAGCAGCTTGCACCAACACATTATCCAGATGGGATGGAATCGTGGGACGCATGAAACACAAAGAACCAATACCTCACCAATGACCCAACAGCAGAGGTCCCTGATTTTGACCTTCCTCAAAGACAGTGGACAGCACTGAACCGAATCTGCACAGGACATAGGCGATAATGGGGCCACCCGCTTCACGAGTGCAAGATGAGAGATGACCCCAAGTGTGACTGTGGTCATAAGTTACAGCCCATGGAACAAATTTTATCAACTTCTGCAATTAGCATCTCAGGAAGCCATTGATTGGATCCCCAAACCAGACGTCCCATTGTAAGCTTTTTCCATCAGAGAAGAATCCCTCTGGGGTAAATAAAATTCGTACCACTTTGTGGGAAGTAGCTTGACGTTGTTCGTTGAATAAACTTGCCCCTGCTACAGGATACGCAAGTTGACGCTACATGAAGGCAAATCATGAATCTTAGTCAAGCTTTGGAGTTTTCACTGAGGCAAAAATCTAATTGTTTCCCTCCTCAAATGAGCGTGGGTTACAGCCCTGAGCCAGGAGAGAAAATTCCACATCTCACTCCAGAGTAGAGGCTTATTGACGTCTTCATAGTTCTGGCATGTTCGCCACTACCGTGGGGCCCTCGGATTCAATTCCTCCACTCATTCCCACCCTGGCCATCTTCGTATCCTGTTACATTGTGATAAAATATTTTATTGCTTTTTATATTATATATGGAAAGCTGACACAGTTTGTACATGATGGGTTTTCTTTTTCTGAATTCCAAATCAGAGACAATTATATAACAGGGTATGGTTGCCACAAGCCATTTGCCGATTAAACATCGGTTTGCTTAGAAAATGAGTTTACTCAAAAACGGTGCTGTTTTGGAGTGAATATTTAAACACGACAATTACCAAGGGATCACAGGGGATAGAGCACAGTTGCTGCTGTGTTGAAATTAAACTATCTATTGACGCATAATTTTCTAACTTAATTTTCGTGATGTTATGCAAGGAAGGCTGACTGAATGTTAGGCGTGCCTGTTAGATAATTTCTCAGCAGCAAAGAACCGCCAGGATATGAGCTACGCATTGAATTGTTTTTTTAATCGCTTCTTCAAGTGGGTATTACAGTAACTAAAGGGAGGTAAATGGCAATTATTTATGGAGCAAATCGTTTTAAAATGCGACCGAATTCAGATGCTTTCTAAATGCATCTAACATCGCAATTGCACTACATCAACAGATTTATATTTACCGTACTTTTTTTGTTAATCTTGTTAAAATGAGAATGCTTGTGCAAAATGTGCCGTTGAGATTGAATTTAGGAAGTGTGGGGATTTATATGCAAACAACATTCTTTGCAAATGGGCGCTGACTTTCCAAATACATCACCTTACTTTGTTATAAGGGACTGGATATCTCTGCTGTGGTATTTAATTACATCCACACTGCTTCGCTGTTCAAACACAATTTGATTAATTGCATTGATTGATCACGGCATAAGCATTCTTTCCACATCACTCCTTGGTTAATAATCTTGATATTTTGTTACGAGGAGGAAGCATTGAGGAAGCTTTGAACAATTTATATTATTAAATGGATGCCTCATCATCTCATAACGTCAGACACCAAAGCACCTAATACTGATGTAGTGAGTCATTTCAGAGACACTATTTAGGAGGCAACAACGTTTATTCTACACGTATGCAACACTGTTACACACAGGACTAAATACACATATCTCTCATTTTTGTTACACACGGAACTACAATACACCTCTCTCGCATACGGAATAACTATAATTGGGTCAGAGCAGCCAGCGTGCAGTCTGACCCACGATGTCGGAGACGTAGACGTAGCACTTCACCTGCAGACAGCCCCGATATTCGATCGGAGCTCTCCTTTAATCCTTCTCGGCGCGGCCTGGCTCCACCCTCGGCCGCGCCTCCCTCTGGAATATTCCCGAAGGTTCCAGGCTACCTTACACCTGTTCCCTCTCTGGCTCCGCCCTTAACCACGCCCCCCTTCGGGAACTCTCCAGACGTTTCTCAGCTGCTCTTCCCGTGTCTCCCGTTCACCTTTTGCCCACATTCCTCACCCCGGCACATCACGTGCTTAACCCGGTGCCGGGGTGACTCGTCCTCACATGCCCCCCCCCCCTACCGCCAGCCTCCCCCACCACACTCCCCCAGTGACCGACTCTGTGGAAATTACCTGTGGCGCTGGCAGAGGCTGCTATCCCCTATGTTGGCAGGACTCATCTGGCTCTCTTCTGCGAGCACCCAGTACCATGCCCTTAGTGACCCACTGTGTGATACTGTACGGTGTGTTAGCCTCTGCGCCCATTTCTACGGCACTTGGCGCTACGCGCCATAGTGATCCATTTAACATCACTCCACTGATATATGAGATCAGGATCACCTCCAGGATAACAAAATAAATGAACAGACAATGTCTCCTTTACGTATCCATCTCTCCACGTAGAAAATTAAAAGTATTTCATACACAAACCATTGGCTGCACAGCCTTCTGGGAGTGCAACATTTCAGCAGTATTGATTCAGGACAGGCAAACTGTGGACCGGTTTTGACATAAAGTGTCTTATCAGCAGAGTCTGGCTTGCTTGACTCAATCCTGGTTAAATACCAGATGTTGCAGGCAAGGACCCTCTTTTAAATCTCTGGGTCCTAGTTCGATGTAAAATGATATAATACATGATTGTAAGTATCTTTGTGGAGATTATAAATAACAAAATGAATAGCAAAATAAATAAGCAGGATACATAAACGTATATAGATCTCGGCTATGATTTATGTGCCCGACCAAATGAGAAGTATAAGACTATAAACAATAAATGATGCATCTGTTTCAAATCTACTGATGTACTGACTGCCGAAAACAAGCGATACATTTTTGTATTGATCTACTCTGGAGTGATTATGGGCTGAGCCAATCCCCGAGCCAGGATATAAACTTGAAACCTTCAAACTATGATTGCAGTGCTCTGCCACAACCCTGTCGGACGTGTTTGAGAGTCTGGGCCACACGATAGGAATGTGGAACATCCATGATTACACGATGTAACACAATGTTTGTTCCTGGATAGTAAGTATTATTTCGTAATTACTTATGCCTACAAAGTATAGAAAATGGCTATTATTCCCCACAAACTTTGCTTTTGTGACCAGGACATTGATATTGAGAAATGTACCTATTTTCAATGAGAAAACGGGCGAATTTGTGTCTTTTCGTTTATATAAAGTCAGAAAACAACATATGAATAAAAATGTACATGTATTTATACTAAACTAATACAACATTTACTACAAAAGATTTATAAGTGAGTAGTTTTTCGAGATTTACGATTATACTGTAAATCACTTTCACGAATTAGCCCCCAAATGTAGTCTCCCATCATGTTCTCGTTATACTGTCCTTGGTAGTGGCGTTCAAAGTCCAGTATATCCTGGTGGAAACGCTCGCCTTGCTCCTCCGAGTATGCTTTCATGTTCTCCTTGAATTTAACAAGATGAACATCAAGGATTTGGACTTTGAGGGACATCCTACAGCCCATTGTGCCGTAGTTCTTCACCAGAGCCTTAACCAGCTTCACATAGTTTTCGACCTTGTGATTGCCCAGGAAGCCACGAACCGCTGAGACAAACCTGTTCCAAGCCACTTTCTCCTTACTAGTGAGATTCTTGTGGAATTCATTGCACTCCAGGATCTTCTTCATCTGTGGTATGACGAAGACACCGGCTTTGACTTTGCCTCAGACAGCTTAGGGAAGAAGTCTTGAAGGTACTTGAAGGCTGTCGACTCCTTATCTACAGCTCTGACAATTTGTTTCATAAGGCAACAATATGATGTGCAGTGGTGGCATCAGCACCTTCCGGGGGTCCACCAGTGGCTCCCACTTGACGTTGTTCCTTCCCATAGATAACTTGGTCCGCTGTGACCAGTCCCGCCTGTGGTAGTGTGCCTTGGTGTCTAAATCTTTTGTAGTCATTTTTGTATTATTTTAGTATAAATAAATGCAAATTTTGATTAATATGTTTTTTTTCTGACTTTATGTGAACGAAAAGACACATTCGCCCGTTTTCTCATTGAAAATAGGTAAATTCCAAAATATCAATGTCTTGGTCACAAAAGCAAAGTTCATGGAAAATAATTGCCATTTTCTGTACTTTTGAGGCATAAGCAATTAGGAAAGAATGCTTACTACCCAGGAACAAAAAAAAATGTTACACAGTGTTACGACAAATGAGCTGTCCCATAGCTTGTGTGAAGTGTACAGCACTTTCAATACGCCGAGCACTAATCTAATCTCAGGCCAGGATTTCCCCTTTCGTCATTAGCAACATTTTAATTTTAAATTTTAATCATTTAATTTCTCATTCCTCGAACAATGATCTTTCAAGACCATTGGTGGAGTGTGCTTCATGATGATGATGCTGCCTCTTTGCAACTTTGCCTTTCAGTGGTTTCCAACTTCATTGCTCAAATCCCTACAGTGCACTTTTACACGCCAAGATTTTTTTCTGTTTGGATTTACATACAAATGCCGCATCAATTACTATGCAAATGAGACAATACTCGTTGCATACATCTACAGAATGATAAGCATAAATAGCGAAGAAACTGGAGCACTGGAGTCTGAAAAATGGCCAGCCTGTGGTTGTGATATATCAGCTTTGATGTCCCCCTGTAGCCTTTCTGTGGTTATTTTGTGATGCAGTGAATTTGATTTAATAAAGCACAAGACGTGGAGGCAAAGTCAGCTTTTACTTATAACTTATATACATATATACGTTTCAAACTGGTTGGAAGAGATTGTGTCAAATCTCCAAACACAGTTGACCGATTTCCACATCCCATTTCCCTCAGTGGCCCTGACAAGAATCTGCACGCAATTTATTTTCAAGTCAGCATCCATTAGACCCTCGCTACATTAATCCTTAAAAAGAAAACAAAAATCAAAGAATATTCCAGCGCAAAATGAGTGTGGGATAAAGCTCATCTCCACTGCCATACTTGAGCTCGTGGTGGAAGTTCCACATTCTTATTGCAGGTGCCAGTTATCCCACAATTCTTAACACAATCCTGCGGAGGGAGCTGGTAGGAACGTTGGGTGGCTCGGTCAATGGCCAGGGTCAACGGCGTCGTGGTGTATTCACCAAATATGCCCGACTGTGAGGGTGGGCACAAGCCGGCGTGAGTAGGTTAAACGTTGAGTTTTATAAGGACACCACTGGGTGACCAGCCCATTCCCCACCCAGCCCCACCCCTCCCAGCCCCTCCCCACCTTTCCCTCCCCACCCAGCCCCACCCTCCCCACCCAGCCCCTCCCCACCATCTCCTCCCCACCCAGCCCCTCCCTCCCCACCCAGTCCCTCCCTTCACGACGGACGCACGGATACAATAATCCCCTGTGGGCTGGTGTATCCAGGAGGTTCCTACCAGTATTATTAGTATGCTTGATTACCTGCGAAGGCCTTGCTGCATCTCATGCCTCTTTGTCAGGAGGGTCCTGTCAAATTCAATTTCAGAAGGCGGTGATATTTGCTCTATTTTTATTACAACTGAATGATTGTTAGTGCATTTGTTTCAAATGTTCAACATTTTTTTAATTGTGGCGCCACAGTCACAAGATGTTAGTTTGGTATGCAGAAGGTCGTGGGTTCGATCCCGACTCTGACGCCTGTTGTATATTTGTAGTTTGTCTGCTCTCCCCGTGGTTACATGTATTTGTCTCCGGGCCCTCCGTGTTCTCCCTCCACATTAAGAAACATGCTTTTGGAGTATTGGGCTGCTATATATTTCCACGTAATAAGCCAATGAATTGCGCTATCATTTCTAGCTAGGTTACTTCTGAAGAAGCGCGAAATATCTCAGTGGCATTTACCCGGTGAAAAAAAAAAAAGTTTCAATAATTTATTTAGCAAATTTGGACCCGGACTGACACTGGGGCATAATGTCTTAGTCTTTCGAATGACATCACACAATTTTGTTTGGCCACTGTGAAACAGACAGCGTGTATTTTTTGGTTAATACACCAGCAGTAATAACCAGGTTTGCCTGCTGGATTTGAACCATGAACCTCTGCAACAAGTGGGATGCCAATCCTCCTTTAACGCAGCTGCTGTGCGTGTGTACGGCAACGCGACTTCCATCTCTGGCCCCGCCTACTTACCCTTGGGTGACACCCACCTCAAACCTGTAACCTCTTGTTGCAACGGCCCTTTCTTGTTCAGTAGTTCTGCTGCTGTATCTTTCTAGCTGATGACGATTGCTTGTGTTGCGATCGAAACGTCGTGATTTATTATTTATTTTTCTACCTACGTGACTTTACCGAATTAACCAAAGAGTAAGGACAACTACCGTTGACATCCCACAAAGTGGATACTTATTTTATCGACCCTATAGTGATGGTGAGCTGTGTTTCTCCCTGGTCATCTTGCAACTATAAAACAACACTTGGTTTCAAAAGTTTGTAGGTTGAGAATTAAAATTTACATTTCGACAGCATGTCCTGGTGATTCGATTTGATGTATAAAAAATGACAGCATCTTGAAATTATTTAGACACGTATATAAATTCAAATTGTTTCGCTGTCTGTGCAGAACAGTTATGTCATTGTTTTCTTTGTGACAGCTGTCATATTTGGGCATTGCAGTAAAATAAAGGTAAAGGTGCAGCGCCGAAATTGCTTGTTCGCACCACCGTTGTCAGAAAGGCCTCAACTAAAATGAACTCCACAATTTCCCCCCAAAACAGAGGGTATTTTGGCAATATTTATTCACGCTGGCCAGACATCTTGAAAGAGGGACGAGCACCCACACTTTGCCCCACCGCACACGACCTGTCGGTCTACTTTACTCTGGTGTGTCCACTGAACACGGCTGGATGGACAGATGCCTGGTGGAATTCAAGATACGCGTAACCCTCTTTCAACTGCCACGCCAGGGGCGAGACGCGAAACCCGAATCCGAGGTGACATTTTAACGTCGTTCGTTTCCCCCCCCTCTCCCTGGGTGAGCCAGACTCGACCTGGAGCCGACTGTGTCTACCGGCGGCTCTGACTGCAGCACCACGCGGTTCAAATCCGCAGCACGCGGACTCTGCGTGAGCCTCAGCGGTGCTTGCGTGACGTCACGGCGTCAGCCACCCGTCAACCGGCCGGCTCGGCTCGGCTGCCGTACAAAATTAATCGGAGGCATCGCATGCCGCTCGGGACAACGTCAACTCGATGGCTTTTTTGGTACGAGGCTGTGCCAAAGAGGACAACATTGTTGAGTCTTGACTTCAAGCTTTCGTGACTGCTGGATTACATATTCTCTGGGGCTTTCGGTAAAGCCACGTAGATAGAAAAAAATAATAAAAATATCACCACGTTTCGATCGCAACACAAGCAATCGTCTTCACCTGCGCTCGAAGCGTCGTGATATTTTATTAATACAAATTTTCGATCTACGTGTTTTTACCTTAGAATAAACATTGTTGAATTTAGAAAGGTCAAGTCATTATTTCTGCCTTGGAGGTTGTTTGTGTCACTCGAGCTTTCATACTTGATCTGAGATCAGCCACTTTCAAGCTCTGCGGTTCAGAGTATTACACGTGCTTCTAAAACTGACAGTAATCCTCAAAGGCGAGTTGCAATCGACTGCTTTGGTGATAATGTGATTCGTGAAAGTTTGCACGGCTCCATTAAAGTCATGGCCATGCATTCCGGAGTGAATTACTGCACCATTCTGATATATTTATTATGATTATTTATATAAAGCGAGAAAAACAAATTCAGTATCAAGTTCCCACCGCGGTTTATGCAATACGACACGTGAGAGTTGTTTCGGCAGTCAGCAACTTTCAACGATTGTATTTAAAGAAAAGATCCCCCAGGCAAAATGATTGGTTCTTGTCATTTGAGAGTTTGTGGTTAAGTGTGGTGGCTCGCTGTGAAATCTGGATGATGATAATGCTATCAATTCTGTATAAAGTAGCCAATGTTCTCATTCAACCACTTATAGCCATGAATCCAACGGTGCTGCTTTGTCTTTGCTGTCTGAATTTCGCGCAACTTTTTCAACGTGAAGGTTTTAAATCCCAATCAGGGGGGGTTGACTGAGCCCATCCCACCGTTGTGTAATGGTCCGCACCTCAGAACCACGATCCTGAGTTCGTCTGTCCGATCTTCGGGCATGGCAGTTGAAACAATGGGCAAGCCTCTTACATCCCACTGCCGATGTCCAGCCAGCAGCATCGATGGATAGCAACCACAGTTAGTCGAATGGCAGGTCCAAGATGTCTGGCTAGCATGGACGAGTAAGTCCTTACTAGTCGAGGCCCTGCCACCAGCAGTGTCGGGAGAAAGTAATTGCGGGGCTGTGCCTTTACCTTTGTAAATTCGCACAAATTACCAACGGGCCTGGCATTGGAATGTGGACGTTACACCACTGGTTGAGAGCCACCGCTGGAGATAAGCACCACCCAATGCTCGTTCGAGCAGAGGGAAACTTAGAATATTAAAGCTAATTTGGTGACGCTGTAAGGCAGAGATGACAAATATCATAGATGTATGGGACGTAAATAAAGCAAATGGTCTTTCCCAGAAGTCTTCTTAATTAGGCTGTGCTACTTGATGTGTCCATTAATAACATTGGGCGGAATGAACTAAGCAAAAGGTATAGAGTTGGTATGCATTTCAATCTTCCGAAAATGTTGCATTCATCCACATTACTGCACATTTTCAATATCATGCCACGCACACTTTATATCGTAAACCTGTGCACGACTCAGCGGTAGCTGGCAGCAAGGCAGCATGCTAAATAGCCACTGCATACGCTGGCGTCTACAGGGACAGTTTTATCACAACCTGTGACCTTGAGGGGCCATGCTTATGCGAGTTCCTGTGTGCGTAGGGCTGAGTTAACTAATAGGCAGCTGCCTTAATGAACTGTTATGTTTCCTAGCGGCCGATCGCGTTGACAAGGGCGTTGATGTGAATTGTTCAAGAGTGGCTGGGGAGCATCTGAATAGCTGGCCACTGGGCCCTGTGAACGTACACGAATATTAAGTGCCACATTCAATTGGTAAAGACGGGCGCACCTCGGATTGGATTCAGATCGTGTTGGTGTTGTCGTCTTCGGATGTGTTGCAGCAGCGGCAGGAAAGTTTTTTGCACGGAATGGGCATGCATGTCACCACCACTGAAAATTAAAAATAAACCACGTTGATGAATCAAAAATGTGTTCTCATAAATCACTGAAAACTAAATATAAAGAGTAAAAAAATTACCCAATAAGCATAAGAGTGTAATGTATTTGATCCAAAGTAGGTAATTGTAAAAGTCACTTAAAATGGTGGATATTTGTCAAAATCAATCAAACTTTTGTGATGTTTTAAAATAAACAAAAATGTCTACATCGGATTGAGAACATGTAGATAACATGACAGCCTCTTCAATCGCCTCAATGTCAGCTAACTGCAAAGGTAACCTGATTTCCAAGTTCAACCTCCTTTCCAAGAAGAAGCCAGATCCGCACGTTAAGAAGTTAGACGTTGACAAGATTGTTATCAATCAGAGTAACAGTCTAATTTCCGACAGCCTAAAATCGGTTCTAGCTAAAGGGTTGAATTTCGCAGTCACCCCTAAACACATCCCAGTTGATGATATCATTGTAAAGGTCGACGTAGCCCTTAAAGTTTGGGACCCATTACTGCAGACGTGGCAAGGTCAGAAATCGCTGCAATCCTCAAAAACGCTAAGACACCTATTAGCACCATGAGTGATGATGAGCGCTTTGAGCCATCTCAATTAACAAAGAGAGATGACATCGTCATCCTCCGAGCCGATAAGGGCAATGCCACAGTCATCGTGGACAAAACCACATACAATAGCAAGGAAACCTGAGCCATTGAAACTACGGCACTCATTCATGGCCCTTGACACAAAGCGCATACAATTTGGCTGTCACGGATGGTAAAACATTAATCTGGTGCATATTACCTGCTAAAAATACGTTCAGTCCCGTGCACTATCACTATTATAAACACCTCAAAGCTGGAATTGAGCAAGCCAGAATTTTGGGTGAGCCGGAAGGCAGCCCCTTTAAATATTATAAAAAAACAACATACAACCCGTTGCTCAGCAATGGGAAAAAAGAGGCAGCTGTTATTTGCATAGTCTTCTCACAACCCTGCATTCTCTAGGATGTCACGAATATTCCGGCGAAATAATGTCACGAATAGAAGCACAAATGGAAAAGCTAGAGCAATTTTAAATCAATCGTATCGGTCTTCTGTATCCATGACTCCCGCCTCTCCAGTGTCGCTGTTTCACTTCGGTCTTCCGAACTTCTTCCGCCGTGTTAATTCAACTCGACGTTGATCTGTTACACGGGAAATCCCGTTTAGCCCGTTACCCAGGGAGGGTCGATGGCAGTGGCCTGCAGCCACTCACAATCGAGGTATTGTCAGGGTGGAGAGAAGCCCAGCCAGCACCCAGCCAATAAACTCGAGGCATAAATAAAATATAACAGGGTGTTTTAAAAAGATGGACCCAATTTCAAAGCAGTATATTTTCACGATGGCAACATGTTACAATTACACAAAAAGTTACAAATTGTTTACTGAGTTATCAAGTTTTACTAACCATTTTACACTGGTAGGAACCTCCTGGTTACACCAGCCCACAGGGGGTTATTCTGTCCGTCCGTCCGTCGTGCAGGGGCTGGGTGGGGAGGGTGGGGAGGGGCTGGGTGGGGAGGGTGGGGCTATACTCAACGTTTAACCTACTCACGCCGGCTTGTGCCCGCCCTCACAGTCGGGCATATTTACGAAATACACGACGCCGCCGTTGACCCTGGCCATTGACCGAGCAACCCAACGTTGCTACCAGCTCCCTCCGCAGGAATGTGTTAAATGCTCTATGTGCCCTCCACCTGCTGTACGGACAGCATCGAGACGATGGTTGAATTCGTCCCAAACGCCTCTCAAAGTGTCTTCTTCCACTGAAGTCACCGCTGCCGTGATTCTGTTTTGAAGTCATCCAGATTAGTCGCTAATGGTGGCACAAAAACACGGTCTTTTGTGCCACCATGCTCTTTGACATTGGCGGATCAATGCGAAAACGCCGTTGAAACGCACGCTGCACCGCAATTACGGATTCAGTCTTGCTGAACTGCAGAACGCAAAACGCCCCTTGTGTGTTGCGGGGTCACCCGTCTTGCGAATGACCGAGGCTAGGGGCTGTTTGTGCGCTGGGAGAGGCATCTCGCGGTAATCACTTGAAACTCTATGCCCCGCCCTTTCGTTGCAGAGATATAGCGATTTCAAATCGGGTCCATCTTTTTAAAACACCCTGTATTTTTAAATCATTTATATTAAGTTCACTTGCGTGCTTGCTTGCTTGCGTGCTTGCTTGCTTGCTTGCGCGCTTACGACCGTGCAAATCTTTCGGTCGTTTTTTAACCCACTTCCCGTGATCCAATCGAGCTGACATTTTCCACAGACTCGTTGTGCGTGACAATTAATGTTCGTGAAAATTTTTTTCCAAAGTTTTACACTTTTTAGGACAAAAATATTATATTTAATTACCAATTGCTAAATTCTGGCATGCAATCATCTGACCCATAGGTGGCAGCCATCTCAAGCCAGAGGACGAGAGGACTCTAGCCGCCACGCATATAAAGGATTTATAGTGAAAAACTTTGTTTTTACGGGTTAATTTTTTACATAGTTTGATTGCAAATGTCTGGCGGGAACACGGTCCACACTCGAATTAAATTTGGTGTGGTCGGAGATGGCGTATGCGTTCCATAGCTGCATACGTGCGCTGTACTCATCGGTTGCATGGAATTGAGGACTCACACGTTCTGTTCGTGCGCGTTCTATATATATTTTTCAAATGTACTTTTTACAAATAAATGAATTTTAAGGAAATAAATGTTTGAAGGCTATTAGGACATCGATTGAGCCTTCCACATCTGCTTAAATTCAGCCTTCACCCTCTCCTTCACAGTGATGGTGATTCAGATTAAACTGCACAGCGGTGATTTTGTTTTTAATTACAAATATATAGGTAAGTGTTACTCAATGTTAATTAAATATCTTGGATTTCATTTTATAATTCAGTAAATATTATTAAAATGTAGTGCAGTACTCGAATTTCACAATTATGTAATTAATTGGATGTTCCCAAATAACGGAGATGCTTTCCCAGGAATTAGATTTCACTGAATACTCATTATTATACAATTGCATCTATAAAGTGATGTTCATATTTCAATAAAATGATTATTGAATGAAAATGTGCAAATTAAAATGTTTCCATGTGTACCGTGTTGCAGTATTAGACTGCAACATGTCAAAGAGTTGCGAGCGTGAAACGCGAAACTTCGATATTTATCGTTTGAGATATTTCAAAATGAAAATTGTTCCGACCTGTTTAGATTTTTCATCACTCACCTACTGAGCCTGCAGGCATTGAGTCGACAGTTCCATTCCAGTAGCTCCCCTAATAATTTATGCTGGGACTTATCAAAGTCTAACCCCTGCTGAAATGTGTTTATTCCAGAACCTGTCTCATCATTTGCATTCCTGCTTGTGTGAGCCAAAAATTAAAGGTCGAAAAACTGCCTCCAACTGCAGTGATTAAAACAACAATCCATCGTCCAATGTAGTTTTAGTTATATTAATGTCAACCTTACAAAGTAATTAAAAACTTCGCTGCACTCTCACCTACTTAAATGAATAATAATTAATTTACCTAAGGACCCGTCCTCATATTTTTTTTTACATGGCAATGCCCCGACATTCACTCAGCGAAGTCAGACCTGGAAAATGTGTTTTGGTAAAGGGCGATTACATAGCCTCCTCATAAATCCACCCCATCATTACTGTCAGCGAACAATGATTGCAGCAGTGGTGTCAGCCAGCTTGTCCTTGTGGAAGACATAACACCTTTAAATTTTGTTCGTCGTGAGCTTCTGTCCTGGAGTTATTATCGAAAAGTAAGGCAGCCCTCTGGGGAAATGCTGTCAATTTTTGTTTTGGTTTATTATATATTTTTTTTAAACAAGAGGCTGGCCACTGGTTGGTGCCTACACCTCAACGCTGCAATTTTTTTGCGCCAAATCCATTCGAGTTTGAGCAGTACAGTTGTGTCAAAAATAGCAAGTAATGTCTGCCCGCAGAGAATATTTCAACCGGAGATGATTGACGGTGGACTTTTTTTTCGGGGGGGAGGGCGCAAATGATAGTATCGCTACAATACAGCAACGTGGATATACTGGCTCACGCCATGGCAATGTGGAGTTTCAAACGGTGGCTCATGATAGCGAATGAAAATGAGCGTTACTGTAATTTTTCTTTGAGCGTAGACATTGTGACTTTGACTTAAATTTAAATGGTGTGTCACTGTTACAAAATATCATGCACTAAACCAGCACTTAATACGCGGGTCAAGTGGTTCTCGAGGGCCAAAGAGAACCGTTCCTAAGCCTGCGATGCATTTTGAAAGTTGGACCGCACGCTGTTTGGCATCGTGCTCCTTCATTAACTCCCAGCACGCGGAGTTATTGCAGCAGCACATCGCTAACACTACCCTTCCACTGTTGTGAAATTCAATGCAATGTGATTTACTCTATTTTTCACTCGATAATAACCCGCTGGGGTTATGTCATACAGGATGTTTTGTTTACAATTGTTATTTTACCAGGTAAGGCCCACTGAGCTATATAGCGCTTTTTTGAGAAGCGACCTGACCACAAATGATAGCTCAATAAAGTGGCTTATCACGTGGAAATGTATAGCCAAATACTTTAAACGCATGTTTCTAAATGTAGAGGAAAACAACTGGAGGACCCGGAGAAACATACACACGACCACAATGATAAAATGCAAACTCCAAATATACAGCAGGCGTCAGGGGTCGGGATCGAACGCATGACCTCCTGCATGCCAGGCGAGGTAGTTAACATCTCGCCGCTGCTGCTTCACATCCGTCCATCTGCAGAACGTCTCCCACACAACCCGTTCAAGATCTCCTTGCTCCGCACCGGGAATCAAGGCCACATCGCCCAGCACTCCGCGAGTCTTCCGCTGGCTCCCGTTCAAGACCGTCGCAGGCGTCAAGATCATCCCTCACCACATTCGAGATCCTGCATTGAAGAACCCTCGCCCGAGTCTTCCCTCTCACCGGGTCCTACTCCGCCTTCGCCTGCTCTCCGCCGTAGACAAGACAGAATAATTTCGAGTTAAAGCTTTCGTGACTGCAGGGATTCATCTTCTTGGTGCTTTCGGT
>CM025620.2:4587907-4619572 GCA_014621495.2 Entosphenus tridentatus | reverse complement strand
CAGTCTATGCCACCGTTTAATACCGTAATAAATCAGTGGGAGGGGGTGGAAATAGCGCTGGTAATTTACTTGTCTTTATCAACATATCTCGGTTGTTGTTGAAGCACACACACACACAACGAAAAAGCATCTTTAAACTTGTGCGTTTATGCGTAAAATTAAAATGGTTGTTTGTTGCTTTGCATGAACATTATTTGTCTAGGCTGCTGAAGGCATTTCTGCACGAGTAAATGCACACCCCCCCCACCCCCCGAACGCAGGGCGCGTTTGATCAAGTGCTTGTGTTATGCGACGCTTCAGTTTTGTTGAATTACCCAGCAATTCCCATCGTAACCCGGCTGGCTGGTGCAGCAGTCTGGCTTGCAATCAGAAGGGCGGGAGATGAAATCCAATTTGGGGTCACTTTGGTACGCATTATACCTCTCGGGTAATAAACATCGACTACCCGATTCATCGGGAGTCAAGAGTGAACATTCTACGGATACCCTCCTTTGTTAGCAATGTGGAATTCCCTGGGCTCAAGGTCACCAATTCATGAGAATGCCACCCCATATTTCACAAATAATATTCTGAGCCGAATCGTTTATAGAACTTACTCGGGATGAGGGAGATGAAACAGCATTGATCAGGGGGAGCTCGCAGTAAGGTGACGGTGGTGGTGGTGTCTCCTCATTGTGAGTGATGGTCTCGTTAAATCGCAAGGCCAGTGCAGAGTGGTAAAGGCTCCTTGGTAAGAGCTTAGAGGACAGACTAAGGTGTTGTGCCTCTGTTTGTTCGAGAGTGCCTTATGTTGACTGTCACACTCTACCTGCATACTGTAATAAACACGAGTAAAATATATTTTGTTATGATGTTGGTGTGGCTGGGTGGCTCTGGAATTAAAGCAATTAAATTGCCACTGCTGAGTTAATGGTTTCAAAATTCAGCCCAGCTATCAATGACTCCGCAGATTTTATTATATCCCACATAATTTGGCTTTTCCAGCTCTGAGACTTAATCATTGGCATGTGGAAAACACTCTTTACAAGGCATTAAAACGTGTGCCCCTCGTGTTCATGAAGTGTTTCATTGAAGTGACTTCATTTCAAAAGTAAGCAAATGATTTGGTGAAACTGCATTGGGAGTGGTACACAATAACACATTACACCCACCAAACAACGACGCATTTATATTATTGGTTCTTTCGGTAAAGTCACGTAGAAGGGAAATAATAAAATGATAAAAAATTTTTTTTTTATTATTTCCCTTCTACGTGACTTTACCGAAAGAACCAATAATATGAATTCCTGCAGTCACGAAAGCTTTAAATCGAAATAAAAGCTACGTATTTGTCAATAACACTTCCTTTAAAGTAAAAAAAACGCATTTTAACGTTAAACTATATAATTGGTGACGTTTTTGAGCAATGGGTCTTCTCTATAGCACGTGATTTTTGTGCTATATATATCAATCAGATGTAGTTGCATAGTATAATTTTCTGGGGGCCGTTTTCTGACACAGCGTTGCAATGAAAGTCAGTTGATCTCATGGCAGGATGCCAAAAGCACCACCGCAATGTAATTGAGGGTGGGGGCGGGAGGAAGAAGATGCCATGGACCCTTGAGTCAAACCTTCGGTGGCAACAGGAGAAGAGGGGAATTATTTTTCCATGTCTGCTGAATAATGCATGCGCGTGGGGGGAAGGGGGTCATAATTGTGTAGTGTGTGGGGTAGTGGTGTGTCTCTTATACTGTGCCGCTGACCTAATTGCACAACCTCATTAATGGGGTGTACTCATCAGCATCAAGGCTCTTGTTGAATTGTAGAATTGTACCGGGTTAATGCAATGAGTCAGTTGCATGCAACACTTGAAAATCAGGCATTCGATCGGTGTGTTTCTTTGTCTTCTTCTTGTTTTACCTGCTGGGATTTTGTTTAGATATTCAGTTGTACGTCATTCTCGCATTAACACGGATGATCTGGATTGAATACAAATGAGTCATGAATACACGTACAGCAGTTGAATCTTAAACAAGTAACATTACAGCATGGGTAAAATATGACAGCATTTCCATTATTCTGGTTAACAATTCCACGTAAACATGCAAATGTACATGCATGGTCCGTTTGTCAATCCACCGGCTGAATGAGGGCCTCCTCGTCGTCCACATGCCACGTGAGTCGTGAGGGTAATTTGACTATACTTCACCACGGTGGTGCAAATGTACATCTCTTAAAAAAAAATCAAGACACAGTACTTGCATAGTATACATGCATGTAAAGTATTGCTTTGTTTACAAGCATATATATAAACACTATTTAGAATCGTTTTATAATCATCATCATCATCGTTAAGATTACAGTGCTTTATTGTGAACACCACTTTTGTCCCGTAAGGTCAAAAGTTGAGCATGCTATGGATTCCAATTTCGTTCAGAGTTCATGAATAGGAGGGACATACACAATGGGCACCCACAGTGGGAAGTCGGTTCAATGACAAAGGGAGGCTTGCATGAGCTGGCTCACTTGCGGTGAGGGACATGAAACAAGGAGCATTTCTGAATGAACTAATGCACACATGGAGCAGCCTTAGGGGAGACACGAGTTAAAACGACACCCCTGGGTCTTGCGAGAGATGGGTAGCTCTTATGATTGACCTCGGCGCTTTCAATGGATGTGAGATGTCTTAATGTATTCTAAACAGCAGTGGCCGCTTAATGGAATTTTGCAGAAGCATGTGATTGGAAATATGACGTTGGTTTGCAAATTGTATAAAAAGGAACACGGTAATGGAATTTGTGGAATTTCAGGCAGCACGAAGATGCTGTCGTTTCAATCGAATACAATAGCACAACCACTGCTTTTACAGAACTGAACGTGACGTTAAAAGCATTAATTGACGTGACGTTGACCAGACAAAAAAAATTCTCACCGAGTCGTAGGACTCTTTTTCAAGAGGCTGTTTCTGTGGCGGGTTTGACCGGTTCCTCAATAGTTTATTGAAAAACCAGAACAACCCAGAAGAAATTCCACACATACAAGAGAATGATCGTCAAACATCCGTACAAATAGATGAGTAGTCGACTCGCTGTACTTCTTGCTACTGGTCATCTCGTATCCCTGCAATGTCAATTGAATGCACATGAAGGCAATTGCGTGATCCATAAACCCTCCCCTATAGATAGGTCATATATGCTGCAGATACAGCAAATATAAATCAAAGATAGTGAAGCTGATGGACTATTTTGTACGTGGAGACGCACCCCTAATTTTTGTGTATACTGTATATGCTCAATGCTCTACAACGCAATGAGTTTGTGTACTGTATTGCTTTTTGCGTTAAGCAGGGCCCCATAGTTGAGATTGAGTACTCGTGTCATTAATACTTGACTCTGTTGATGTCCCGAAATCTGCTGATATGACCCAGGAAGTTGAAACCAATCCAGAATTTGCTTGCGTAAGAAAATGCTTTTGGAAAACGTTGGTCTAGAAAGCCAATGCTTACTAATATGTGGAGGAAAAAATTGAGTTCTGCTCATATTCACTTTACCCATATATAGAGTTATGGAATATAGGTGTGTTCCACCATGCCTGGGTTTAACGCAGAACATTTTTAGACATTGTTAAGAAATTGAGTGTTTTTTTTGGTTCGTGTTGTGAATGCCAAGATGATTAAATACCACGTTTATCTGCAGAGATGCTGGGGGGGGGGGTGTGTCTGCACGCACGGGATGTGTTTTTATAGGCCCCATTAGTGTTTCCTAACAGTTAGTTATTTTTCAGTCGAAGAGCAAAATAACAGTGAGATAAATGGCACAGGGTTGACCACAGGGGTGTCAAATCAGGCTTTATCGGGACATGCCCAGGCAGTCCCAACATGAAGGTCTATCAGCCGCAGCATTGGCTTGCTTTTTGTGTTGTCACTTTTCAGCACCGTTTTCATCCGCCGCGTTTCACTGGAGCTCCTTGCATACACGTTTAGCCTGACGTGTCGTTAATTAGGTCGGACCAGTCAGTCTCTCAATCGCTATCGCAAGCGCTGCAGGCTCGATACCGTGTGCAAATTCACTATCTCAGCCGCGCATATCTGCCCGCTTGCTGTCTCGCGAGAACACGCCCGCGCGCGCATCCGCACTGGCGCACACGAACACCCCCACTTATTCATGCATTTGGCTCGTTCCAGCAATGATCGGGTGCCATCATTAGTCTGGCAAAGTCAAACTAACACCTGTACACAGGTGAAAAACGTGAAACCCTGCAAGCTCACGCCACTGCCGGTGGGAGGGCCTCCACTAAAGCGAGCCCCTCTAGAGAGCCCCTCTAGAGGGTATTCCCCCCCCCCCCTACTTCTACACACTTGTTAAGTTTGGGGACTACTGTAATTGATGTATGACACGATGAGTGACCAGCAGCATGTACCATTGGGTCCATGTAAGCTGACGTTGGGCCAAAGATGGTGCAAAAACTAAAATTAGCCCAACGTTGCACGTGGACAGGGCATTGCTGGGAATAGTTGTTAGCAGTGGGGCCATCATCACATTCAACTGATTCCTTATGTCTTGCCAGCTCAAGTGTTAATGATGACAACTATCGGTCACAGTCGTCATCATCATCATGGTGCACTTTCATTACGAGGTGAGATCCCATTGAGGGAAGTCTATTGCGTTGGGGAATCTGGCTGGGTGTTTGCCGTGTTGAGATCAGTGGTCAACACAGCCGATCATTTACCGTGGGTCAATAAAGAACCCTTCGTGGGAAATACAACAGTAGCTGGTCTATGTGGGAAATACAACAGTGGGTTGTCTATGGAAGGACATCGTGGGGATATTTTGCTCAGGGATGCCAGAGGTGAGCACAATGCTCGTCTGAGCACGGACACATTGACTTTGACTCACTTTAGGCTGAGCTAACCTAGCTGAGGCCTAAGGTTGTATGGTGCGGTTACCAGCTGTCACTTGTTTGCAAGGCCAGCCGTCACACTTGTTGGGTTTTATTTCGCAGTCAATTAAACGGCACCGTCACCGTGCGTGTGCAGCTACGTACACACAAAAAAACATCCACTTTCAGAAACAAATGGACACAGGTACACGCACAGTCAAGTATTCTGTGTACACACACACACACACACGTGCACATAGCCCCACTGCTGTTTCAAGCTGCCGTCAAACGCATTTGTGCGGAATGCCCAATGAGCAGGGGACTTCAGCGCTGAACACCACGTGGTCACGTGGCACGTTGCATGTGCAGCGCGCATGGCAAGGTGGCCGACATCGTGGTGTATCTGTACGAGCAGCCGAGAGGGCAAATTGCCATTGACAGCTGTCCAAGTGACTTGTCGGAGAACGGGTGCAAGGGCGAGCAAGCAGGTTGGCGACGAGACGACCGCTCGACACGAGACGCGCGCACGAGCCGTGACACTCGTTCTGCGATTTAACATCGTGGGCCGACACAATCGCCGCAGTGTCAAAGCGTGTTTATTTTTCACGGTATCCAGTGGTGGGTAATGCACCGACCTTGAATCCTTGTCCACCAAGTGTTTGGCTCACACTTTCTCTTAACGGCTATACTAATTACACCTGTCCCTGGCCGTCCAGAAATGACGTCACGCACCTAGGGGGTGGGGTGGGGGGTCAGACATTTGTGACGATGTGTGACGAGGAGGGGGGTGGGTTTAAGAAATGTGACGTCACATCAAAATGTGCAACTTTAAATAAATATAGACAACACGTTCTGCTTAATTACATCGACTTTTTAATAAATGTTTTCTCCTTCAACATCAGAGTGCAGCGCCACATTAAATACACACTACAATAACAATAGTTTAAAGCGATTTGAAGCATGTTTTATTTTGGGGGGGGGGGTGCAACAGTTTGTGACGTCATATTTGAGGGGTGGTCTGACTTTTTGTGACGCCGTGTGACGAGGGGGGGGGGTCAAAAAAATCGTTAAAAATCGCGTGACGTCATTTATGGACGGCCCCTACCTTGGAAAGTATGTGTACCGTGTTCTGATGAATTTGGGTCACACTTTCCCCCCCTGTACTATAAAGCGATGGTTGGGGGGTGCGTCTTGTAATCCCGTAGTGGTATTGTTGTGTGTGTTTGTCTTCGTGACCGGATTTATATAACTTGATTAACTTTGGACGCGCGTTTGGTGCGCGTCTTACTTTCTGGAACCTTTTATAATCTGGAGAATATGGTCTATATACACTCCTTTGGTTTCTATTACCGTTTAAAAGTGAAAATTAAGACAGTACTATATATCCAGGCGTACAACATTGTATATTTATCATATTTATGATCAGTTCTTAACCAGTGATGGAAATTCCATCTAATATTGGTAGGAGCCTGTGTCTATTGCGTATGCATGCACCAATATATAATTTAAAGCTTTTGCAATCAGGTGGGACGATATATTGTACCTATAAACTAAATAACTATATTTTTTAGCAGGTAAGGCCTGCTGAGCTATAAAGCTGTTTTCAGAAGCGACCTGGCCACAAAGGATAGGCCAAAGCACGTGGATTATTACGTGGAAGTTTATAGCAGCCGAATACTCTAAACACGTGATGTTGATTCTTATTGTGGAGGGTAAAACCGGAGGACCCAGAGCAAAATGCACCTGAACACGCGGAGAGAGACATGCAATCTCCAAATGGATCAAACCCACGCTCTCCTGCATACCAGGCGAGGTATAATTGACAACTCTGTCTCTCTGCTGCTGGATGAAGGCTTTCCCGTGTCACGTAAGTCATGGGGTTTGTTTGACCACGCTTTACCACGCTTGCCACTGATGTTAGCTATGGCCAGTAGTAGAACTTACATTGCCTGGGTGCAAATTGCAGTACAAGAACCACTGCTCCACACAATAATGTAAATTGTATTCTAATTTCTAGATAATACATTCAAAATGCTCCACCATACATGCTGTGCTCGCTGATGATAAGTGCATCTGCGCTGAATTCAATAGAATATTTCTGAGATTAAACTGCACCACCGTTCCATTCTTACATCCTATCCACACACACCACCACACTCTCTCTCACACACACACACGTACACATTGTGCGCGTAATATATTTTGTATGTGAGTAAAAATTTCATGTCATTCCTTTTGGGAATTGCAAAGCTCCCTGCCCAGATGGCGGTGGTGACTGCTCCGGAATAGTTTCTAAATTTAGCCGCAAAGGCTCCTTGCGGGAGTGCCTGAGCGGCGGGGGGGGGGGCCCACTGGGGGCGGCGGGGGGGGGGGTGAGCACGCAGGCGAACGGGATGTGCCGCGGAGCTGACAGCCAATCATAGCGATGTGCACGCCATTGTCAAGCGAGCTAATGCAAGCAAACGCTGCTTCTCTGTGGATGTAATGTCGAGTGCTGCGGGGGTAGGGTGGGGTGGGGGGGTGTTGGGGGAAAAACCGAACCCACGCTATTTATGGCTCTCCGGCGTAATGCGCACACACACACGCGCGCGCGCGCACGCGCACTCTGCATATTTGATTTAATTGAAATAAAAAGGGCCTTGCCTGACCTCCGGGGGTAATGTCTGGGAATTCTACAAAAAAACGTCGTGATATGCAATATACAATGCGTGCGTATATATAGATATAGTATGCATATATGTATGTATGCATGCGCGCGTGCGTGTGTGTTTGTATGTATAAATGCACATCCTCTATACATGTGTGTGTGGATGTGCAATAATCCGTCCGGGTGGTTACTCTGGAAACGACAGCACTCGGCTCACAAATGGAAGGATGCAAGTCAAAATCCCACCCGAGGTTCACTCAGCTCATCACCCCGTGGAGTACCGCTTTGTGGGAGCAGTGGCGGTGCGCTGTTTCGCACTCGGCGCAATGAACCAGGTGAGCCGAGATGAATTCTTGGCCACAGTTAGCATCAGTGGCGAGTGATTCCTGACCTTTATCCCTGTATGTTGGAACTTCTCTCGCGCCGTACGTAGCCAACCGTGATATTCGGAGGTGCTGATTATCCTGGGTACCCCCCTTTCATCAGCCTGCGGCGACGAGCATGGTGAAGTATGGTCGAAAGCCCCTGTGACTGGCATGGCATGGGGAGACCTTCGCCCAGCAGTGAATTGACAAAGGGCTCTCAATAATGTAGAGTTGCAATCAGTGGTCATCGTATGGACAGACTGGTACCATGTCATGGGATTGTGGAATTTATGCCACTGACTCAGGGTCATCAGTGGGAATGAGCACCGCCCTTTAACTGTAGTGATACACTCTTTGGTTCTTTCGGTAAAGTCACATAGGTAGAAAAATATAAATAAAACAAAAGTTAAAATATGACGACGTTTCGATCGATCAACACAAGCGGTCGTCCTCAGGCGGAACAATATAATCCAGCAGTGGAACTGCTGAACCAGCTTCAAATCAAGATTGCAGTGATATACACACACGCACACTGCACTCTACATAAAAGAGCAGGTTTAAAACAACGTAACAACACCTTTGTTTAACTGTCACTCCATATTCAAATGGCTATGGGCGGTATTGTGATGAGCACAATTTATTAGGATTAAAGCAAATCAGGTTCGAGTCTGGGTCTTGTACAACAATGGTGTTGAAAGATCGGCAGGAATTGTTGTACTTATGCAATTTGTACCTATATGCTTTATTAATTTTTATTCGTATTTAGTGACTCGCTTAGCTTTCCTATACTTTGCACGCATATTTGTCCCTCAATTGTTTGCCATTGCAACTGTCTGACGCGCCTCTACCGCTACCGGACATCTGTGAAAACAAGAGCTTCACAGCTCATCGGATTCCTCCAGTCTAAATAAAGATTTTGATTCTGCTCTGCTTCTCAACTACGTTGGCTTGATCTAAGCTGAACGCTTGGTCTGGCAATGTGTGTTGATCAGCACTGGCTTGGCGTGATGGTGGCAGGCCACACCACGACTTTTGAAGCTGCGCCAACCGTGATAGGTGGTTGTTAACAGCCCCACTCTATGAGATCTCTTTTACCAGTGGCAAAATATAAACAGCCCCACTATTAAGGCTAAATTGGCACTTGATCGTTTTGTGTATAAATGCAAATCATGTTTCGGCTTATAATGCATGCACATGTATCTATAAACAAGAGGAGATAGTTGGGCTCCGCGTGTCTAATATTGCTCTTAATATATTTATGTATTTTTTAAAACAAATGAAAACAAGATTTATAGGTACTGCTCTTTGCAATAGTTGCTTCTCACTTGAGGATGCATATTTAAACAAATTCGTCTAGTGGTTTCTCAGTGTGCAACGCTGCATATGCAATCACATTGAATTGATTTATTG
The DNA here is from genome assembly GCA_014621495.2 of Entosphenus tridentatus. Classification (NCBI taxonomy): domain Eukaryota; kingdom Metazoa; phylum Chordata; class Hyperoartia; order Petromyzontiformes; family Petromyzontidae; genus Entosphenus; species Entosphenus tridentatus. Next base: position 4,610,293 of record CM025620.2, on the reverse strand, counting down.
ATGGTGCTGCCTATGGACATGATGGTTGGGGAGAGACGTGCCACTGTCAATGTAGCTCCGCTATGGCGTGCAACTTTCTCGCTCACAATTCCATAAGCTCCGGCTAATTTCTGTACCACACACAGCTTGCCCAAATGTCGACAAGCTTCTGCGCGTTACTTAGCAAGTATAAGTGTGCATCGAGCCAGGAGGTGATACAGTAAAAGCAGTCAACTTGCAATTCGTTTCAAGTGGTAATCCCAGGCATGGGTTCAATTCCAAAGTTGTCATCCTTTGGAGAGAATGACCCTCCAATGGGATTGTGGAATTTCCACAAATTAATCAGAGCTACCAATGAAAAATAGCACCTCCTCATTGCTTGCAATTATATAACAGAATAGAATAATACATGGAAGCGTCCCCATGCCATGTTGGTATTGTAGGATGTGTTACCATACTTGTGGGGAGCGGTAGTGTAGCGGTTAGTGCGCTACGCTATGAACCTGGCGATCCGGGTTCGATTCCCGCTCATGGCCAACACCAGTGATGATTATCTGAACCGGTCCCGGGCCTCCCCTAGGTCGACTCAGCCTCAAATGAGTACCTGGTGCGGTGTGTAAGCATTGCCACTAGGGAGACAAAGGTGGTCTGGCGTGGTGCTGGCCACCCACCCCCTCGTGTGCCGTGCCCGTCTTCATAGGTGCTCGCTAACAGCACTTGCCCTTACAGTCTGTTAAGGCTATATGGGGGATCTTTATTTTTGTTACCATACCTCACCCAGCTGGTCAGTGCAACGTGTTAAATGTGTGTGGTGTTGTTTTGTTGTTAGCCGTGGTCGGGAATTAAACTTAGCTTGCCAGTGTGCGTACCATTGCGTCACTGTTTCACATGAAAGGGAATGTAATCGGAGTTAAAATCCCAGGAACCAAGACGTGCTGTTACTTTTCTCAATATGTGCACCGCGTGTCTCGATACATTTTCCTTCAAGACACTGAGCAGCCCGGCCTGCCTACATCAATGCCCAGCTTTGCGATGCCATCCAAGGTGGCTTACGTTCTCGTTCATGGCCAATAAGTAAACAACAATGAGTAAAGCGCACCCCCCCCCCCCCCCGATATTTCGGGTCGATATTTAATGAGCGGGTGCCACTAAGCATTGTGTTGCAGGAGTTGAAGAATGCCCGCGCGCATTCTTTTTGTTTTCTCTTGCGCACGTTTCGCATTAATTGCCGAGCGCGCATCCGTCTCGGTGCACCGTTCTCAACGCGCCAGTCAGCGGGGAGACCACGCTTCGTGCGCCTTTGCAGCTTCGCGCAGGCTGCTCCCGATGCTCTCGTCCCTATGGCAACGGCCAAAAAAAAAAAATTTGTCAGCTCGGAGTGGCTTTTTTTGTGTTGCGCCCCGGCAAAAAAAAATGACGCACGTCCGAGGTTTCGTCCGTTGGCATGGGGAGAGGTGCAGGGACCGGGTTGGTGCGGGGAGGCGGGAGGGAGAGCTTTACGGGGTAAGGACGGAGCAATGGGTAAAGAATAGAGTCGCAGAACAGCACTGGGCAATGCCCGCAGATTGTATGCCCAATAGCGATTGAATTGGACCTGCTGTGTAAATGTGTGTATGGTTGAAAATCTTTGGTGCCGTATGGAGCCGAACGTGTTAATCGGAGGTGCGAGGGGAGGACAACAGGTGCGCTTCTGCGGCCGTCTGGAACGCTCTTCCTTCCGATATTAGGAAGCCACTGGAGCTATGCACTTTTAAAGAATCTAGATTGAAAACTCATTTATATAGAACTGTTGTTTGTGTTTAGTTTGTTGTCCTTCCCCAGCACCAACGATTAACACGGTTGGCTACGTACGGTCCAAAAGAAGCTCAACATGCATGCATACAACATGCCGCCGTGACATAACGGATAGCGCAGTGGACTTGCAATGCAGAGGCCAGGGCGGCATTTGAGACATTAGGGCAAATGTCTTCAATCCCCCCTGTCTCTGTCCACTCAGCAGTATTAATGGGTAACAACCACAGTTATTCAATGGGCAGGTCACGTGTGTGGTGAGGTAAAGTGTGGGTACCCCCCACCTCGTCTGGCCAAAGTAAAATAAAGGGCACCAACACTATGGCGGAATGTTAACTACCTCGCGTGGTATACAGGAGGTCGTGGGTTCATTCCCAAACTGATACCTGTATATTTGGATTATTCTCCGAGTTCTCCGGTTTTCCCCAGCACATTTAAAGTAAACATGCGTTCAGAGTATTTGTCTGTTACAAATGTCCACGTGATAAGCCACTTAGTTTAGCTATCATTTGTGGCCAGGTCGCTTCTGAAAAAAAATCTATATGGCTCATTGGGCCTTACCTGGTTAAATTAAACAATTAAATATCACCCTCTAGAAGGGCTCTCTTGAGCCCTATCTAGTGAAGGCCCTTCCACCAGCAGTGGTGCTAGCCAGGAATTGCAGGGCTACACCTTTACCTTTCTATGGGACCAGGATTGCCAATACTCTATATCAATGCGATTATACATTGCCAACTCTAGTACCCCATTGGTCTAAATATGGGCTTAAACATTGGATTCATATTCGAGTGGCTTGAGTACAGATTCTAGTCATGGGTTGACTTCGCCTCTTATCTTCAGAGGTTGGTGAAAAATGAGTCTCACTTTGCGGGTAGTCAATAGTGGTTACTGTGCAGATAAACTTGTCCCTGCCACAGGAATGTGGAGTTGAGACTACTGGCGGCTCAGGGCTGTAAGTAGAAAAAAGAGCACCACACTATGCTCACTTGGGATGGAAACTGTATATTGTACGCAGTGGTTTAAACAATTTGGCTGTCATGACCTCTTGATATCAGTTACACACTTGACTCACACCTGATACTGCTATTGGCTTGGGCACATCGATTTGATTCCAAGGGCATCTCAAGGGACTGATGCACCTGTGTGCATGCCCACAGCTATTACAATTCTTCTCTCTTACATTTTCCACGAGTAATATCCCAAATCGTAGTGGTGGCATCCAGGCAAATAAAAAAAACCTTCCAGACTGAACCTCCTCTGCTGCCGCGCAGATGAATCGCTCACCCTGCGTAACTTTGACAACCTCGTCTGCAAGGTTGAACTTGAGTGAATTAAACATACATATTTTGGTGCTATTTATGATGTGAGTTGTATTCGGGCTTAAACTACCAAGGATTTACATCATTAGACCTCCTTTGCTAGTACCAAAAATATAATGGTAGGGTTTTTTCCCTTTTTTCTGGCAACAAAACTTAAACCTTTTTACAGGGATTCATGTCTGCATTAACCACAATACTTGCAGTCAAAATGCAAACAAAAAACACACTATGATAATAGATGCATTGTCCTTGAAACTGATTGGTCCACACCAAGGGACGGCTTTCTTTTGAGCCTCGACCCAATTGGTGCTCGACCAGAGGACGCCAAAAGGCGTACTCTGGTCGTCCCTTGGTGTGGACCAATCAGTTTCAAGGACAATGCCTATATTAGCATAGTGTGTTTTTTGTTTGCATTTTGACTGCAAGTATTGTGGTTAATGCAGACATGAATCCCTGTAAAAAGGTTACAGTTTTACTGCCAGAAAAAAGGGAAAAACCCTATTACTACCAAGGATTCTTTGCAGTTTTACAGGGTAGGCGCCTCACCCGAATGTGGATAACAGGTCATTTTAAGGGTTCTCAAAAGTAGTTTTACAATATCCACCTCTGCACACATTTATCTGACATGTGCTTGCACTGCTCTGAGAATTGTGCACGTATTCTTACTGGTAGGAACCCACTGGTTCCACCAGCCCACAGGGGATTCTTGTGTCCGTCCGTCCCTCGTGCAGGGAGGGGCTGGGTGGGGAGGGAGCGGCTGGGTGGGGAGGGGATGGTGGGGAGGGGCTGGGTGGGGAGGGTGGGGCTGGGTGGGGAGGGGAGGGTGGGGAGGGGCTGGGTGGAGAGGGTGGGGCTGGGTGGGGGGTGGGAGGGGTGGGGCTGGGTGGGGAGGGGCTGGGCATATTTTCGGAATACACCACGCCGCCGTTGACCCTGGCCATTGACCGAGCAACCCAACGTTCCTACCAGCTCCCTCCGCAGGAGGAATGTGTTTACGTGTCACGATTACAGTAGCACAGTTGGGAGAACCCGGGGAAAAGCTACAAATGTCTGAAATAGAAAAGGGGAAAGCAGTCAAAACAAGCTCTTGTTATCTATTTAACCAAAAGTTGACTTGGCCTCCAGCTTTCGCCCTTTGACTTTTACTTTTAAATGTGTTTTCATGTATTTACTAAATAGATATCCCCTTGCATGGAGCTACCTAAAATAACCCCTTGCTAAGGTTGCGCTGCAGGTATGAAGCTATGTCATCAGGTGAATGGTCATAGGAAATGCAAGTGTCTCCACATTTATTAATTTGCTTCTTCACTGGTTCTGCTCAGTCAAGAACACGTTCGTCAAGGGTGGAGCTACAAAGCAGCGGCATGCGGGGGACACTGCGCACTCACAATGAGATCCAGCAAAGCAGAAATTCAACTCTAACATTGATCACGAACCACTACTGCATTGTGATGGGTAATCCCAGGCCTTTTCCTGCTCGTTGCTTTTTGCGTGTGTGTGCACCCCTGTGTATGGGAGCGGTGGCGCAGTGGTTAGCGCGCCGCGCTACAAACCTGGCGACCCGCGTTCCATTATCGCCCATGGCCAACACCAGTGACGGATATCTGAACCGGTCCTGGGCCTCCCTTAGGTTGACTCAGCCTTAAATGAGTACCTGGTGCGGTATGTAAACATCGCCACTGGGGAGACAAAGACGGCCGGGCGTGGTGCTGGCGACCCACCCCCTCCTGAACCGTGCCGGCCTTCAAAGGTGCTCGCTAACAGCACTTGCCCCAACAATCTGTTAAGGCTACACGGGGGATCTTTGTCTTTGTGCAACTGTGTTCATGAGGAGCAGTGGCGCAGTGGTCGGCGCACTGCTCTACAAACCCGACGACCAAAGTTTGCTTCCCGCTCACGACCAATAACAGTGGCGAATAATTGAACTGTTCGTGGGCCTCCCCTAGGTCGACTCAGCTTCAAATGAGTACCTGGTGCGGCGTGTAGTAAACATCCCCACTTGGGAGACAAAGGTGGGGCTGACCACCCACCCCCTCGTGTGCCGTGCCGGTCTTCATAGGTGCTCGCTAACAGCACTTGCCCCAACAGTCTGCATTTGTGTGCATGTGTGTGCGCTTGTGATTCGTGACTCCGCTGTTGGCTCCGGAGGTTGTGAGGTTCAAGTTCCTGCGATTCATTTATTCAATTTATTCAAGATCTTTACACAGGGCAGCTCGTTTCATCCACAGACAGCTCATTTACAACGAACCCCTTCTGATCCATTGGCTCGACATGTGCGTTACTCTTGTGTCGTCGCCCCCTTAATAGCGATTGCAGTGTTTACCCTTGCGTTGAAACTGACGTTAATGCAAATGTGCGAATATGTACATAGTGTACAACAGGGTAGACAACATGAATTGAGCCAAAGTTACAGTCCGTCGTTTATGATTGCCGTATTCTACTGCGTGTTACGACTCTCAGATCTGATTGTCAGAGTGGCACAGGGATAGCAGCGTGTGGGCAACGGTATCGTGCGAACTGCAGAATAGCAGAGAGCATCCAACAACCCATGATCCTTCATGAAATATGACATTGATTACAGCAAATGTCACTCATATCTAAAGAAGCACAATGCCCGATGTGAATGGACTTAGATTCATTCACAAGCACACACTATGAACACTGCGAAGTTTGAAATGATCGTCATGATTGAAAAAAGTTATGCTCCGCTGGATGTATGTTGAACGTCCTTCGCATCGTACGTAGCCAACCGTACTAATCGGAGGTGCGGGATGATGCCCTCCCCATGTCGTAGCCATAATTCACGGCCCCAGAATGTCACAGCTCACACCACCTTTGCGCACAGTCGCTTATAACTCAAAACAACTTGCTCATCGTACAATATTCAAACATTTAGCATTCAAGGGAGGAGGAACACGCTCACCGCGCATGTGCCCAATCTGTTTATGATGCCTCCTTTGTTGTGCGTCTGGTAATGTATGCCTCCAATGTGACAGCATCATCAGCCTGCATCTAACAATATCCAAGCCGATAAGCAGACGAGCGGAGGTCACATTCGCGATCTCGCTGATTTTGCGAGCGGAGTGGCGGCCGAGGAATTATTCCTTAAACTTTTTCGCAAACAATTTATCAGACACGCCGCAGATTGTAGGTGACCTTTGCAAGCTGTATCTTGAAAATCACAGAACTGAGAGGGAGCAACAGAGGGTGAACGGGGCATTCATTAGTATGTCGAGACTGCTATGGATGTGAATTATGTAAATGAAATGTCGCAATGGAGAAGGGGAATTGGTTTTAATGCATTCGCAATCATAGTCAAAGTGTCATCGAGTTCATGGAAGTATGTGGTGGAAATTGTTTTTGGCCACTGAATCAGTCGTGGAAATGTCACATTTCTATGGCAGGAGCAGTGCATTTACATGATTGCCACTGTCTGCTCCTCACTAAGTGGAATTAATGTTCTTGATCTCAGAGGGGTAATGAGTCTCACAAACTGGATTTGAACTCGCAACCTTTCGATTGTGGATCGCCACGGTTCCCTACCACACGTAAATATATGGATTTATGAATTGGCCACACAACACAATGTGAAAGCAATTACATCCACAAACACGCACTCGCAACACGGTAAAGTTTTAAATAATCGTTCTTAACATCATGATCAGTCATTACCTATCCACTGCTGCCTCCTCATGCAGTGAACAAATGGTCTTGAGTCTCCGTGAGGCTTTGATGGGCAAATACATTGCAGTTACTATCATCGCTGTTATCATCATCTTTAGAACTGCTACAGCTTTGCCCTTGACAAGCAATACACGTCAAAATGCTGTTATACCCATTTTGCAGCTGGCACAAGCCAAATGCGGGACATAGAGCAAAATCCCACCCGTGCAAAGCCTTTTGTCACTGAATTGTGCGTTTATCTGTGCCAAATGTTTGTATGTCGGTGGGTTCTATCGGCTGGAATTCCGTTTCAATACGCCCAATTGCACTGCCGCTTGATAGAGGTAATGCCACAATGCTGGATTTATGAGTCTCAACAATAACTGGAAAAAAACACTTATGAATGGAATTGCTTTTTTCAAAAGACTTTCAAAGCGCTGGCAAGTCAGTCAGATTCCTCCATAAACTGCCAAAAACGTGTAGACTGATACGGACTCTCCAATAATAATGATAACAAACTTTTAAGAGCCTCAACTGGGACATATGGCAAGTTGAAAGCCCCTTGCATGCCTACCTTCAAATGGCCATGATTACTCACCCACAAATCTCTATCTAACGCACTCAATCACTGTCTCTGTCCACACAGTGAGTGGGATACTTCTTGCCGATGTTGATCCCTGCCTACTGCACGTCGGCCATTTTCACTCGTCGATTTACCCGCCCGCGGCTCAGGCAGCCCCCACCCTTTTCTCCCTATCATTAGCTGAGCATGACGTCAGAACATTTTTAACCATGAGAAAAATCTAATTTTCCATCATTCTGTGTACACCGGGGAGACAGCCTTTCTGAAATCAGCACTCCCCCGACTAAACCGGGACATTTGTTACGCTTAATGAACAATATTTTAATCTACCGTTCGAGCTGGTGGGTACTTGGGGAAAATACCAAATGTAAAGTTTGTTACGTCTCAAACTTTATACTGGTAGGAACCTCCTGGTTACACCAGCCCACAGGGGATTATTGTGTCCGTCCGTCCGTCGTGCAGGGAGGGGCTGGGTGGGAAGGGAGGGGCTGGGTGGGGAGGGGAGGGTGGGGAGGGGATGGGTGGAGAGGGTGGGAAGGGGATGGGTGGAGAGGGTGGGGCTGGGTGGGGAGGGTGGGGAGGGGCTGGGTGGGGAGGGTGGGGCTGGGTGGGGGGTGGGAGGGGAGGGGCTGGGTGGGGAGGGGCTGCTCACCCCGTGGTGCCCTTATAAAACCCAACGTTTAACCTACTCACGCCGACTTGTGCCCGCCCTCACAGTCGGGCATATTTGCGGAATACACCACGCCGCCGTTGACCCTGGCCATTGACCGAGCAACCCAACGTTCCTACCAGCTCCCTCCGTGGCAGGACAATGTGTTTGTGAAGCAGCGGGTATTCAACCAGCAGGGAGCTCGGGATGGCCGAAGAAAACAAGCTCTTAACGTGCATCAATAAAATATTCATGTTGAGTGGCGTGTCTGACGGTTGCCAGGGCTGTATCAATCCTGCCGAGGGTATGAGGCCCTTCTCTAATAGCCACGCGTTGGCACGCGCTCCGTGTGCAGCGCGAGTGCATTGTTCTGCGTGACGACGCTCATTTGGCCAGAGGAAGGGACATGTCCCGTGTATCGTGGCGCTCGGAGCGGACTCACCGTTGCAGCTTGGGACGTATTTGCATCACCGAATGATATTAGCCTGTTCAATTGGAGCGGTTGCTCATTTGATTCGGTGATCAATCGCGGTGCTCTGGGTTGCCTGGGAGGGGCTGGCAATGTGCACAATCAGTGGCCGGTGTTAACGGGCAAGTGGTCGACTGGAGAAAAGTGGATTCAAATCCCGTGACCCTGCCCTGAATGGGTTGTTTGTGTATTTAAATAGTGGGTAGCCGTACAGGGTGATTTCTAGTCCGGCTGTAGTCCAATATTATAGCTGTATATTTTGATACATCAATGAAGTTATCAGATAATAAACATCATGTAGCAGACACGTCTAGTAGGAGACGAATAACGCAATGCATACAATATATCAGATAATTAATAACACACAGAAATCAGATAATGTATTTCAGATAACCAATATCAGATAACAGCTATTTCATATTGGACAGATATTACATGGCAGATATCTAACAAATATCCAACAAGCGTACAAGCAAAAACACGATGGGCTTCCCACAGTGGTATTTTGTGCATTGATCCGAGGAGGATGATGATGATGGAGTGAGTAAACCGCCAACAAGGAATTTCACTCAAGACCTAGCTTGCAATCACAGGCATTAGAGATCCGATCTTCATGAATACCTCCTGAATTGTATTAATCTGCAAATACACATCTTTGAGTGTGACATTAGAGTCAGAAAAATTAATGTCAAGGTTCTTAGAGCTATTTTTCGATAAAAAAAAATCAGGATCACACCTTCCCACATTGTGTGCATATGCTGGCACATATTTGTTACTGGTACATAGCTGGGCTATATTTGTAACTGGTACATATTTGTAACTGGTCCACCCACAGCCGCTTTCTTTCTTTACGTTCAAATTTGCACTGTGATTGTGGGCATGCTTAGGAAGTGACATGATATTCTTAAATCCTGACTTAAAGCTTTCGTGACTGCAGGAATACATATTCTATGGGTCTTTCGGTAAAGCCACGTAGATAGAAACATAATAAAAATATCACGTTTCGATCGCAACACAAGCAATCGTCTTCAGGTGAGAGAGCGATCGAAACGTCATTATATTTTTTATTCTTATTTTTATATATACGTGGCTTTACCGAAAGACCCATAGAATATGATATTCTTAAATTAATGATTTATTTCTACTTCTGCAAATTAATGTAATAAGGAAACAATAAGGAGAAGATGAAGCTGATAATAGCAAACTTCCCCATCACTTCCTTTCTCATGCCAGATCCTACAACTGTTGCACATTTAACACCCGACCTTCAAACTGTAGTATTTACAGGACCACACGATCTGGCTTTAGGTTTGTCCCTGGGTCGCAGATCCGTGATGCCACTGGGAAATTGCCTTGGTAACATGCCAACCGTCATCCTGTGCTGTATACATGCCTCACTCATTGCAACCTCCTCCTCCAAACGAATACACTTGCCCGGTAAGTTATATTCCAAACGTCCAAGTTGTTTAACAAGTCCCGCCATATATTTGCAGATTACTTTCCAGATTCTTTGTTAAAGTCCTGTACGTTGAGCGTGCAATAAAAACACACCATTGGGATTCTGTGTTGGCGGCGGTGTACAAGCAAATCTAATAACAATTCAACACATTCATCAGTAACATTGCCCTAAAACAAATACACAAATTAATCTGTAATAGGTAACGTTTCGGGAAATGATCCTTGTTTATAACAGAGAATAATAATAATAAAATAGTTTAGTAGATTTGGGATTCGTGCCATTCTTATAGCGGCTATCATGAAGCAGCTGTGTTCACAGGCACGGTTTGAGCAATTTGTGGTGTCATTTTTCGAATTGAGCAAATTTGGACCATTACGCGAACACGCGTTGGCCGACTCTTGTTTATGTCAGGGGACCTTTTACCGTCCACTGTGAAGTGGACGAGTAAGGGCCAGCAGAAAAGACGGGCTATTGGCCTAAACATCGCGTATTGTATAATATTTTCCTTTTAGGGCTTACGGTAACAAATCTCTTCTTAGGCGAGCCCCGTTATGTGTTCCACCTTGACTGCTATTCTATCACCTGGTTGTGCCCATAAATATTTTTTACTGCTTGCAGCGACGTGAACTGTACAAACCCATTTGTTTTTTGTTAATGTAAAATAGATTGTTTTGGCAGTGCCGGTTCAAATATCAACTCGTAAATTCTGGCCCAGGACATTTTTTTCCACACATTATATAATAGCATGCGAATCGATAATTAAAATAAGGCGCTATCCGTGTTTCGTTTACACAGAGCACCAGATCACAGTGGTAATTAGTTGTTGCTACCACCTATAGAGATCACAAGAAGACGATAAACCCTTATAATAATATATTCTACAGTCGAGCATTACAATAATCACAGTAGACCCTGCATTGCTGACAGATACACTTGAAGCTTTCAGCTTTGCAATAATGTTGGCTGTTGAATGCACGGTGTGTATGCACGCTTCTCCTGGTCTCGGCCACTTTTATAATAATTGTGTACATTTGGTATTTGCACCATTATCATAGCGCAATGATTTCACGAAGGAAGGCGCTATGTTTCACAAACATAGTTTGCCATGGTTAAAATGTAGATGGCGTAATATTGCCATATGTAATCCCATTAAAACAATTTGCAGGACATTTTTCAAATTTGGTAACATTTGGACCATGACGCCTGCAATTCAGAAATAGCCTTCTCACTTTCAATGACGTCAGGGGTTCTTTAACGTCCACTAGTAAGTGGACGGTGCGCATTTCATGGTGAGCACGCTGACAATAATAACCAGGGCGGCCTGGAGGAATTGAACCACGAACTTCTGCAACAAGCGACGAATGTGCTACCGCTGAGCCACGCCACGGCTCATTTTAAGATAAAATCCTACACATGGTGGGGTTTTTGTGCGTGCAGTCATCGGTGACTGACAACTTTAATTTATCTCGGAGGAGCTGCCAAGATTTTAACCCAGCCATTGACTCCTATCGCCACACGGTCACCGCACACCTTTAGTTTCGCAATTTGCTTCGAGTTTGGTGTGGTCGCATTAAAGAAGAGGCGGTTGGAGCGAACCCCTCAACTCCCTATTGACTGGGGGGCTGCTCGTACGACTGCGCGAGTGCGCGTGTGTGTGTGTGCGTTTGTGTGCGTGTGCGCGTGTGTGCGCGTGTGTGTGTGCGTGTGTGTATGTGTGTGTGTGCGTGTGCGTGTGTGTGCGCGTGTGTGTGTGCGTTTGTGTGCGTGTGTGCGTGCGTGTGTGCGCGTGTGTGTGTGCGTGTGTGTGTGCGTGTGTGTATGTGTGTGTGCGTGTGTGTGTGTGCGTGTGTGTGCGCGTGTGTGTGTGCGTGTGTGTGCGCGTGTGTGTGTGCGTGTGTGTGTGCGTGTGTGTATGTGTGTGTGCGTGTGTGTGTGCGTGTGTGTGTGCGTTTGTGTGCGTGTGTGTGCGCGTGTGTGTGTGCGTGTGTGTGTGCGTTTGTGTGCGTGTGTGTGCGTGTGTGTGCGCGTGTGCGTGCGTGTGTGTGCGCGTGTGCGTGCGCGTGTGCGCGTGTGTGTGTGCGTGTGTGTGCGCGTGTGTGTAGCGGTTAGCGTGCTGCGCTATGAACCCTGTGACCCGGGTTCGATTCCCGCTCACGGCCAACACCACAGTGACGATTATCTGAACCGGTGCTGGGCCTCCCCTAGGTCGACTCAGCCTCAAATTAGTACCCGGTGCGGTGTGTGGTAAACATCGGCACTGGGGAGACAAAGACGGTCGTGGCATGGTGCTGGGCAATCCCAGTGGCCGTCATAGGTGCTCGCTGACAGCACTTGCCCCTGCAGTCTGTCAAGGCTACACGGGGGATCTTTGTCTTTGTGTTTATTTTTGGAGCGCGTTACGTCTCTGCCACTTCGACGTCCGCATTAAATAACCGCATGGGCATCGTGCCCCCACATGGCACTTTGGTGTTCCACGTGTCGATGAGCTGTTAGCCCGGCGGCCCTGAAGCCAGTCGTGGGAATTCCTCATTCCTATGGCAGGTGACAACCACGGTTGCCTTCCCATGGAATGGTACTAATGTTGTGATCAGAACTTGCAACCTTCCGATTGTGAGAGAGGGGCCGTCCAAAAATGACGTCACGCCATTTTGGACGATTTTTGACCCCCCCCCTTCGTTACACGGCGTCACAAAAAGTCAGACCCCCCCCCCCTCAAATATGACGTCACAAAGCTCTGCCCCCCCCCCCCCAAAAGCATGCTTCAAATCGCTGTAAACTATTGTCATTGTAGTGCGTATTTAATGTGGCGCCACACTCTGATGTTGTTGGAGAAAACATTTATTTAAAAGTCTATTTAATTAAGTAGAACGTGTTGTCTGTATTTATTTAAAGTTGGGCAACCCCCCTTCTCGTCACACATCGTCACAAATGTCTGACCCCCCCTCCCCTAGGTGCGTGACGTCATTTATGGACGGCCCCTGATCTGTTTTCGTGATACAACAGTGATGTGCATCCGTGTGCACACAAACTCATCTTCTAAGACTTCTCAGCACCGTGGAAGAGTAGGCCAAAATTAACCGTTGGAGGAGACCTTTCTGCAGGCAATGGCGTGAGCAAGCACTTTCAAGGCTGCACGTTTACCTTTGACTTAAGCACTGCCATATATACAATACGCTGTATTTAACACTGCATGGATCATTTGTGCGAAATAGAGGATATTTATTTAAAATGTACATCACAGTAGTACGCAACACCGCCTTCCTTTTTTGCTTATCAAAGAAGCCTTCGTACTGGACATCACGCGGACAGCGAATTTACCTTTGGTCATCCGCAAGTCTGCTGTTCCTTTTGAAACGAGAGCCCTCTTGGTGAGTCTTACATGCACACTGTCACGCACGCACGCCACCTGTGTGGATCAAACGCGACGTGCTGAGCTCTGCCGCGCGGGAAAGGCTCCTGCAAGCCGCGGTGTGAATTCAGTCAAAAGAATGTGGTAGAGGCGCAGCCCTGCAATTGCTGACTCACACCACCGCTGGCGGAAGAGCCTTCACCGAAAGAGCCCCTGAGAGCCCACCTTAAAGGATGTTTTGGCTTCCACGTTGACCAGACGTCGCGGAAGAGATGTGAGTACCCACACCTATTAGGGGCCGTCCATAAATGACGTCACGCGATTTTGGAGGATTTTTGACCCCCCCCCCCCCCCCTTCGTCACACGGCGTCACAAAAAGTCAGACCCCCCCCCCTCAAATATGACGTCACAAAGCTCTGCTTCCTCCCCCCCAAAAAACATGCTTCAAATCGCTTTAAACTATTGTCATTGTAGTGCGTATTTAATGTGGCGCTGCACTCTGATGTTGTAGGAGAAAACATTTATTAAAAAGTCTATTTAATTAAGTAGAACGTGTTTTCTATATTTAAAGATGCGCATTTTGATGTGAGGAAATGTTATGACGAATGTGAGTTTTTGTTGTTGTTATTTGTGCTTATGCACCACTGCCAATGGCGCATCACTGAGTACTTTGCTTTAACACAAAATGCATTGGGTTAGAGCAGGCAACTCGGAATTGAATGGCCACAAGTTCAAGTGCTGGTCAAAGCGTCTACTGAGCTCATTTTCACATGGAGGTCCATGGAAAACGGCTCTGCTCAAGAATAGTTATATTGTCGGAAAAACTATCGCCTGTCATAGTAATATGGAATTTCCACCACTGCCTGAGACTTCCAACAGAGATGAGCACTTGCCTGGCACTTATTTGAGGTGAAAGACACTTAAATCAGACTGAGTGAGCTTACAAAAAAAGTACCATTGTCCCAGCTAAAATTGCAACCACGAGGCACCCATGCGTATGAATAGTGGGTTAGTGATGTGCCAGTCACATTACCATGCAGATCACTCCTCATACATGCCTGCCAGTTGCGAATGCACAAGCAGCTAGGCTGCCTAATATCACGAGAACACGTTGTTTCATGTTAATTAGGGCGCCACACTGAATAGCGTGCGTTCTTGAATGAATGGCACACGCGGACACACCCACACGGCCCGTTAACTCCATTCACGTTTGGTCACGTTGACTTTAAAACTGGCTATGAAAGAGCAGTTGGAGCACCACGGTGACATAATTCATCGGGAGGGGCGGGGGGGGGTTCTGAGATAATTATATGCCGGCTGCTGTGCTTGTTAGGCTGATTGAGGCAGGTACCATTTGTAAGATTTAATCGATATTTGACTCAGAGCAACAGATGATAATATTGATTATGAAGGTAATTATTTTAAAGGTCCTATATTACCTGCAATAATTGAAGATTTTAACTTGCATAAAGGCACCTCACTCGATTTCCATAAAACATGTATTACATAGAACGGGCATCTGCCTAAGAGGACATCCACGTACTGAATTGAGTACCTTGATGCTAAGGAAAGTGAAAGCATCCAATGTCAGACTGTGTTTGTGTTCTGATCGCTTGACTTCATTGCTGTATTCTTGTTTTGTTTGTTTTTAATTTTGTCATTTTGGTGACCCCACGTCACTCTTGCAAATGAGACGAATCCTGGTCTCTTGAGCTCACACCTGGATTAACAAAAGAAACTTGAACTGCAGTGATTTAATTACCAGACTCTACGGATTATATCATTAGGCGATCTGGAAAGTTAGGCACGCCCCAAAACTTGAGCCCGTTATCAATGACGTTGTACGATGACGTTTTACAATGACGTCATATGATGACGTTTTACGATGACGTTTTACAATGACGTTATGCGATGACGTTATACGAATCTGATCAAAGACAAAGACCCCCCATCCTCCTTATAGCCTTAACAGACTGTTGGGGGCAAGTGCTGTTAGTGAGCATCTAGTAAGGCCAGCACCACACCCGGCCGCCTTTGTCTGCTTAGTGTTTACACACCGCACCAGGCTCTCATTTGAGGCTGAGTCGACCTAAGGGAGGCCTATGACCCGTTTAGAGTTTAGATAATCGTCACTGGGTTTAGCCGTGAGCAGAAACCGCTGCACCACCATTCCCCACAAATTATACGAATCTGATCACAGACACACGCGCACCTACCGGATTCATAGGTTGCACTGATTCTGAAGACGGTTACCGGTTCGTGTTGAACAACCTTTATAATGGCCTCTGACAGAGTTGCAGCCAAGAAAGGAAATACCTCCAAATGGGCATTCTACGCCCAAGAGGGTATCCATATAATAATTTTCTGGGTATTTGTGCTAAGAAAAGTGGCATCACGGATGCCACGTGACACAATATTTGTCGATTAAACTACAGACGTGTCACATAATTTCCTGTGATGTCATACTTTCCGATTAATCCTGAATTTGATATCTTGGCCAGATTTTTTAAACGTTTAGAATTTATCCAAAAATTATGAACATATCCCACCTACCTAAGCACCCATCCACATACCTACATGCCCAACTATTCACCCACCCCAACTATCCATCTGCCCACCCAACTACCGAACCACCCATCTACATATACCTACATTTCCAACTATTCACCCACCCTCCCAAGTATCCACCTGCCCACCCACCTACCCACCCACGCACATTCGTTGGACGCCAGGGGCTCAAACCCAGGATTCTGGCGGCGTTGGTGGCATTGTCTCATGACTCTGACAGACGCAGCAGTGGCCCTCACGAGGTTCCGAGGCTGCCCATGCACTGACACGAGGGTTGAGTACGTATCAGTGCAGTGACGTTAGGGTTGAGCTGTCGGCTTCCTCCCACGTGCATCGCACGTCATCAATAACCCGACACAACGGTGGTTTTATGCACTATATAATGCGTGCATGTAGCTTCAGTATGCCTTCTGATTTCCCCACCTTCCCGGCCCGTGGAGCGAAGGGTGGTAATGGAACCCACTTTGCGGTGTGATGATGGCGGTGGACGTGTGTGTGTGGGGAGCAACTGCACTACGAACCCATCGGATCTGGGTTCGATTCCTGCTCACGAACAATAACAGTGGCGAATATTTGCACCGTTCCCGGGCCTCCCTTAGGTCGACTCAGCCTTAAACGAGTACTTGGTGTGGTAACATCAGCACTCGGGAGACAAAGGCAGGCGTGATGTTGGCCACACCACCTCCTCGTGTACTGTGTATGCCTTCGTAGGTGCTCAAACAGTCGATTAAGGCTGCAGGTGGATATTTGTGTTTATGCTTGCCTTGGGGGTATATGTGCATTGTGGGGTGGCTCATAATGTAAGCCAAAGATCTCGACACGTCTGTGCTTGTGGAGTGAGCGACTTCCCAGATACGTCGTGTAGAGGGCTTCTTATTTATTCTCACCCTTTAAGCACAACACTGGGCGATACATCTATGTAGCGTTCTACGTAGCTACACATAGCCGACCCTTCTACACAACCCCATCGTCGGCGTCCAACTACGCAGCTGTCTGACTAGCGCAGCGACGGCGACGATGAGAGCCTTGCAGAAGATCAGCCACGTGGCCGGACGATGAAAAGAGATGATGGCGAGCAGCGACGCAGTCACGACCCAGGCCCGCAACAGCCTCCGAACCTCTGGGTCGGTTACCCTTATATGCGCCCCAGCGCAGCCAAGCCCCGTCTCCAGCCACTCCCCCTTCCAGAACCTTCAAGCAGGCTCCCGGAGCCTCCCGACTGACTCCGCCTTTCACCTTTACCCCAGACACGCCCCCCTCATAATTAGGCGTTACATAATATACCCATAACCGCGATTACCCCTTCAGGCCGACAGGTGGCACCCTGTCATTACACAGGTATTGTAGATTACCCAGGGCTCCCAGCAGACCTATTGTTCCTCATTGCAACTCACATTGCCGCTGATGTGTATCTGGTGGTTACAAGCATGCCGTGCGGTGTTGCTCACTGCTATATGCCGTAAGGTTCTTCGTCGTTTTGTTTGTGCATGCGAATGGCATTACTGTGTTTTAATCAGGTGTTTGAATTATTTATCGAATGGGGTAACATTGTGCTGATGAGAAGAAAAGCCAAGGACATCATGAGATGGGGACAGTTATACTGGTAGGAACGAAGTGGACCAGCCTACAATAGATTATATCGTCCGTCCGTCCGTCCGTCCGTGTACCAACATCGCCCCCTACTGCAAACACTTGGCATGACCCTACAAAAACCTTTACACTCAGTGACGCTTTCGGCTTTCCTGTCGAAACAAGTGTATACCATTCCCTTATAATTCCCTCAGATAGCTTTTAATTAAAACTTTTAAATTAAAAATTAACTCGCAGCAGCCTAAAGCCTACAGCTAGGCCTAAAGCCTCGAACAACGCCTCAAACTCTCCCATCGTATCGTACCCCCGCGTGTGTGCAAGGGAGTTAATGTTTAACAATGTTACATTCCCTTATTTTTTAATAAATTTCAAGCTTTTACATAAATAATTAAAGCATTTAAATTAAAAATTAACTCACAGCGGCCTAAAGCCTAGAACTAGGCCTCAAGCCTAGAACTAGGCCTCACACTCTCCCTTCATATCGTACCCCCGCGTGTGTGAAAGGGAGTTAATGTTTAACAATGTTACATTCCCTGATGTTTTTAAATAGAAACATTTAAAATGAAAGCTTTTACATAAATAATTAAAACATTTAAATTAAAAATTAACTCACAGCGGCCTAAAGCCTACAGCTAGGCTTAAAGCCTAGAACTAGGCCTCTAACTCTCCCTTCGTATTGTACCCCTGCGTGTGTGAAAGGGAGTTAATGTTTAACACTGTTACATTCCCTCATGTTTTTAAATAGAAACATTTAAATTTTAAGCTTTTACATAAATAATTAAAACATTTAAATTAAAAATTAACTCACAGCGGCCTAAACCCTACAGCTAGGCCTAAAGCCTAGAACTAGGCCTCTAACTCTCCCTTCGTATCGTATCCCCGCGTGTGTGAAAGGGAGTTAATGTTTAACAATGTTACATTCCCTCATGTTTTTAAAGAGAAACATTAAAATTTTAAGCTTTAACATTAAAATACACTCCCTACCTCTCCGTCGTCGGCGGGTCTCCAGCTTAGAGCCAGACCTGGGAATCTCTCCCCTGCTAGGGGTGTATTGGGCGGGGCTACGCGGGGCTGGGCGGGGCTACCGCAGCAGGGGTCTGCTCCAAGCTGCAAAGGTACATACTTTGCAATACTAGTATTTTTTCCACAACGGTTACTACTACTTTATTGTTTCCTATGTTCCACTACGTCTACGTTTCCGTCCACTTATTGGCGCCCATTTTTTGCCATTTCATTTTATTATAGCCATTCATTTGTTTGTTCCTACCAGCCCACCCCACAGGGACCTGGTTGTGGACAAAGCGAGGAAAGCGAGACAGAGGTGGTTACGGCCACGTGGTGCGGAGTGAACAGGGAAACGTCACAACAAGGAGTTTATTAACAGGGATTAGAGACTGGAGAGGAAGACAAGATTGATATAGAACACACCGCAGGGGCGAGCGAGACTGGGGTAAACACAAGGGAAGGTGCGGCAATGCCTTCCCCACACGAAATTTGTAGAGGGACACCCCGGTGGTCGCTCCCAAAGCAGCGAGGGAACAGTGGCCGTTTGGAAAAGGCGAGATATTTATATCTGTATTTATTACACATATAAAGTTTTTGCCACACATCAACCACAGTACCTTTCTGATCTCGTCAAGGAGCATCATCAGTCACGCGAACTCTGGTCATCCTCGCAGCGGCTTTTGGCTGGCCATCGAACAAAGACGGTCACCGCATCGCGCACTTTCAGATGTGCTTCTGCGGCCGTCTGGAACATTCTTCCTTCCGATATTAGGAAGCCACTGGAGCTTTGCATTTAAACATCTAGATTTAAAACTAATTTCTTTAGAACTGCTTTTTGTGTTTAGTTTGTTGTCCTTCCCCCGCACTTCCGATTAGAACACTTGGCTATGTACGGTGCGAAAGAGGTACAACATACATACCATCACGATTCTGGAAATCTTGTAAGAAATATAATTCTTATAAATCTTTAAATACATTAATTGCTAAATAGGCAAAGATTGTCTCACCGCATACAACTCGGATGTACAAGTAATTTTCACATATCAGTCTATGCATAGGAGAAATGTTTTCCAACAACATTTGTTCAAGCCGTCAACATCTGGGCCACTTTTGCCCTTCAGTCTCATCAGCTGGTTCAGGGCTGTTCAATAAATGCAGCTGGCTGCTTTCCTGACATTGTAGGCAAGACTGAAAAAATGTGTGGCTTCCAGCCACCTTCTAAAACCCTTCAACAAACACTCTTGTCAACAACAAAGATCTCCCATTTAGCCTTGATAGACTTTTGGGGCAAGTGCTGTTATCGACAACCTATGAAGGCCACTATTGTCTCCCCAGTCGCGATTTTTACACGCTGCATCAGGTACTAATTTGAGACTGAGTCGACCTAGAGGAGGCCCACGACTGGTTTAGATAATTGTCCCTGGTGTTGGCCGTGAGCGGTAATCGAACTCGGTTCGCCGGAGTTATATTGCAGCACGCGAACCGCTCTACTGCCACTCCCCACATGCTTAAAAAAACACGTGCATACTATACGCAGGTGTATTCAACAATATAAAATGTTTCCATTTTAAAGCTTTCGTGACTGCAGGGATTCATCTTCTTGGTTCTTTCGCTTCTACGTGACTTTACCGAAAGAACCAAGAATATAAAATGTATATAATTCAGCCTCAAAGACTGTTGGAACAAGCCCTCTCGATTGCGCAACTGCAAAAGGCTGTCATTGCACATATGGGGATGGTGACGCTGGCAACAGGCTTGGCCATCCGTGACTTTACCGAAAAAAACTAAGAATATTGGCCATCCGTGTCTTTCCATTGCATTACTTGTGTGCATACAACACCCATCGTCATCATCAGTTTCTTAACCCATGGTCGTTGTGAGGGTACCCGTTCTTTTGCGATCTGCACAAAGTGTGCTGCGGATCTCAATCTCTCATTAGGTACCCAATGTTTAAGGCCACGTTGACATCGAGGAAATCCGCACCTCGTTGGGACGTCAATTTCTGCTGCTGGTCTCATGCCAGGCGTCGAATCTCGGCTGCCAGGATTGCAGCACAGCGCAACTGATCATTACGCCACGCAGTATCAACACAGACGCATGCACTCGTACAACGTGCACTGCTTAAACTGTATATTGTGCAGTGGTTTCATTAAAATAAAATGAAAAGTTCCCGGCATTTTAATGTGCAGTCTAATACGACCGTTAATAAATAATGCGAAAATGGCAGCTTCAGCCTTGCTTAACGTCGCCACTGAAAGTAACGATTTCTAGCCGTCCCACTTTGCGCCATCCCTGTCCCAGCGTTCGTGATGCAGCGCGCCCTTTATTGCAGGGCTGCCTGGCTGCCCCTTGCGGCTTTAACGTCAAATGCACAGAGCCGGGGCCCCCACTGCCCCTGCCCCATCACGCTGTGCCGTGTGCTCTGACCCGCGGGAAGGGACTGGCGCAAATTGAAGGGGCCTGTAAAACCGCTGCCCGGAGTTAATTCAGCGCTGATTTATTCCATCTATGGCTATACTTGCAGTTTAATTATAATACACAAAATAACAAGCCAGCAAAGTCAGTCCTTTTTGCGGGGCCTCTATGTTGTTGCGGGATTCCTATATGCTTATATTTGGAGAAATTCAGATATAATGATGCCACTGTGGTATACGAGTTAGGAAACTGGACTTGCAATTCAGAAATCACTGGTTTGTTCTCCCGGCGCGGCAGTTGAAACAATGGAGCAGGTTTCTTAAATCTGCCCCCTCCCCACTCACTCTGCCACCTCCGTCCACGTCGCAGAATAACTGGGCACATCGCAGGATGCCGATGTGCCCTTCCGACTGAAATAAATATAATCTAAAGTCTACATCACAGTTAGTCGATTGTGTGGGTAATACTGCTATTATCTCTTCCGTCTGGCCAGTGTAATTATACATATTGTATTGCGTTATATGGGTGTCACTTCAACGTTATTGATTTTATTTCACATTTTGTTTGGAGAAAAACTTTTTAATTTGTTCATATTCATCTCGAGCCCAATGTTGCAGTCTTATTTGTCAAGTTGTTCAGTTACGTCCCGTTTATCCAATATAGCAGATGCTATATACGTAGCAGATGCTGTATTGGACAGACGGGAAGTAACATTAGCGTAAGACTAAAAGAACACCAGCGAAATATTAAATACTTTCAAACACAACTGTCGGCAGTTGCAGAACATGCTTGCCCAACAAGGACATTCAATTGATTTTGATAACTTTGAAGTGTTGTGAAAAACGAATTATTACAGGCCGAGACTAATTCGAGAATCCATTGAAATTGACAGAAATACAAATAATTTTAACCGCTCTGACAGTGCGGCCTAGGAAGCGTATTTTTAAGTAATACAGCTTACAACTACAATTCCTCATAGAGGAAACACATAATAATTAACTGATTACTAATCTATTATATAATTACAATAACCCCCTCCCCCTCTCTGCGTCTGATCTCTGCATCTGATGGGTTCAGTGATGACGTCATCCTGCTGCTCTATTTAAGACCGGAAGCAGGTGGATTGCGTCACTATTCTGGCAAATCGCCCGACGATGCTGGATGTAGTGATAGGTTTTTACCCTTTAAACTGGTACAAAAACTGACACCTTTATGCAAGGCATCATGTTTGCAATAACCACAACACAAGCAGTCAAAATGCAAACAAAAATAAACAACTCGATAATATAATAGTAGGTTTTTACCATTTTAACTGGTACAAAACTGACACCTTTATTCAAGGCATCATGTTTGCAATGACCACAACACAAGTAGTCAAAAAAGCAAACAAAAAGAAGCAACTCTGATAATGATAATAACATGCACTGTCCTTGAAGTTGATTGGTCCACACCCGAGACGGCTTTCTTTAGAGCCTAGTCCCCATTGGTGTTGGACCAGATGACACCAGAAGGCGTACAACTCAAACACAGTGCAATATCAAAGTATT
>CM025620.2:4553487-4573785 GCA_014621495.2 Entosphenus tridentatus | reverse complement strand
AAAAAAATAAAACATGCTTCTAATCGCTTTAAACTATTGTCATTGTAGTGTGTATTTAATGTGGCGCTGCACTCTGATGTTGTAGGAGAAAACATTTATTAAAGTCTATTTAATTAAGTAGAAAGTGTTGTC
Organism: Entosphenus tridentatus; assembly: GCA_014621495.2. NCBI lineage: Eukaryota > Metazoa > Chordata > Hyperoartia > Petromyzontiformes > Petromyzontidae > Entosphenus > Entosphenus tridentatus. The sequence goes on along the minus strand of CM025620.2, from coordinate 4,573,653 downwards.
TTTATTTATTCAAAGTTGCGCATTTTGATGTGACGTCACATTTCTAAACCCCCCCCCCTCGTCACACATCGTCACAAATGTCTGACCCCCCTCCCCCCCAGGTGCGTGACGTCATTTATAGACGGCCCCTCACGAGGGAACGTGGTGAGGGCTGCTGGCAGAGGGGGGATGTGAGGACGAGTCACCCCGCGGCTGCGGGTGAAGCGCGTGATGGGCCGGGATGAGGGGTAGGGGGAACTGGTGACCGAGGGGACACGGGGAGTGGAGCCGAGAATCTTGTGGAGAGTTCCTGAGGGGGGCGTGGTTAAGGGCGGAGCCGGGCAGGTAGCATGTGCGAGCTTGTCGGGAACCTCCGGGAACGTTCGAGAAGGGGGGCGTGGCCGAGGGTGGAGCCAGATTGCGCCGAGAGGGATTAAAGGGGAGTCCCGATGGCATATCGGGGCTGTCTGTGGGTGAAGTGGAACTGAGGTGCTACGTCTATGTCTTCGTCTCGGACATCGTGGGCCAGACAGCACGTGGCTGCTCTAACCCGATTGTAGTTATTCCGTATAGGAAAGAGATCGGTGTATTAGAGTCCCGTGGGTAACAAGAGTGAGAGACAGGCGTATTCGTCCCCAGTGTAACGGTGTCGTGTAAAGTGTAGAATAAACGCTGTTGCCTCCTAATAGTGTGTCTGAAATGATTCACGACACATGCACTCCTTCCGTAGCATCAGTTTAAACCTTGAAACTCAGCAGCAGTGGTTCATAAATTTTCCATGCTTCTTATGGTCGACTCAAAGTCGCGAACGTGCCTCCATGCTCAAATGAGCATTGCTTGGCGCCAATCTCAATTGGTGGCCGTGACCCAGTTGTGGATATGTCACATTTGTTTTATGATGGAACCCACTCAGTCCATAGCACAACTGCCATCATTACATTGTGGCTCTTAGACACAAGGAACATTCGGAGAGGAACACAGAGTCAATGGAGACCTCACTGTTGACTTTTCACAAAATGGTACGCTATTAACCACCCTTGCGAGATGATAGGCAGAGCTGATCTCCCAAACCTGTTTGAATTTACAAGTTGTTTTGGTCCGTCAAGTAGTATGTTACCAGAACCATTTTCATGTTGTGGAATGAAGTTTATTTCTTTAAATAATCGTGATTAATCATTATATTTATTTTCATGGCAATAAAAAAATGTGAATTAAATACATAGGCTTCACTGCCGAATATTCTGAGTCACAATTGATGTTTTGGGTGAAATCGTGCTGCAATGGAACATATACAATAATTCAGAAATCAACAGAGCATTGGGTGTTACAAGCAAATTAGCTAACAAAAGAAGAGGAAATTCGCAATGCAATAAAACCAATTCTACTCCCGTATATCGGTGGGGTGGGGTTACAGATAAATTGGCTACATTTGTGTAAAAAAAAAATAGAAGTGAGGTTTGGCACAGTACACAACATACAATAACTCTTCACTGGTACCAAGGGTGAACTACCCAAATTAATGAAAGCATTTTAGCATATTACTCGCACCTGTGGAGAATGCTATGTAGCCCAAACGGGACGAAAAATGGCCACGAGAATAAAAGGACACAAGAAGAACACCATACACTCACAGACACAATTGTCGACGGTTGCTGAACAAAGGACATTCGCTTGACTTTGATAACGTTGATGTACTGTGCAAAATGAATTACTACTGGCCAAGACTAATTAGAGAATCTATTGAAATTGAGATAAATAAATAAATACAAATTCTATCGAGCTGCCAGCGACAGGCTGAGTGTGGCTTGGAAATGCATCTTTAAGTAATTACATGACAAATTTAATAAAAGAAAGTGTAATATTATTATTATTTGTATTATTTGTTCTATTTACGTGGCCTTACCAAAAGACCCAAAGAATATGAAAGTGTAATTACATGAATTGAAACTACAAAGCAGTATTATAATATTATTGACCATTTAGTGTTATAAATAAACTATGACTAACTAGTATCACCATGTAAATGTGTACATTGTATGGACATATTTACGTATTAGAATCTGACAGCCACCTAGTACAACTAAATAGTTCACCATGTGAGTATATTTATATACCTTTATATTACCATAGCTAACACACATTATTGAAGTAACTAATAAAATAATGTATGCAAAAATATGAACCTCCTTCACTTCCTGCCACTTCCTGCTCCCTTGTGGGCCACATTGATGACATCACATTGATGACATCACACCATCTCTATTTCAGTCGGAAGACTGGAGGACACTTTCACAATTCTGATAAGTGCCTGATGATGCTGGTTGTAACCATTAGTGAAAGTCTTCTTGGTTCTTTCGGTAAAGTCATATATACGCTCCAAGCCTGGTGGTGTTTCATTCAGACGCTGTCTTTCCGACAGACCTGTTCTTCACCTGAGGACGGCTGCTTGCGTTGTGGCCGAAACGTTGTGAGAATTATTTTATTATGTTTCATTTTTATTATTTTATTATTTCCTTTCTACGTGACTTTACCGAAAGAACCAAGAAGATGAATCCCTGCAGTCACGGAAGCTTTAAATAGAAATTCATCAGTGAAAGTGTCATACCGATTTAAATGTCGTGGACATTGCTCTCCAAACATACCGTTGGGCTGAACCAGTAATGAGTTGTCATGCTTGTTCACGTGACAACTTTAGTAATTGACTGCGTTGGATGGATGAGGGTCTAAGACACACGTAACACAGTTTGACCCCAAAAAATGTGGATTATCCAGGAATGGCTCAACGATTTTCGAGACTCTTATTTGGCAGGGTCCTATATTGGCACGTTTGGCAAATTCTGCTTGATCTTGCGAGAACCTCTGCGAGTTTTTTTTTAAGGTGGGGATGCTGCAGTGCTATAATGGTTAGCATACTGAACTTCCAATCCAGAGGGTACTTGATTGATATTGTGGCACAGCAATTGAAACATTTGGCGAATTTATTATAGGGTACACCACAGTTCTCGAGTGAACTCCCTTCTGCCAACAGTCGTTGAGAGCAAACGATTGCAAGGCCGCACTTCTATCATTTGTGCGAGTCCTTTGGCACAGTGGCGAGATGTTATCTTCCTCGCCTGGTATACAGGAGGTCGTGGGTTCGATCCTGACCCTGACACCTGTATATTTGGAGTTTGCATGTTCTCCCCATGGTCGTGTGGATATTTCCCCAGGTCATCTGTTTTTTTCCTCCACATTTAGATACACGCGTTTAGAGTATTTGGCTGATATAAATTTCCACGTGATAAGCCACTTCGTTGAGCTATCGTTGCTTTCGAAAATGAGCTATATAGCTGTGGGTTTTACCTGGTAAAATAAAAAAAAACAAATCATTTAATTTTGTTTATGTTTCTGCTTGGTAAGTTTGGTAAATTCCACATTACACATTTCAATACAGGAATGCTCATAGAAAAGCCCCCACACCAGGCGAAAACATTCAAATACAGCTCAGGTAACTATCCAAAACGGCCTACTTACTGTAATGCTACATAATAGCATTGCCCTGCACGTGAATGTCTCATGCACCTGATCCACTAACCCCACCTATATTTCGCTGAGTTCCAGACGTGCACTATCATGGCTCATCATGCAAGTGGTATGACGATCATAACGAGCCAATTTCGTACTTGCACAATTTTTATAGCGCAAAGCTATCACAAAAGCGCTGCTCTGCACAGACTGGTATAGTCTGCCAGTAGGAGGCAATGTTGCGATGTGGTTTTACCCGATAATAAAATTTGCAGGTAACTTGCAAAGTTTGTTAAATGTGGACTGTGAGTCCGGCACTCATGGCCTAGCCTCTTTAAGAATAATGTTACAGCATTTGTAACGTCCAGCAGATAGTACCTATTTACCAGGAGGGGGGTCACGGAGTTCGAACCTCTAAGCTTTGTAACAAGTGTCAAACGCGCTCGGCCTTATCACCACGTCATGTTGAAGCGCAGAGTAGTCGCGGTCCATCGAATTACACGTGGGGCGAAAATTGAACATGGCCGACTTCAACTAAAACTTCACATCGCCTATTACTGCTGTTTCTCTGCTGCCATTGCTGCTGTCGCCTCTGTGTTCCTGCTCGCGTTGCTGCATGCAAGTGTGGATTTATCACGAACGGGGACACGGAGAGCATGAGGGTTGATATTGCTCTGTGACAACCAGTGACCAGCAGTGCTTGAAATCGTTTTCTGGATGCTTTTTGCACGGCGGTACAAACAGTGCCTGCCTGCCTGTCGATGATGATGATGGAGCCAATGCGTTTCTTTCATTCTGCAGCCACACGTTCAACATGGCACCTCACGTGTGGTCAGGAGAGAGGAGAAAAAGCCATTATGTTGGATCTAGAGACATCGATACCACTACTAATGGTGATGTCATTTCATTTGGCATTAAGTGAGCATGTCGCTCACTCCATTGTCTGTTCAATGGCAGAAAATCTTAAAATTCCCCAGTGTTTGGCAAAGCATGCTTTTGTACGTGACGTGGAATATTGCACCGACGAATGATGTCTTTCTCACGTCTGTTACTCAACTTGTCTCTTTTAGCTCAAACTTGCACGGTGTGCTGCTATTCTCTGTCGACTGCTCTGAGCCAGTTAGAAATTGCACATTTTTTTTTGGTCAAAGGAATATTTTGGGTCATATGACGAGCAATTGTAACACTGAAGAAGCCCCCGGCATGTGGAGAGAATCGTCGGACATAGTGCCGAGCAACCCGAAGTCACCTATTAAGGCTGTAGAGCACAACCACAAACGCCTACGCAGCAGTATGATGATGTTGACTTCCAACACAATGGTATTTATTTAATCGACCAGAGGGATGATGGGTTTTTGTTTTGTTTTGCAGTCTAGAACCCCACACCACAATCAAGCCACATCACAGTCGACAGTTTCAGCAGAAGCAATTTAGATCTGATATCCTTCAAATGTCTCTCTACTTACACAGTGCTAGAATAAATTTTCTTGATTGGATAACTTTAACCCCATTTTCCAGCAGATAGTAGCTACTCTTACCATATTACCAAACTCCGGTCATCTTGACAGGAGCTTTTGGCTGGCCATCGAACAAAGACGGTCACTGCATCGCGCGCTTTCAGATGGAACGCTCTTCCTGCTGATATTAGGAAGCCACTGGAGATATGCACTTTTAAGTAATCTAGATTGAAAACTCATTTCGTTAAAACTTATTTTTGTGTTCAGTTTGTTGTTCATCCCCCGCACCTCAGATTAGCACGGTTGGCTACGTACGGTGCAAAATAAGTTCAACATACGTACGACTGCTATTTAATTTGGAAAATTGAGATATCATTTAGTTGTGTATCACGTGACGAAGATTTCCGACGCGAGCCTGGTGCTGTAACGCACTTGCCTTGGAAATTGGGGCTGGTGGATTGTGTGGGCTTCACAGTGTGCCATGAGCCACCCACCCGCAGGGATACGGTGTAGCTTGCAGAAGACAGCATAGCAGTTAGGTGGATTATAATATCAACGTTACGTATGTATGTATGTTGAACTTCAATCCCACCGTACGTAGCCAACCGTGCGAATCCTGATTAGCATGGAGCGAACCGCGTTAATCATGATAATTATGAGTCGGTTTTCGATAAATTCCCAGGTTCCTCCAACACGATTGTTGTACAAGGAACAAGAAATCGGCCAAACACTGCACACGACCTGATTTCATCGCCCCATCTTGTCAGCGGACGATCGGCAACTTCTCAAGCGCTTTCCATTCCCTAGCTGCTGGCACTGGGTTCTGTTTCTCGCTCCCGTGGCCATCAGCCACACCTTCTAGTGATGTGATCAGCCAAAATGATAGCAACAACAAAAAAACTCCAACATATTTGTCAATCACACCGTCTTAAAAGTAAAGCTGTTTAATAGGTGATGTTCTGGGCAACGGTCCTGATTCATCGCACAGTTTTTTTTTCCTTTCAAAGCCACACTTATTGACGAAGTGTCGAGTTTATTGTTAAGTGCGCTTATGCACAACTGTCAAACGCAGCAGCGGAATCCCCAAATGCAGTGACACCTCCTCAGTTTACGTCGGGGATGCGTTCCTGAAAGGTGCGACGGCGAATATCGAAATGACGTAAATCGAAGCGACTTACGGGGTCAGTGGTGGCCGGCGAAGGCCGAGGGGCGACGGACACGAGAAGGGATGGACGATGCCGTCAGCAACGTGAGTGTGGGCCGAGGAAGACGCAAATCAGGCAGCGGTTTGAATCAAGTGACGACTTATTTGCGAAACGACAGAAAAGGGTGGAGACCTAAATCTGGATGTTTCTTCATGGGACCTCCTTTGCCAGTACCAACATATACCAATAGGGTTTTCCCCTTTTTTCTGGCCCGAGCTCTTATTACTCTGGTAGTGCGTTGTCTTGAACTGTGCGACTTTTGGCGTCATCTGGTCGAACACCATATGAGACGAGGCTCCAAAGAAAGCTGTCTCTAGTGTGGACCAATCAGTTTAAAAGACAATGCATAAATTACCAGAGTATTGTGTTTTTGTTTGCATTTGACTGCAAGTATTGCGGTTAATGTAGACATGATTCCTTGCAAAAGGTGTCAGTTTTGTTGCCAGAAAAAAGGGGAAAACCCTATTGGTATGTTGGATGTTTCTGTAATTATAGTTTGCCCTACCTAAGCCCACTTATCTTCCTGAACAGTATCAGCAAAGGGTATAATAAATTAAGACTTCTTCTCAAGTCCTCTGCCTAAGAAGGCTTCAAGTTCCCTCCATCCGATCTGATCGTGCACTTTGCTCTTCATTTTTATGAAATGCCACCCCCACCCCTCGATTATTTAAGTCGTCGTGCAGTGCATTCCTCTTGAAGATATTGACATTCCCCCCCCCCCCCCCATCGTTTCTGATTGACTGCACTCGGTTTTAATGAAGGTGTTAAAGTTAAACCAATTTGACGCACCATCCCTAACGTATATTTCCCCGCCTTTCATGCTTTCATTGTTTGTCCCAACATGCTGACAACACACGATAATAATAGGACATATTTTCCATTAACCTCTGCATAAATTATAGAAAATTCCCCCCCCTCCACACCCCAAATAGGCTGGCTTCAAAAACGCTCGCTGCGTAGAACAATTTAAAGCCCTTCTACTAAAAAATAAATAAACCACAAAGTAATTTGCTTAAAATAGCATGTTAGTGCCGAGATCAGCCCTCAGTATGAATTATACCGCCCGTTGCTTTAATGAGAATGTTTTCAAATTAATGCAATGCCATCCCCCTGCAGCAAACACAAAACATCAGAGTGGAAGGAATCAACGGGGCTTCTGTGGAACCGAAACGGGGCACTCACGGGCTTAACAGCGTCTCTTGCGCAGAAAAAAAATCCCTTAATTCTGTCCACATCGCACCCCCCCCCCCCCCCTTTGCTACGGGTTACAATGGACACAGAGACGAGGGCAGTCACACACAAATCCCGTTTAAGGCTGGTCCCAATAAGATTAGCACCATTGTATCTCTGTTAGTCATGGTGAAGTATGGTGGACCAGGAAAGTGGTCAACCGGTGTGGACCCCCACGGTGGCGAGAGGTCGTGAGTTTGATCCCGACCCTGACACTTGCATATTTAGAATTTGCATGTTATCGCCGTGGTCACTCCACATTTAGAAACATGTGTTTAGAGTATTTGGCTGATATACATTTACACATGTTAAGCCGCTTCGTTGAAATATAATTTGTGGCCAGGTCGCTTGTGAAAACGAGCTTGAGAGCTCAGTGGGCCTTACTTGGTAAAACGAAACAAAAACATGGTTTAGTTAAGGCCGTGTAATTCCATCATCGACTCAAAGGTGAAGGTGAGCAGTGCCCATTTGCTCATTTGAATCGTTCATTTTTTTGGATTGGCTTAAACTATTTTTGTATTCCAATAATTTGCGTAGAAGGCGCTGCATGTACTGCAAACGTTTCTCATTTTTGCAATTATTTTTACACAGCCTGCCCATTTGCAGGTCTGATGACCGAGATCACAACTCAAGGTCACGGCCCATCTGATGAAATAAAGAGAAAAAAACACATCAATATGGTGGGTAATTGTGGAAAACTGCGTTCCGCCATTGAGTGCAAAGGTTCCATTTTCTCTAAAGATGAATGCCGTCAATCAGTGTGCACTGCCAGCCATGGCACAGGGGTTGAAATCATTGGCCACTAGACAATGGCAGTTGAACAAAAGCTGACAAATCAGGACCGAAGAGCACTCAAGATGAGTGTTTAGAATCTAGGCCCCTTCTCTTTTGGAAACTGCCATTGTCATTTGTTTTGGGAGCATTGTTCATACGAATTCTAAAAATGTTTTTTGAACATACAAAATAAAAATGCCGTTTACAAACTAAGTAACTCAAACTATTCAGGCTGACCCCACTTCTGCCATTGCCTGAAATTTTAGATGTTCACGGCACAACACAGACAGTTGTTTTTTTCTATTATAAAGCAGTGTTAATTCATATAATGGTGAGGCTATTATACTGTGTAAGTGGCGCAGACTGGAGATTATACCCAGCATTGGACGGAATGTGCCCAGTAGCCAATAATATACTGTATGGCCTAGTTGTATTATAAGATTTCCACGTAACTTCAAAGCAACAACTTATTGTACCCTTATTTAAAGAATTGATACTAAATTACAGCCCTTTGTCATTACACTTCGGGGTGAAGGCCTCGCCACAGCATAGTTTATGAAGGGGGTTGTTTGACCATACTTCACCATTGCCGGGAATCCAACTCAGGTGGCCAGCTTCATAGCGCCGTGCTGTAGCTGCTGCACTACCGCTTTCCCATTGCACCGAGCTTTAATTAAACCCACGGAATGTGCAACTAAATTAGCCAGACTGCAATAACAGACGGACAGTGAATTGCAATTGGGTATTTAAAAAGGGAATTGAAATTTGGTCGCTTCAATTGCATTTTAAATGAATTACATTGACTGGAGAGAAGACCAAGGAAGACACTTTAGAAACACTGCAGTGATATTTTACTTGGATACACGTTGCACAGTTTAAATTATATCTTGGGCAAGTTAGCAGAGACTTTGAAAAACACCAACTCTTTCATAAGTTTAAAATATATTTTTCTCCTTTGCCAAAATTCGAAAACATATGTAGTACCAAACTTTTACATTATTTTCATGTGTGTGTGTGTGTGTGTGGGCAGGCAAGAGTTGTGAATCTGCCTGATGAAAGCATACAGAAACTGCAGAGAGCAGAATGGTAAGCCGTCTTTCAATTTCCTAATTGTCTGCCTGAGCACTGACAACGTGTGCACACACGTATGCATCTATCTAACACGATGCAGCACACGAGCCGTTCACTTACGGCAGCCTGTCGTCACTTAAGCAACACGCAGTGAGCAAAGCGCGTGGGCAAAGCCTCCGCATCAGACGTGAAGAGGACACTGCTTCCCAGTGCACCGTGCTTTGCATCACCGGGGCCCAGCCTCGTTCCGGCTTCGTCGCGAGGTTTGCTTTCTGCTCCTACACTCCATCACCCGCTCGGCGAGCCTCCTATGCTCCAGCTCCCACCACCCCTCGCTTACCCTGGGTCGGTCGGTGCGCTCGAAAACCCCGGCACTCTGGGAGGACACCGAGAGCTCCAGCCGGATGCAATAAAACGACCACCCCATCACCACCAGGAGCTGACGCGGGAAACTGAAAAATGCTCATCAGGAATATATATCGGCCTCCACAGATGCACGCCACCCACCCGAGAGTCAAGTGATGCGAGCGCGTTTGCCGCTTGTTTTTTTAGCCATTTGTGGTTCGAGCCCAAGCGTCTGCCCTGGTTAATACTGCGGTAGGGTGAAGGGCTGTGAAATATTTCCATGATATTATACACATTAAATGATCCCTCATTAAAACCAAGTTAAAGGAAGGCAAAGGGGCAGCCCTGCAATTTCTTGCTCATACCACTGCTGGCAGAAGTGCCTGCACTGAAGGAAGGTCTGGATAACCCCCTCTAAGAGGATATTTGTCCTACTTTTGTATTGGCAAAACTATTCTTTATTATACCAGGTAAGACCCAAAGAGCTGTAGAGCTCTTCTTCAGAAGTAACCTGGCCACAAATGATAGCTCAAGGAAGTGGCTTATCACGTGGAAATGTAAAGCAGGCAACAACTCGAAATGCTCGTTTCTAAATGTGGAGGGGAAAAAACCGGATACAAAATGCACGTGACCACGGGGTGAACATGCAAACTACAAATTACGCAGGCGTCGGGGTCGGGATCAAACCTACGACCTCCTGTATACCAGGCGAGGCAGATAACATCTCGTCACGGGAGCACTCCTTGCTGCTCAGACGTCTTGGAAGAGGTGGGGGGGTGCTGTCCCCACATGTCAACCCACTGCACGTGACCTGCTGAGCGACTGGCTCAGTTACGCTGTTGGGTGGACAGAGATGGGGGGTGGGGAGGGATGGGTGTTCGTGGACTTTGCCCTTAGTTGCAACTGCCGCGCCGGGAGATTGAACCGTCAACAGAGGTGGTCACTATTGGACCACGGCAGCACTCCTTGAACTATGCACGCCTTGGTTAAATATTTATGTGGAGCTGGTTGAGACTCTGGTGAAGAACTACGGCACAATGGGCTTAAGGATGTCTCTCAAAGTCCATATCCTTGACGCTCATCTTGATAAATTCAAGGAGAACATGGGAGCGTACTCGGAGGAGCAAGGCGAGCGCTTCCACCAGGATGTACTGGACTTTGAATGCCGCTACCAAGGACGGTATAACGAGAACATGATGGGAGACTACATTTGGGGGCTCATTCGTGAAAGTGATTTACAGTAGAATCGTAAATCTCGAATAACTACTCACTTCTAATTTTTTTGTAGTATTTTTTGTATTACTTTATTATAAATACATGTTAATTTTGATTCATGTTGTTTTTTCCTGACTTTATGTGAACGAAAAGACACACATTCGCCCGTTTTCTAATTGAAAATAGGTCAATTTCAAAATTTCACAGTCCTGGTCACAAAAGCAAAGTTTGTGGGGAGTAATAGCCATTTTCTCTACTTTTTAGGCATAAGCAATTACGAAATAACACTTACTACCCAGGAACAAAAATTGTGTTACATAGTGTAATTAGATTTAATCGATTTATAAGTTCTGAAAATGTTCACCCCCACTTAGGCATAAAACGCAGTGGCGAGATGTTATCTCACACGCCTTGGTATGTAGGAGGTGGTGGTTTCGATCCCGACCCTAACGCCTATTGCATATTGGAGTTTGCATGTTCTCCCCGTGGTCGTGTGGATTTTTCTCTGGGTCCTCTGGTTCACATTTAGAAACGTGCATTCAGATAACTTGGCTGCTATTCATTTCCACGTGATAAGCCACTCCGTTGAACCATCATTTGTGTTCAGGTGGCTTCTGAAAAAGCATCGATATAGCTCAGTGGGAGACGCGTACCCTCTACTACTGAATTATAAAATATTGGCACGTACAAAACGATATACCTTCAGTTTTACAATTCATATAAGTTCATTTTGCACAACATGTTTTGGCCTGCACATTGCTCGTGCACGGACTATCAACCAAAATGAAGCAAATTTCCCTTTTTTTGGAAGGGTGTCAGTCAGCTGATTGAGCAACTCTTTTTTGGTCAGCTCATGTGACACAAGGGCACGATCGAGTGCTGAAACGTTAGAAGGTATATTGGATGTAGCATATCACTGATAAACCATTGAGGAAGGTCATTGGCTCTGTGCTGGATGTACGCACTCAGGATTCGGCAGTGCGCATCTCCGTGTCGTAAGCTTTTCACGCAAATACAACCCTTGCCATCCACCTGGCTGCCACTGTGAGCAGTGGACTCGAATTAGAACCGGAAAGTCACGGGTTAAATCCCAAATTTTGGAGTTGTTACCGCGTGCCTCTACAAAAACAAAGATGTCATTATGGACAAAGCCGTTGATGCCACCACACCTCATCGATGCTTCATACTCTGATAGTTCTTGCAGCTGTTGCGCAGTAGACACACGACCTCCAAAAATCTGCCCCAACAGTAGCACACCATCTGCTCCTAGACTCACGCAGAGACCCACACAAGAGACCCATATATCTGCCCTTGCAGTATCCCACCATCTGGTCCTCAGAAACTCATGGAGGCCATTCCCATGCCCGTCTATGTATCTGCCACTCCTCCATTTTGCACATGCGTGTTCTACCCAGCCACAACCTCGTGTATTCATAGCTATCTCCGGGGCCTGATAGGCAAAAATGAATACTCTTTTGTGGAGAGTCAGTAATGGGTGTTTCTGTGGAGTCACCGACACCTGCTACACCAATGGTGGAATTGCCACGCCTGGTTCATTGTCAAATAATGGTTCATTGTTAATCACCGCATAATGCTTGTTTGAGCAGGGAGACACTTTGAGGTGTTTTATGTTTTTGCATTCATTGTAGCAGGTTGACACATGTACCCACTTGTTAAAAAGGTCACCTTTCCTTCATGAGCCATTTTTACACGTTCCGAAAACATGTAATATTGGGTGTGCGATTAAAATTACATCCTTTGCCCTAATTGGACTTTTATTTGGGGATATTAAACATATGCTGTAACTTTAATAACCATGCCAGCTGCAAAAAAAATATCCTTTTCAATCGTTTTTATTCATTTCATATATATATGTTTTTATCTTGACTGAGTGTCATAAAACCCCCTGGGGTAATATACATGGGCTCTTAAAAGTCTGCGTCATCTCCCTTTATGATAAATATTCATCAGCTGCGAGACATTATGCAGAGTACCTGGAGGTGAAATGATTTTCAGCCATAATTTATACATTCTTCCATATTCTGTCTTCATATTGCGAAGAGATTTGTTAATGCGAAGAGATTTGTAAGAGGCGCATATTATGGAAATGGTTTTAAAGATTAAGTGATGATGCAAATTTTCAAGGCGTGTTTGTAAAAATTACAGACAAATAATTCGAATGATTACATTTGCGATTACTGTTAACATGCAGCCTCATTTAGGCTGACCTAGAAAGAGCAGCACTGCAAGTGGGCCGCTGACCTTCCCGTGTGGATTTATCTCTTGCATCTGCACTAATGTGTGAACTTTATGAAATTGCAAGAATATTAAATATTGAATCAGAAAAAAAAGAGCGTGACGGAACTGATTTTAGGAGTTGCATACCGAATGTAGCCCCTCCTCTCACACATGTAGAGAAATGTATCACAAATCTCACTGCGAACACAATAATGGATAATTTATAGGTCAAACAACCACATGAGCAGCCCGCATTTAATCAAGGCTTTTCTACCTTCAACCATGTACGTATTAGCAAGCAGATTCTTGAAAAGCCTAATAATGAATACCAATATGGCTAGATTTTTCAGATTGAATAGCCAGCTAACTTTGTGTAATTTGTTGATGTCGTTATTCAAGCGTTCACATGCCAAGACCTACATAATATATAAACAGTATTTTGACGTGATAAAATGTATTTTTTCCAAGGACTGGAAAGAGGTTGGAAAAAAATAACGAGACAAATTCCAGAAGGGGAGTCAAGAAAGGACCTACACTGACCAACGTTATTCACAGCGAGGTTCTCATGTATTTTCTGAAAATGTAGTTGCAGCGGCAGAGGCGTTCAAACATAAACCAATTGCGGCAAGTGCAAACAGCTCATGTTTTGCCGTTGACAAGAGTCATTCGAACATCCAGTGGAGACGAACGACGGCAACTGATCAAATAATTTAGTAAAGAAGCTTGCAAAGGTGGGCTGCGAAATTAATATACAGAGAGCAGAGTTCACGGACACAAAAGTTTGCGAAACGAACGAAGATAATATCTATGGGACCTTTTTGCCGGTTTCAAATCGATGGAAAAATAAGTTTTGGCTTTACGCTGGCTGGCAATAAGGCAGCAGGTATGAAGATGTTCAAACACCAAACGTATTATTCAATAAAATATGGAATACAATTACAATTCCCTATAAGGGAAACAAATACCAATGAATAACAATTGAATGATTACCAATCTATTATATAATTACCCTCCCCCTTTCCGCCTCAAATCACTGCACCTGAATGAATTAAGTGATGACGTCACGCTGCTGCTGCTCTATTTAAGACCGGGAGCAAGTGGAGGGCTTCACCATCCCGGCAAATTGCCTGACGAAGCTAGATGTAATTACAAGCGAAACGTCGTACTCAAATTTTAAATGATGTTGATTCACTCTTCAACACACCGGTGGGCTAAAGTAGTGAACTATTTGTCCTTTTTAAACGTGACGCACTTTTTTACTGTTTGACCGTGTCGGGTGGTGGAGGGGTTACGACACATTTATAAATAACGCAATCTAACCCAAAAACCTTTATTATGACCAAACAGATAGCAATTACAAGGCATAGAGTCTGCATTAACCACATCTATCTTGTGGAAGAAAATGCAAATAAACGTGCTCTGATAATATATGACTTGCCCTTGAAACTAATTGCAAGAGTGACATTTGTAAAACACACACGTGTGTGTGTGTGTATGTGAGTGTGTACCAGGATCGACACGATGCAGTGAAGAAGTGAATACGAGCAAATTGGGGTGCTTCTGTAAAACTTAGCATACGAATGAAAAGTAACATACCTTTGTGCCTCCGGGAGCATATTTTTAATGTGGTGCATAATGTCAGCTATGATGCGTGGATCAGAAGCGTGGGTACTGACGAAGAAAAAAGGAGCAAAAGGGGTAAAGTGTGCAAAGAAGCAGAGCCAGGTGCGTGTTTCGAATAACGCTGAGAGACAGAAAGAGAAGAGAAAAAAAGGTTGGAGAAGCATATCGGTGTATTAAGTGGGCTTGGGAAGAGGACAGTGGTCGAGTCTGATGGTGGAATAGTAGTCAGAGGAAGCAATGCGTCCAATCAGACGAACACCACGGGAATGGGGTGACGGAGTTGTGAGCGATGTAGAGTTCAAAGAGATGGTGATGGTTTGGGAAGCCCCTAATCAAGCACGGTTCATGAAGGTGATGAAGAAATTCTCTGGAAACCTTAAGGTAAACCTGTTGTAAAATATTTTTGAGATTTACTTGGCTTTCCTGGGTAAATTTATAATTAATATTTTCTGGACTACTCAAGTTCATACGAATGTGTCACCTTGACGAATCGAGGATTGGCCGGTGGATATTCCACATTTTTATAACGGGGACCATTGTTAATATAATGTATTTTATTATACAAGGCCTGCATTTTTCTGAGTACATTTTGTATGTGCGGTTAGGGTTACGTGAAGCATGTATATGCGTTGAACGTAAATTCGCACCATACGTAGCCAACCGTGCTAATCTGAGATGCTGATGTTCCAGTGTTATCTGACTAACAACAGAAAACAGAGCATTAGGACAATAAAAAAAAACAACAGCCGAGGGCACTTGTGAATCGTGCTATGTTGGTTTGAAAATTATTTGTGTCTGCAGAGAAGAAAACTCGGGGACGGGGGGGGGTTGTGGTGTTTGATGTATTGACGTGACTTGCAAGGCATCCATTCCAGCTAACTCTGGGGTGCAGGCTACTTCGTTGTCTCTTCGAGCCCTGGAACTGTCAAAGTCAGAGCTGATGCCGGGAGCAGGGGCATGCCACGACATCACTGAGGTTGCCTTGTCATTGCCCCCCTTATAGTCAATGACTGACAATATTCAGGGTGTCTGGATGACCCGTTTGGATAATGCTCTGCCCGTATTGTTTGTAGCCTATCTGTTACCAGCACTGTGGATATTGTGGATTTGACTCCTGTGTTTCCATGCGGGATAGAGGCATGTTCTAGATAGTGGTGGAATTCCGAAATTCTTCTGGCAGAGCCCAGAAACGTTGCACCATGGTGGCGAAATGTGAATGACCTCGCCTGGTTCGATCATGACCATGACCCCTGTATATTTAGAGTTTGCATGTTCTTCCTGTAGCTGCTATAAATTACCACGTGATAAGCCACTTCGTTGAGCTATCATTTTGTGGCCATGTCGCTTCTAAAAAAAGGTTGTATAGCCCAGTGGGCCTTACCTATTATAGGTTTAACTTTAGCTTAGTTTTAACGTCAAAGGATAATCACTGTTGACTTGCCAGTTGTCACAATGGAGCATTAATGTCGTCGATTGTTACAGTAATAGGTCCACGTCAGTGCCGAGATTCGGACTCACAACATTCTGATTGTGGGTTAAGTGTCTAATCACACGTAAACAAAACAAGGAAGACATTTTTTGAAATGCTTGTGTTCTAGAATGCTTTCTAACACGACTTCCCAGTAAACATGCATCACTGGGCTCACATTGCCATGTGGTCGGAACCGTTGAACCAACGTTGGACCAACGATCAACGTTTGCTGGGTTCGTGCTCCAAGGAAATGTGAATATATTTAACATGTTAAAACAGATGGATCATAAATATGGCCATTCATGAATAAAATTGAATTTTTTTTTTTTATGGAATGGAAAGCATTCAAAGCAGCATGGAGAGGTGTACACTGGGAATTCAGAATCAGAATGTTTATTTATACTGGAGGAATCCCATAAGCGATAACGCTCTTTTTTAGAGGTGTCCAGTAGGGCCGGGTAAGAACATTACAACAATCAATACAAAAACACGATAGTAGTGCAAAGTACAAGAAAGTTTAACACGTAGCTTTTCACTATTCTGGCAAATCGCCCGAAGATGCTGGATGTAATCACCAGCGAAACGTACTCAAATTGTAAATGTTGTGGATTCATTCTTCAAACACACCGGTGGGCTGAAGAAGTTACTAATTGGCGTTTTGTTAACGTGACACGTTTCTTACTGATTGGCCGTGTCGGGTGGTGGAGGGTTGCGACACATTTATACTTACGCCATCTAACCCAAAAGCCTTTATTATGAAGTACAAGAAAGGTAAACAAATCACCCAAACACATACAAATAAGTACGCCTTTTTGCGTCATCTGGTCCAACACCAATGGAGACTAGGCTCTAAGAAAAGCTGTCTCGGGTGTGGACCAATCAACTTCAAGGACAGTGCATATCATTATCATTATCAGAGTTGTTTATTTTTGTTTGCATTTTGACTGCTTGTGTTGTGGTTATTGCAAACATGATCCCTTGTATTTTTTGTACCAGTTGAAAGGGTAAAAACCTATGACTACATCCAAATAACCCATCCTACAGGCAAAGCCCACTGAGGTATTCACTTATTTTTCAGAAGTGACCTAACCACAAATGATATCTCAACAAAGTGGCTTATCGTGTGAATTGCCTTGAGAGACAGGGGGACCACGTAGATCGCAGAAGATAAATAAGCCTGAGATGTAATTTTGATCATCATGCAGCAGTGGAGAGTCGGGAGATGCAGGCTTGGAATTACACGAAGACACGGCAAGAGGGACACATGGATCAGAGCACAATGCAAACCCTGTACAAATAAAAAGTCTACATGAAATCTTCGCGACGGTTGTCATAATCTCACTTTGCGAAAAAGCGACCCAAAACCAAATCAGAAATGGCCCTCACCCAGATGAGAGTGAATGAACCCCAAGCCTGAAGCGTCAACCACCAGATGGTGCTGTTGAGGAAATCCCCATCTCCCAGATTTCCCTGTCGCAGGGCTCCCAGGGCGCCTTCGAGCGCACGTTCAAATGAAACCGATCGCGTGTTCACTTAATCGAGAGGCGTGTAGGTGGCGGGCTAAATCGCTGTTGTGTGTTCTGAGCATTCTGCACGGTGTATTTAGAACAAGAACCTTGGCACGTAAATGGGTACTTTGAGTGAACCCATGACAACGTTATCGCACTAAACTCCCACCATTTTTGTCGCAACATTATCACCGGTTGCAGACTAAATACCGGTTTAAGTTTAGCCACCCTTTTGCCAGCAACAAAGCGTATGTATTTAATTAATGTATATCATTCTTGTCTCTAAGAGTATCAATCATCGCCGTTGTATTAATGTAATGGATATTAATATTTGTCAATGAAACTACTGCTAAGCGTTGGAAAAAGGTATGTTTGCAAGCAGTGATGCATATAAAAAAAACGATTAATATCGGGATGTTATTGATACAAAAATATACTTTTGAAAGGTGTCCTTTTCCCAATGAATATCAATTTCAGTATTAGTATCATTCCTTGAGATGAAATCAATTATTTGATGATGCTGCACTTGTCAGTGGCACAGAAGCACAAATAACAAGAAAAAAGCTTCAACAATTGCATCAATAACATTTCCTTAAAAGGAAAAAAAGTAAATATTGCACAAAGTGATGTGTGGGTAAATTAGTGGAGGGAACGTGCCTTTAACCGTAACTCCCTTCCCATGGGCCATGGAGGAGCCATAACCGTGTCTCGTCAGAGGTTAGTGACTACTGTACAGCAACAATGTGCTTCTGTACGGGATAGAGTGTTGCTCCCTCGCACACGTGGGGTTTCTCTGGGTACTCCGGTTTCCTTCCAAATGTAAGCGCTCGTCAATTGGTTGAAAGCAGCACCTTTATAGATAGGGCAACAGAGCACGACCGTGTCCGTCCATCGCTTGCCGAGTTGCATTGGCTTCCGGTTACCGGACGAATAAATGCTGAGGTCACACACTATACACACAAAGTGACTGCTACACATTAAACTACAACATCTTGCTGATCTCGTCAAAGAACATAAACCGCCATCCTGGCAGCAGCAGCTTTTGGCTAACCATCGAACAAAGACGGTCACCGCATCGCGCGCTTTCAGATGCGCTTCTGCGGCCGTCTGGAACGCTCTTCCTTCCGATATTCGGAAGCCACTGGGAGCTATGTACTTTTGAATGATCGAGATTGACAAACCTATTTATTTAGAACTGCTTTTCGGGTTGTTTGTTATCCTTCCCCCAGCGCCTCCTATTATGTACGATGCGAAAGAAGTTCAACGTACGTACAGAGCTTGGGGGAGGGGGGGATTGTCTGTGGTCCCTCCTCTCTCTTGAACAGCGAGTGAATACTGTGGATGGGTTTTACTTTAAACCTTATGGAAAACAACTATTCAACTGGTTCTCTTTAAAAATATAATACACATTTCCAACATCACTAAGCCACATACAAGTAGAATACACGAGTGTTTTCTGTTGGTATTAAGCTGTAGAACAGCATTGTACTTGACCGACAGTTCCCCTTGTTGACACTTTGATTATGGACACGCGTCGCTTCGACTAACCCTTCAGGCGGTTGGCCCAGCTAGCGATCACACGTTTCTTTTCCTTGATCTGTGATATAAATATCAGCGAAATGGGACAGTTGTGCGGGGTTGTTGTTTTATGCTCGAGTTATCTGGAACCGGAGGTGTATTAATCTCTGTTTGTCATGTGATTTACAACTGAAACACAACCGTGAGCTAATATTGTGGAGTATTTACATGGCACAGTGCACGTAAACATCTGCATACCGCGCCACCCTGCTCATGTATGCCAACGATTTCTAGACACCGCGAGACAACATGGAGAAACTGCATTTTGGTCATTTAGAAATGCGGTTTTTGTGAGTTTACCACGAGAATGGATCAAGATAAATCGAGGGTTGTTGTGGGAGAATACAAATAACTAAATGAGCACACAATACATTTCCTTCATATATGTCTCTCCATGTAAACAAACTAAAATCGAAGTATTTCGTACACAACCCATCGGCTTTCTCAGGGTTCATAATTTCAGCTCTATAGTTTTAAGACAAGCAAACGGTTTTGGCACGCGGTGTCTCATCAGCAAAGCCAGTCCATGTTTGAACCTGCTGCATGACTTAACAAAAATATCCAAGGATGAATTTACATTTTCACGATGCAATTGTACTATAATCCAGCTGATTCAAACAATGGTTAGAGCAGGTGACTTACGATTAGGTAGGTTTAAATCCGAGTGTTATCCTATACGGATATGTATAGTACCTTATTCCAAGGTGCTGCACCAATTCAATGAGTATCACTTAGCAGGAAGTGAAACGTGGTTGTTTAATGGCGAGATTAGTCCCTGTCTTGGTAATGTGCAATTTCCATCACTGGCTCAGGGCCGCCAACAGAGAAGGGGCGTCACGGTGGAGAGATGTTAACTGCCTCGCCTGGTATACAGGAGGTCGTGGGTTCGATCCTGACAATGGAGAGATGTTAACTGCCTCACCTGGTATACAGGAGGTCGTGGGTTCGATCCTGACAATGGAGAGATG
>CM025620.2:4511204-4535267 GCA_014621495.2 Entosphenus tridentatus | reverse complement strand
CTGTACTCCCATGGTAAACTGTACTCCCATGGTGAACTGGACTCCCATGGTAAACTGAACTCCCACAGTAAACTGGACTCCCACGGTAAACTGAACTCCCACAGTAAACTGGACTCCCATGGTAAATTGGACTCCCATGGTGAACTGGACTCCCATGGTAAACTGGACTCCCATGGTGAACTGGACTCCCATGGTAAATTGAACTCCCACAGTAAACTGGACTCCCACGGTAAACTGGACTCCCACGGTAAACTGGACTCCCATGGTAAACTGGACTCCCATGGTAAACTGAACTCCCACGGTAAACTGGACTCCCATGGTAAACTGGACTCCCATGGTAAACTGGACTCCCACGGTAAACTGAACTTCCATGGTAAACTGGACACCCATGGTAAACTGAACACCCACGGTAAACTGAACTACCACGGTAAACTGGATTCCATGGTCTGGAGTCGACGACCAAAATAAAAAGACGAGCCATTTTTGTCGAATTCGGTATACAGTATATATATAAACAACTTTTATATTCCCAGAGCCGTAATGCAGTCCTTAAAGAGCCGCATTGGGCTCCGCAGCCGCGTGATGCCGACCCCTTGGTGCCACGCAGGGCTCGGCTCTTCACGGACTGCTTCGTGACGCAATGCACGTACAAGCACGTTACGTGTTTCACACGCGTTGCGGCTCTTGAAAACGTTGCCCAGTGTACGAGCAAAAAAAAACCGGGGGCTCTTCCTCTTCTTCTTATCTTGGTTTCGGAAGAAGCAACCGTGGTTGTCGGCGAGCGCCGGCGGTTCGCTCCGGGACGTGCGTCCGTTCACGCCGAGCGAGAGGGCCTCTGACGCCAAAGCTTCTTGGCTCGCGAGCGCGGCGCAGTCTTCAGCGCGCGTCTTTCCACACGAGTTGTGCGGCAGAAATGTGACGTGTAGAATGAATGAGGTGCTTACGGGGGACAGATCCGCCTGGCTTGTGTCATATATCAACCTGGAGGGATGATGCCAAGATCAGACAATGTGTTTGCATTATATCGTGGCGTAAGCTGTGATTACATTTGTGGCCCAGCGGTAGGGTGAGTGGCTGGCAATCAGAAGGCAGAGATTTCAAATCCTGATTTGGGGATTAACTCAGCCCATCATCTATGCGGGGTCGATAAAGTGAGTACCGATTTTAGGGAAAGTCAACATTGTCCTTTAGATGGGCTCTCCCCCAATATAGAAATATGGAATTTCCACGACTGATGCAGGGCTGTTGACAGAAGATGAGGCCTATCTCAATACTCATTTGAGCTGGAAATTACTTTGTCCCTAGACTCTATATGCATTTTACAATTGTGTCATCTTTATTGTGGATACCTTGAGCACTGATAATACATATTCTTATAAATATATCCATGCCTTACTGCAAATATGCAGGGTGTCTAACATAACAGAGTGAAGTTAATAACCACACAGGGAGATAACACTACAACAATATCACATGCAATTTGAATATAAATTAGCATTTTGAAATGTAATATATAAAATGAGGCATCTGATATATTATTTAAGTAATCAAAACGTCTATACAGTATAAACATTGACATAATGTAATATTAATTATGAATACTGGAAAAAAATGATTATTAATCACTTGACAGCATCAAATATATGCACACTGAAATGTAATATACTCTGCGAACAATACATTCCGAAGGTACAAAACCAGCCAAGTTAGAAATGGGATCAGCCTCTTGAAGATGTGACATTTACAAAAAGGGCCACGTTATATTCAACGGCAAACCGCGTTTGAATGTAGTCTTAACATGTCTAAGTTGAACAAGATAGAATTGATGTCGATTTGCGCCCGTATTTTGAACTCCAACAGGATATAGTAGCGACCCAGTAGCAACACGATAAAAAAAAAATCCTGGGGTCAACCATTCTCCAATTGTGTCCACGTATATTTAGCCACTTCACATTATGGGTGCAATTCACGTGACCTGGCAGATCTGAAAAGAAAAAAAATGCTCTCCATGAAGTGGGAGTGTCTCACCAATCCATCTCCATCTCATTCACTACTCTGATTTGGAACAGACCCAGCAGAGCAGCCCGGATATCCACCATCCATTCAAGCGCCGTAGGCTGACAGGCATTGGCGTTGTGACGTTGTCACTCACATCCTGCTGCCAGGAGCCCATCAAGGTGTGCTGCTTCACATCCGATAGAGATGGGGTTAATGTGCCAAGCAAGGCATTTGAACTCGCTACTGAACACCACACTCATTGATAGAGTGGTAGCCAAGGGACAATATGAGAACAAGAGGACGCGCGTCAACTGAGTAGATGGAGTGATTAATTCAGCTCCTGTGCTGGTCCTGGGTGGAGATGGTCTTGGCTTAGAGAGGCCTTCATCTAGCAGTGGATTTACCAAGCTTGATGATGAAGAATGATCATTTAACATTCCACTATCAGACTCGTATCATGGCAGCTAAATAATGATGATGGTCTTCATTAGGATTGTAATATTCGTCAGCCTCCTGAATTATTTGTATAAATTGTAAAGTTTTTCGGCCGTGATTCATTTCAAAGAAGTTATTTGATTTTAGTTTAATATGTACCGTTTTGTTTGCTCCAGTAGACGTAAGGTAACAATAACATAGCACTTGCATATAACTTGCTTACATTGTAAATAGTACGTTTTCACGTGACTCAAAGCAAGCATTGCAAAAGAAGTAACCGTTTTAATTGAAAAATGTTCCCGTTGCTACAAGCCCGGTTATAATTTTGCAGGTCATAGTAAAAAAACCTTTACTAAGTTTCAAAAGAGTAATGAATTTCAATGTTATAATTATTCATTTTCAAACAATGTTTTGTGTACCTATGTTAGGAGCTCACATTGTTGTTGTGAAAATCTTCGTCTTATTATTATTGCAATGCCTCTCTCCAATTCTCTCTGTATCTGTCTGTGTATCCTCTGTCTTCACTGTGCCCTTTGTGTGCCGTCTCTCTCTCTCTCTTTTTCTCTCTTGTCTTTTCTCTCTGATATATTCTCTCTCACCCTGAAGCCCCACACAGCCACTCTACTGGAGAAGAGCACATTTGCCATCTCAATAAATGCAGTAAATTACCTAAAGAATCCCTTAACTTCCCCCATATTGTTAATTTCAAGTACAGCTTGTAAATTTGGACTAAAGACACGATGCCTCACTCAGCCCAGGGAATGCCCCTTTGGCATATTGATGTTTGTAAAACACTTGAGTACAAGGGAGAGGTTCTCTGCCACTCCTCCCCACGTCTGGCAAATCATTAACATTGCACTGGCAGCCTCTGCCGGCCAAGATGCCTGGGTATGACCTGGCAGATCAGGCCATTACATGAATTGGGCTTGCATCTGCCGAGTGGATATGTTCCCAATTCACGGACATAACTACACCAGCTGTTGGCCCCATTCTGCCAAAACAAGAGCTCCACATTCGGTATAGAGAGCGATGCGAATAACGCCCTATGTCTATATAGGGTTTACAACTTTATAGGACGGGGATATTTTTGTGGAGATTTCATCTTTAAAGAGGTACATGAATTTGATATAATTGGCTATTTTTCAAAAATTAATGATACTTTTTTACGTAATCGCAAAATTTATAAATTGACAGCTGCTTTTTTTTTTAAATCCACTGCTGGATGATAGCCTTACCATGTGTCAGTCATGGGGGATTGTTGAACTGCACTTCGCCAAGATGGTCACTGCTCATTCGTGAAATGGTGCAGGGCGCACATAACTGATTCAGACATTTCTCGCCACTGATGTTAGCCGTGGCTGGAAATCAAACGCAGTCCACTGGATTCATGGCGCAGTGTACTGACAATTGTACCAATAATACTCTGCCATGTATGATAAGTCAGATTATTCAACACAAGGCAATGTGCCGATGTAGTTTGAACATCCTTGATTGTTCTTATATTTTACCTCAACAAGGAGAAATACTTTTTACGGTTTTAGATGGCTTCATTGTTTTAGTCAATAAAGATATTAATTTATATTCTTGGTTCTTTCAGTAAAGTCACGTAGAAGGAAAATAATAAAATAATAAAAATATAAAACAATAAAATTCTCCCGACGTGTCGACTGCAACACAAGCAATCATCATCATTGCAGTCGAAACGTCGTGAGAATTTAATTGTTTAATATTTTTATTATTTTATTATTTTCCTTCTACGTGAAAGAACCAAGAATATTAATCCCTGCAGTCACGAAAGCTTTAAATCAAAATATATGAATTTGTTCTTTTGAATGTGATTTTAGAGTGTATAAATTCCACTACAAACGCATGAATAGTGCTATAATACCACTTACAC
This sequence comes from Entosphenus tridentatus, assembly GCA_014621495.2. Classification (NCBI taxonomy): domain Eukaryota; kingdom Metazoa; phylum Chordata; class Hyperoartia; order Petromyzontiformes; family Petromyzontidae; genus Entosphenus; species Entosphenus tridentatus. The sequence goes on along the minus strand of CM025620.2, from coordinate 4,530,937 downwards.
TGCTGTTGTAGGACTGCAGATTTAGCCAAAAGTTCACTTTGTACTTTAAGTCACAGTAGTGTTCATGCAGCCTTTCTTCTAGCTTGGTTTGAGGCACCACCATGACTGCAGATAGGGAGTAAACAAATCAATTTTCTAGCTGAGCTTCAAGAGACACCAATGTTGACTTCCCTCGATTCATGTGTTCGGCCCCTTCCACATAAACCAACTTGTCATGCTTCCGTTTCTGGCATAGCGACTGAGCGCGATTCATAATTCATGATGTTGCATTTAGTATTTTAATAGCATGAAGCCATATTCCTTCAACACGAGAAACAATCACCAAGGCATTGCCAGGATGTCCCGAGTAGGACCCTCCTAAAAACATATCTAGTGACTCAGGAAGGCTCTCTTGGACACAATATTGTAATTCTTGTTATACTTGCTGTTATCATGATCACCCGTTTGTCAAGCTTCTGATGGACGAGGGCCTCCCCACGTCCATGTCGGTACTTTGCCACATTGGTCACGTGGTTTGGTGAAGAGGGACACACAGATCCAGGTCCAGGTATCATTCGCCACTGATATTAGCCATGGATAGAAATCAATCTCAGGCCATCAGATGCACAGAGCTTACAGTTGGAGGACCACTTTCCCCCATTGGTATAACTGCTTTCAAACGCTATCTTTCATATTTCATCCTCATAAGGCTTTTGGCTTTGCCATTGAACAAAGGCGGTCATCGCATAGCGCACTTTCAGATGCACTTCTGCGGCTGTCTGGAACGCTCTTCCTTCCGGTATTAGGAAGCCACTGGAGCCATTCACTTGTAAATCGAGATTAACATCCTCATTTCATTACAACTGCTTTTTGTTTTAAGTGTGTTGTCTTTCCCCTGCACCTCCGATTAGCACGGTTTGCTACATACTGTGCGAAATAAGTTCAACTTCCATACATATGTAGTGAATCACTTCGGAGACACTAATACTAGGAGGCATACACGTGGATTCAACACTTTCTACAGGAAAGGGGATAATTATATATGGGTCAGGACAGCCGGCACACTGCCTGACCCAACACCGACGAGGAGAACAAAAACTTCGTGGACGATAGGCTCCATTCCCAAACCACAGCAGCCCCGACCCAGCATCGGGGCCTCCCTTTAATCCTCCCCAGCGTGGCCTGGCTCCACCCTCGGCCACGCCCCCTTCTGGAACCCCACGTGTCTCCCCTACATCCGTGCCTGTCACGTGCCCTACTGGCAGACCGGCCGCTGTATCCTCAAATGCCCTTCACTGCCAGCAACCGGCGCTGGGCGCTCCAGTGGCACACTTCGCCTGCCCTGCTGGTAGACTGGGCTACTACACCCACGATCCCGCTTTGTACCAGTAACCAGCGCTACGCGCCGTAGTGACCCATTCTATGTCACTACACATAAATACTCTTTAAAACTCTGTGCTTGCAAACCAGTGAAGACATTATGGAATAAAAAAAACTCTGCCACATGACCTCATGCCATAATTATCTACGACAGTGAGAGCAGCTTCTTGGATTGTGCCCTTTGACGTTGGTAACGCATTTATAATGTACATTTTTTCTAAGCAATCAAATAGCTCAGTTGCTAATGCAAAGTTTGACATCGTAGTGATCACGTGTTCATTTGTAAAATCTATTTTATTACGACGAAGAATCACAGGGACGTTGCATGTAAAGCACTTTTATGGAATTATTAGTCTAGATATTAATTCATGATGAGAAATCTTGTCAATTATGCATGGATGGACCCAGTGAAGGCTGTATAAAAAATGTAAGATTTTGCATCTGTGCTTGCAACGAACAATGCACTCATGAAGATAACAAAGGTAATCTGAGAAAACAAAAACGGAATGCTTATTTAAGACTAAATGTCAAAGTCTGGCAAAAATAAGGCATGAATGAACAAGGTGACTGACATTTGTTTTATTGATTCATATTTATTGCCAATAGAACGAATTTTAACTGTTACCCAACATAATTAGCATCTGTATTCATTTCACATGTCGTACATTGTGCCTCAAATGTTATTTGAATTATTAGGGTTTGCAAAGTCCGTCACTTTCTTCAAGAAAAAACATTGTTCACGACGTAATTTTATTTTGTGCTATGGGTGAAGCAACATTTTGGATTGTTAGAAATTGGCAAGAGTTAAAAAAATGTCTTTCCATCCATCAGAATTTCATTTTATTCCAATATTAATTAGATTTCAGCTTAAATGAGCTGTAAGAGCAAAACCGATGAATATTGGATGCCTTCATTTGCACTGAATGTTTTTCATAATTATTGGACCAAATGGCACTCAAGCAAATGACTCTGTATATGCTCACATTCCGTTGGAAAACGTTACATTGAACATGCATATCAGACGATTTGGACCACGTACAGTAGAATCTGGTTATAAGCACATCTTATATAAGCACAGTTCTGATTTAAGTAAAGCATGATTTCCTTATGCTGATGGGGGGAAGGTCAGGGGCAACCTCTGATACAAACACTATTCTATGGATACAAGCACACATGGAATTGCTCCCGAGGGCTGTGCCTATATCCAGCTACTCCCGTATTATTGCAGACAGGTGGCCCATTACATTTGTCTCCACAATGACACGCATTACCATACATGTCCGCGTGCAAGACCGTTCGCAAATGCACACCGTACGTCTACATTGGGAGTAATTTGTGACATCATTCAAGACTAACTTTAATTCATCCGAATTGTGATAGCCCTCAATTAACCCAAGTATGCCCAATTTCAGATTATTTTTCAGACGGCTTATGCTATTTAGTCAAAGTGAGAGTGATTTTTTTGGCCACGCGAGCATTGAAGCGATGCTCTTTCCCTGTTTACAGCACTGGGCCAGTGGTGAAAATTACACATTCATATGACGAGGAAGAGTCTATCCAACGGACAAGCTCTGTTGACTTCCTCACAAAGTGAAACTTATCAACCCAAGCGGGGTGATGGGCTGGTAGAATATCTGCTCAATTCTTTATTGAGGATTTCACGTGTGTTTTTGCATTATGGTAGAAAATGTAAGTGCCAAAGATAAAACCATTTTGATTTTATTTTCGCATTACCTATAGTTGTTTACTTGAGCTTAAGAGTTCGTTCCGCAATGTATCAGGGGTGCAGATGTCACCTCTGCTCTGCTGATTTGGAGGGAATCCCTTCTAGAATGAAATGCTACCTCAAGGCAACACTCGGCAAATGCATGACGATGGTGATTGGCACTCACCGGACATTTATAGAGGGAAACAGCTGTCACTGTTATTTTGTGAGTCTCACCACATTATCATCATTAAAGGTAGTGATAGAGTGCTGTTGGGAGGCAAAAGAATGACAGCACGTGGAAACCTGTGAGCTTGCACAAGCATTTGGACAACTTCCGTGTGGCTGGGTTTCCAGTAAAACCGCAAGGTGCATGCCTTATTAAATGCCTTCTTTTAACACATAGGCTTTCGCGATTAATACCATTCATAATCAAGGTTTTTGGGTTAGATCGCGTAAACTTAAATGTGTCGTTTACTCACCACCACCCGACAAAGCTAATTAGTTACTTTTTCACACTGGTGTGTTGGAGGGTAAACCCAGGACATTTACAATTTGAGTACGACGTTTCGCTGCTGGTGGTGGGTTAAATGCCTAACCCTGAGACATGTTGAATTATCCATTAAATTTGTGAAGTCGATAAGGAGCATTGATATTGGAATGAGAATGCGTCAACGAGTCTATTTGACAAATGTGAGTGCAAGGCATTACTCATCTCTATTGAACCAAGAGTGGAAATTCCTAATCCCATGTCAGTCGACAGTTTTCTAAAGTACAATAACTGTTGACGGTTATTTTACTTAATTGTTGGACTACAGCCACACGGAAGTTGGTTAATATTCTCCGAGGCTACAAGATATTAAGAGATCCGAGCTCGTGTTAACAGCCTGATGATGCGGGATGTAATCTCCAACGAAACGTCGTGTATACGATTGTCCAAATTTTTACTTGCTTTTTAACGTTCCGATTTTTGCTAACACACCAAGTCACTTTGCCAACATGATTATATTGGCTTTGTCAGCTGGTGGGGAGTGTCTTTTTTGTACAAAATGCCAGGAACGTTGGGTTGCTCGGTCAATGGCCAGGGTCAACGGCGGCGTGGTGTATTCCGCAAATATGGTTGACAGTGAGGGCGGGCACAAGCCGGCGTGAGTAGGTTAAACGTTGAGTTTTATAAGGGCACCACGAGGTGACCAGCCCCTCCCCACCCGGCACCACCCCTCCCACCCCCACCCAGCCCCACTCTCCCCACCCAGCCCCTCCCCACCCTCTCCTCCCCACCCAGCCCCTCCCCACCCTCCCCTCTCCACCCAGCCCCACCCCTCCCATTTTTGGATGCACGACGGACGGACGGACACAATAATCCCCTGTCGACTGGTGTAACCAGGAGGTTCCTACCAGTACCAGTTTTGAATCAGTCACATGGAATGTTAGGCAATTACGGGGCCCTTCATTTGGCAGAATATTGGATGATGATAATGACGGTAATAATCATAATTAGTGGCTCCTACGAGGACATAATTGGAAGGGCCCCCTATATAGTATTGGGGTCGTGGAATTCTATAGCAAATTACATTGTTCACAGTAGTGCCAGCAGCTGGCATTTGCACTTAATAACCTCCGCTGTTAGATTGCCACAGTTTTGCCGCTGACCAAATTGCACCACTAACAGAATACTTGTACAGGAAGAATGAGAAAAAAAAACAATGGTATGAATAAATCCAGGATGCGTCATTCCCTGCAACCATAAAAAGGCTCGTGATGTCGTTGGAGTGCTGCGGAAAATTGCTCTTCCTCCCGGTGCCACTGCGTGTGGGACATTTAAACCTTATGGCGGTATAGTACCCTGGCTCTCGCATAATGTGGTACAGGAGGACGTGGAGCTGTGTGGACTTGCCGATGACTGGTACCAGCGGTGTCAAGATCGGCCTCAGTGGAGGAGGCTCGTGAAGGACGCTACTGGGCAGTTGGAGGCAGTCGCCCTCCAACAACAACGGAGGGCGGAGGAGCGACGCTCACAACAACGAGCGGAGCGCCGGGTGGCTAAAGCACAGCAAGTTGGTACAGTAGGGGGCACAGGTGGTGCATCAGCCAGTCATCTCGGTCATCTCGGTCAGTCGACCCGTGGCACCTGCTGGGTCTGCCCCGTGACCTCCTGCCAGCGGGCGTTCGACACTTCACGTGGCCTCAAGGTGCACATGGCCTGGCACAAGCGTCGTGGTGACGTCACCGCCACTTAGTGGCGAATGGCGGTTGTTGTGTGTTGTTAGTCTGTTGATGGTCGGCGATGCGGCAATCGACTCATCTCGACGAGCTGTACACGATGCACCAATACGAGCGTTCAGGGTTTCAGCGCAATCCTCGCTTCGTGTCGACATCGCGGAGTGGCACTGATTTCGGATTGATTGGTGCCCCAGTCGCGGAGTGAAGTACACCCCTGGGAAAATTTGTGTCCCAGAAATAAAATATTTCATTTGCCTCGGACATATTGTATCGTTTGGTACCCCGGGGAACCGCCATAAGGATACTTTGTTGTGGGAATTGACGCAGGTGGCTGATGTAACAATTTGATTATCATTTTCATTTCTGCATTTTAATATTGAAGATTGTATTCAAATGATTGAATAGCTTTTTCAACGTGGTGTTTTTTTTGTCCAAAATATAAATTTGATAGATTGTATGAATTTACAATGCAACAGCTGTTTCTACTTGTGATAAAAATGTGTTATATTCACTTGGTGTAAAAAGAATGCGTATGAAATGAATTCCACTCTGCCTTGAATTATTTTGAAAAACGCCTGACCTAATTGTAGTTTTTGGATGCTGCTGCTGCGGTTGCTGGCTATATCGTTATTCAAATTAATTTTGCGCGACAAAACATGTATCACAAGTAATAATAATAATAATCAAAGGTGCAGCATTACTCAACATAGCAATACAAAACATTGTTTTGCTTAAATTACCAATTTAGTCACCTGTGGAAACCCCATGTTCTGATGGCATCAGCCATCATCTCTCGATGCTTTGTTTCTTATATTGCATCGCACGGGTATATTTTCACGGGGCCTCAAAACACATTTCCTCGTCACAGTTGGACGCCGAGACCCAGTTGAGATACGGCGAGCTACTGGCTAGCCTATTACGCGGCTTTGACTGATTAAACAAATTGACTGCAGAGAGCCTCGGCTGACGCCGCAATCCACACAAGCGCACATTCCAAGTGTTGCCCCCGAAGGACCGGCTGCTGTAATTCAAAATATTTAAAATAGCGCCGCGGCTTAGTCAGTGGAAATGACCGAACCGCGTGTGCGGCGCTCAAAGAGCATTTGTTCGGATTGGAATGGTGGGCCCTGCATAAATTGAAAGACACAATGCATTTGCGATGGAATTTAAATTGTCATATTTGTCAAATACGGTTCCCTGAAATATTCCTATGAAAATGTATTCATGCAATGTTTTGTTATTTTGATTGACGTTTGACCAAATGCTCGCTGGATACTATCTTGTAATTAATCAATACAGAAAAATGCGATATTTAATTGCGTTCTTTGAATATTGTATAAATTTGCCCCTGAGGTTTACCACTGCGATTGAGGCGCATATTGAATCTTTTTTTTACATTTATGAATACCTTGCAAGCAGCAACGCCGTATTTACCATCGGTAACAATGTAGTCTTTTTTTTCTGACGTCCTATGGAGGTCTATCTTAAACAAGCACGAGCAACCACGGCCAATGTAACTGTTTGCTACTGCAGATGACCATCACTCCCTTGATTTTGCCAGATATCAGAACTGCTGAACGGTCGCCACCAGACCTCGAAGGTCTACTAACACAGAATGCGCCCATCCAGCATTGATCACCAACCTCTGAGATACACTCTAACCCCTGTCTCAGCAATGTGGCCTCCTGCACCTTGCACATGGTGCTGATCATTGGTGACTGCACCGAGACTATGAACTCTGGAAAATCAGGTTTAATCTCGATTGTAAGCCGAGGATCGGAATAAAATAAATTACAAATATAGAAACTATTTCCATTTTTACCAGGTAAGGCCCACTGAGATATACAGCTTCTTTTCAGAAGCGACCTGGACACAAATGATAGCCGAAGTGGAGCATGGCATCGATTCCTCATTATTGATAGTTAAGCTAAATATGTATTTATTGAGTTGCTGGTAACACGCAATGTTATCAATTTGTAATATTTGTATGTGCCAAAAACCCTGTAGCATGACATTAGTTGATAGGGGGCATATAAAAACTCCGGGTGGTGCAGCAAAGCCAATGTTGAACACATTTTAAATAAATGTTAAAGGATAAACATAATTAATAACAATATGATCTGATTTTGTCTATGATGTATCCGGCTCTTGCTTTCACTCCCTGTGTGGATAATAAAAATAATTTACATTTATAAGGCGCAATTCATCAAGGGATCTCAGTGCACCATGTGGAAAAGCTGCCACTGGTGTCACTAGACAATATTCAACGAACATTTTTACTTGACTTATGGGGGGTGAGGGGGGGCTCATACCTCTCCAGCCCGCCTGTCGCTACAGAACTCTGTAAGGGGTTATTGAATAATAATTGTCGGGGTGAAACGTTACACCTGCAGAACCCATGATCTCAGTGGTGCCAGCTTATTGACATAGAATCCATCTCGAGGAATCGTGCTCGGAGCGCACCTGACGGGCATCTGAATCGGCGCCAAAGCATCGGATCGTAGAATCCGCCTGCCTGCCCATTGCCTTCCCCTGCCGGCACCACCACGCCTGCTCCCCCGCCGTCTCCATCGCACCGTGTATCATTATGGATGCTGGTGTCGTACCCACATACGTGCGTGCGATGTGTGTATGCATTTGTGTTGTAATTCATTAATGGGGAGCACCGGCGCAGTGGTCAGCGTACTGTGCTACAAACCTGGCAACCTGGGTTCAATTCCCGCTCATGGCTACCACCAGTGACGATTATTTGAAGCGGTCCTGGGCCTCACCATAGGGCGACTCGCCCTCAAACGAGTACCTGGTGTGGTCTGTAAACATCGCCACTAGGGAGACAAAGGTGGCTGGCCGTGGTACTGGTCACTCACCGCCTCCTGTGCCTTGACGATCTTCATTGATGCTCGCTAACAGCACTTGCCCCAACAAATTCATCAAGCCTATACGGAGGATTTTGTCTGTGTTTTTTTGTAATTATTTATATACATATGTTTGTGGGGGAGCAGTGGTATCGTAGTTACCGCTCTGTGCCATAAGTCCGGTCACCAGAGTTTGATTTCTAGCTGCTGCCAACAACCAATTATGAATAACCGAACTGGATCTGGGCCTCCGCTAGGTCAACACAGCTTTAAATAGTACCTGGTGCAGTCTGTACAAATAATAAATACGACCGGGCATGGTAAAGGCCACACCACCCACTCATATGCTGTGCCGGTCTTCCATCGGTGCTGAATAATAACACTTGCCCCATTGCCTTTTAAACACTATGGGCTGGATCTTTGCCTTATTTTTATATGGCTATATGAGTATTGTTGATTATGCAAATAACAATTCACGTCTAAATGAGGTTAAGTTTTTTTTAGGAATGAAGGTCCCATTGGAAATAATGGATTTCACGGAGGCTTTAGCTGTGTCAGTAACAGTGTTTGCAAATGCATTGGAAATCCATTTTCAATGCACATGTTCGAATCGTGGCACCTTCGGCGGTCTCTCTTGCACGGCTACATCCACATTTGTCGCCCGTTGGATGACGAGCAATGGGCAGTTTACTCACCCCTTTATCACCTTATCTCGATGTATACTGACATCACCTCTGGTAGCCACTCGACAGCTCATGATTTTCGACTTGTAGATGGCAGTGAGGTGGTGGTTGCTGAACCGTTAGTTCCCTTCATTAAGCATGTTTTAATTATACACTTAAAAAAGGAAACACTTGCATTTTGCAATGGGGAGTACGATTTTGTTCCTGAAATTGTTTTGGTCTCCTGCTCATCCTTATTGTTGATTTGAGAGTTATTCGTGGAATGACTTTCAGGAAATAAAGAGCGTCATATTAACGAGATACTCCAAATGTGCATTTTGCACTCATTAAATATCTATCAAGCTCCATGGCGCAGAGGTGAGGATCACATGACTCACAATTGTGAGGTCACAGGGTCAAATCCTGGTCAGGATTGAGCCGCTTTGATGTGAATGTAAATACTATACAAATTAATCTTAGCCGGGTTAAGTAATTTTTGTAATGGTCACTTTGCGAATATTGGGCCTAATGAGTGCTTTAACTGTCAGTCCGAGCATTTGGAAACAGAGTAAAGCGAGCCACGTAATGCGCTCTATTGTCGAATTATATATTTTTTATAAATAAACATGGGCTGTTCGAAGGATAGACTGGCCATCACCATAGAAATGTGCATTTCCACCAATATCCCAGAAACACCAGTGGAGGTGAGCCCTTCCAAATGTTCGGCTTCATTCAAGCCCGTCTCGTGAATTAATAATTTCAGCGGAATACATTTCCGTAATGTTTGTTGGTGCTATATTTGACGTGGAAATAATAATAAGCTTGCACACATATATTCACGTGAAATTTTTGTTCGTACTGCTAATACAAATTTCCCTTGTATGTGTATATAGCACTTCTTTCGCACCATACATAGCCAACCCTGCTAATCGGAGGTGCATGCGTCTGATGCACAACACCATTCGCAATGAGGCAAGGTCTAAGTTTGTCTTAGGTCAAAAGGGGTAAAGGTGCAGCCCTGCAAGTGCTTGCTCACAACCACTGCTGGTGGAATGGACCTCCACTAGAGCGACCTCTGGAGAGTGTACATCCAGAGCATATTTGGCCTACTCTTCCATGCTGGCCAGACGAATTTGTGTAAATTCCCACACTTTACCCCACCACACGCAACCTGCCAGATTGACTACCTGTGGTGAACCCATTTAGACTGCTTGGTGGCCAGAGGGGTGGGATTGAAGAAACTTGACCCCGTGAAGGAAAATCAGATCCAAGCAGCAACCTCTGCATTGCAAGCCCAGTGTGCTCATCGTTACACCAAGGCGGATAGCCTCCCTTTGCCGTCTTAGGTTGACTCAGCCTTAACTGAGCTCCGCTTAAAATGCTCTGACATCAGTGTTGTGGCGACAAGTGTGACTCTGCTGGCGTAGTTCTAGACCAACCACCACACCCTGGTGTTTGGTGCTGGCCTTTCTTCAAAGCTGCTCACTAAAATCACGTGGTACTCTAACAGGCGATGCATTCAAATGAGTGGCAGGGGTGACTTTCACCTTACCATTGTAAAATATTTGCGTGTTCTCTGCACGATATGGTCCAGCAATAGTTAAAGTATATGTGTTTTTATTCATTTCTGCGGCTGCCGTTTCACAATTCATAAATCCCTTTGCGAGAATATTATTAGCGCTGCGATGGTTGATTGAATATTGCACACGTGCTATTTTGGCAGTGAAATCTTTGAGAGTTTCTAAGACGGGACTGCCACGCCGTACATGGGTATTGCACACACTCTATTTCTCTCATCTCTCTTTTTATTTTACCAGGTGAAGCCCACTGACCTATTGGCTCTATTAGCCCAACAAAGTGGCTCACCATGTGGAAATGTATAGCAGCCAAATCATCTAAATGCACGTTTATAAATGCGAAGGGAAAAACCAGAGGACCCGGAGAAAAATTCACAGCGACCATGGGGAGGGAGATAGACAAACCCCAAATATACAGCAGCAGGCATCAGGGTCGGGATCGAACCCACGACCTCCTGTATACCAGGTGATGGAGATAACATCTCCTAGCCACTGTGGCCTAATGCTTCCGGCGAATCAATTTTTAAAGCTCAACTGCAGAAAGCGGTAACGAGGGGAGGGGCTCAGAGGAAAGGAGCTTCCAATGTCAGATATCAATATCTGCTGTAATGCTTCTACAAATAGAACTTCCAGGATCTGCATTCATTCATTCATTGTCGTCATAGTGGGAAGACCAAAGCTATTTTCTCATTTAAGGGAAACCGTATCTCTGTGGGTAGTGAGACGTTATATAATTTCAAATGTTGTGTTTATTTTTGTGCATAGAACACAGTTGGTGTTATATTTTTACATGTCACTGCCGTCAGAAGATTACACTCATAATCGTTATTTATAATGGAGGTATCCAATAAGCTATAGAGGTTTTTTCTCTCACAGATGTCCAGTAGGGGTGGCTCAGAAAGTTGCAACAATAAACAATATACAAACACAACAGGAGTGCAAAGTATAGGGAAGGCAAGTCAATAAAAAAAAACCTAAAGCCCACTGAGCTATTTGCTTATTTTTTTTAAGCGACCTGACCACAAATAAGAAGTCAACGAAGCGGCTTATCATGCGGACATTCATAGCAGCCAAATATGATGTCTGTAATCCAGATGGTGACATTGCACAGTGGTAGCATGTTTTCCCTTTTCTGTGGCTACTCTGATAATGTCTGGAGGGGTAATGACCATAATGACTCCATGCACTGTCTGTTTCACAGTATTTCTCTGATGCCATTCACGAGAGTAGGCCATTGTGTGCTAGAATCAGGGTCCAAATTTGCCAAATTCTGTCCACAAAATGTAACTCCACAGCAGGCTGTGTGTTCAGGTTGGTTGCCCATACAAGCGGTGTGCAGGGTCATGCCTCCTTAGCTTCTGAGGTCTGATGCGATTGGGTGCTTTCCAATGTGATTTGATCATCGCGTTCAATATCTGTGTGCAAGATAAAAGCAAGGGCAAAACGCCCCCCTAGCCCACACTCTGAGATACGTAGCGCAATTAGCAGACAATGAAACAACACGGAGCCCTTATTGGGTTGAGTCTGTCCCGTGTCTCAAGCAGGTCAACCCACACGCGGCTCATGCCTGAAGCAGGTCAATGCACGTGCAAGCAGCCAGTGGCTCTCGGTGAACAGACAGGGGGACATTGGTGACTGTGCATCGTTGCCGACATCTGCCGGTGACCTCCTGCTCCCATGGGGGCCCTCATTAGGGTGAGAGAAAAAAGAGAGAAGCGGCTTTAAAGTTGCTTTGGAACGAGCGGAGACGGGCTGCACGCTGTGTAATTACTGAGCATAGCCAGCCTTATCGCTCACCCACGTACATTTCGCGACGCATCAGTAGCATTGTGGTGTGTTTCACTGACGACTTTTTCGCTTCTTTGTTCCGAACCGCTGCGTCCGAGCGAAGTCCTGCAACACCATCTCTCTCCGTGAACCGTTTGTGCTCTTTATCGCTTCGTGCGTGCGTGGAGTCTCATCGATTCTGAAAAAGCACAAGCTGGAAAATGAGTCTATGACGTAAAGTTCCATGTTGTAGTTCAATTTGTGCGGTGGCGAAATGTTAACTACCTCGCCTGGGGTTGTTGCACATTTGGAGTTTGCATGTCCTCCCCGTGGCCGTGTGAATTTTTGTCCAGGTCCTCTGGTTTTTCCCTCCACATTTAGAATATTTGGCAGTTCTACAGTTCAACAAAGTACGCCACTTAGTTGAGCCATCATTTGTGGCCAGGTAGCTATTGAAAAAGAGCTATACAGCTCAGTGGACCTTACCTGGTAAAATAAAATAGATAAGTGAGTTTAAATCGAAGCTTCACATTCGAGAGCATTTTCTATAGTCATGTAAAATTGGAATAGGGGGTTTGGGGGGGGCTGGAGGGAGGGATGGGGGGGGGGATCCCCCATGCTGTTGGTTCAGCCTCAATTACGCTATGCCACTTGAAATGCGTATCGATTCCATGTTTTCTAAAAATTATTTTCACTAAAACGTCACGCGAAGTTGCTTATATTTTGTATACATTGTAATAGTTGTTACGATTGTGTAAATAGCAGGCCAAAATGTTAGTTTGTTTTGCTGTTTAATCAAGGAAATAACCTTCATTGAGCATTTGCTCTACATCTTTGTATAATGTTGTTTAGAAGAATATGACTGCGTAGCGGCTTCTTTAATAAAAACAAATGTCGCATGGGCAAGGGGTGGTTCTCATTTGTCTCGGTGACCCTGAGCCAGGAGGGGAAATTCCATATTCCTAAACCAGCTGCCACTCTTTCAATAGGAAGACCCGCAAATCACTTCGTCTTGGAGGGATGATGGGCAGAGCCAATGCCCAATTGGGATTTGAACTCACAACCTTTCGAATGCAAGTCCAATGCTCAAATCACATCAGTCACCCAGTCAGTTATATTATTTATGTATTTGTTTTTATATCGCATCACAATGACTGAGAAACAACAGGCACGCTGGAAAGCAGCACCCAGGCTACACTCACAATCGTCGAAGCTCTGCGGTCCCTTGTATATTAAGGTGTCATTGGCCAATTGATGCGGGTCTATACACACGTAATATTCTGTTGCTAAATGTAAAAAAAATGTACCTTCATTTTTTTGTATTCACGAGGCAACAAGCCATTCCGGTCACGTAATACAAGTGTAAAGACAGTGCGTCAACTAAGGGACAAGCGGTGACAAGAGGCTAGAGAGAGAGAGTTTAAGAAGGGAAGGCGGGACAAAGGGCGGGGTGAGGTTCACGCCGAGAAGAAGGGAGGGGGAGGAACGAGGTTCGAGGCTGTTTTGGCGGGCGATTCGGGTCGTGGCTGGTGGCTGTCTCATCGTTGTCGTTGCGATATCGTGACGCCGGGGTCTTAAGCCACGTTAAAGGCTAAATAAAAGAACCCTCTACACTCTGAGTCCAAGCACGGTGACGTGTTAAAGAATACACTGAGTGGACAGTTTCTATATTAGGCTGGAGAGAATGCAGGGCAGGAAGTGTCAAGATAAATTAAGTACACGAGTGCACATTTGGGATTATCTTTTTTTAAAAAATCTCAATTCATAAAAATAATGAAATGTCCTCGATTATAATTTCAGAGTAAATGGACTGAGACAAATGCATTTCAACATATCTCCCTTCAAAATGCAGGCATTATAATGGGATAAAATATTTATTTAATGACTATAATTTAATACGTTTTGTAAAATGCCGAAAATCAGGCTTGCTACTTCATGTGCTATTTCTTTTTCTCATGAATCCGTCCATCTCGTTGGCTGCATCAGGTCAAGCAAATGCATATTGTCTCCCATTTGTTGTCAATTGAGAATATCCCTTTAAATCTTACACATTTAAATCCCGCTTTCTGCCATTGTCACATTCTCCCCATATTTGTTTTGTTAGAACCTAATTAATTATAGAAATAATTCAATCGTCAGTAGCGGTGCAGTGTGTATTTTTTTTATTGTATGTAATGATTGCTTCTGGGAGTAATTAGTGTCCTTTATTCATCCGTATAGCAGTCTATTGATATCCATAATCGATTTGCAAGAAAGATCTGAGAAAATACAATTAAGCTGGACGCATATGCAGTGCACTAAATAGCTTTGTTGTGTAGCAGCATGTGCAATTCAAGCTTTTTGAGGAGACTCTGGCTATACAAACGATGAATGTGGTGAGGGAGAATCTTGACGTTGATTTGAGACTGGATTGAAATTTTGTGAAGGGTTTCACAGTGAACACTTCATAGCAAACACAAAACCCAGATCGGTGGAAAATGCCTTCCACTCTTCTCTTCGCGGCCATTTAAATATGTGTAACTTTCGTAACGTAATGAGGAAGCTCCAATGTATAACTCGCGTTAATTGCTGCAATTTAAAGTGTTTGTATTTCATTGACACCATGGTCATTAATTCTCAAGCTGCTGTTGGAACAAGCTCTCCCAGTTCTGAGCTCAGATGTTTGGAAAGGTAGAGTGTACATCATTAGACCTCCTTTGCCAGTACCAAAGTATAATAATAATAATAGGGTTTCCCCCCTTTTTTCTGGCAACAAAACTGAAACCTTTTTACTAGGAATCATGTGGTTCACACCAGAGACAGTTTCAAGGACAATGCATATATTATCAAAGTGTGTTTTTTGTTTGCATTTTGACCACAAGTATTGTGGTTAATGCACACATGATTCCTTGTAAAAAGGTTTCAGTTTTATTATTAAGGCAGAGTGTGTTGTTCCGACACACACACCGTTGCTTTTCACCTTTTCTCGATCCTGCATTCTCGTTGGCAAACAATGAATAGCAACGGACTTGTTCTCTACATTAGCAATTCGGCATATTCACCGGACTACCAATTGTCATGCATATACACATTCAAATATAATGCAAAGCTATAAACATGCTTTGACAGCATATATATACATAACAACATCTCTCGTGGAAACCACCATCACCTGTCACGGTAAAATCCAATATTTGGTGCAAACGCTGAGATGAGTTGCATGAGGGGTCGGCTGCGTCAGCTACAACTGCCAGTGGCAGTTTTTGCCCAGTCGGGGCAATCACGGGGCCATTGCGTCGTCAATTTAGACTTAAAACTTTCGTCACTGCAGGAATTCATATTCTTTGTTTCTTTCGGTAAATAAAACAAAAAAACAACTTTAATTTTTCTTATTTTTTTCACTCTATTTTTATTCTTATTTTTCTATCTACGTGACTTTACCGAAATCACATTTTATTTTATTTCTATTATTTTTTCACTTTATTTTTTATTCTTATTTTTCTATCTGCGTGACTTTACCGAAAGAACCAAATAATCAAATTGCGTAGTGTTTAAGTGTTACTCTTTGGTTCTATCGGTAAAGTCACGTAGGTATAAAATAAAAGAAATCACGACGTTTCGGGCGCAACACAAGCGTCCATCATCAGGTGGGAAAGCAAGATTGTTTAAGTGTTGCTACCTCTTAGGTTACAAACACTGGGACATATATTATTAGAAGACCAAAAGTAAGAAGAAGATTGTCGCAATACCAGAATAGGGGAGAACTACGCATAGACGAATCATTTTGAGTGGTGGTTTGTTGAACAACTGAATCAGATCAGAATACGTCATTAAATCCGATGAGCTATGAAGCTCTTTTTCACAGATGTCCAGTATGGGCGGGTTAGCAAGTTACAACGGTAAACAATACAGAAATCGATGGAAGTGCTAAATTGAAATAAATGTATGTATGGAAGTCACTAAATATGAAGAATAATAAATACATATATATTTTAAAAACAATATAAGCCCGATTTCTCAAACTTGGGCTAGGCAGCAAAAACAACAACATTCCAGCCCCAGACCACACCAAGATAACACAATAATACAATAAACTGACAACAATAAGGACTTTTCATGTTCTGGCAAGGCTTACCCATTTCCCAATACAGCAGCTACCTTGATGAAAGGGTGATCCTGATAACACCAGGGCAGGCGGTGACCCGATGCAGCGTGCGTTGAGCTTACGTTTCTCTGAGTGCGAATGGAGAGATGCATTCTTGCGTGCACTCGTGCAGCAGCCTTCAAAGTGCCAAACGCTTGACACAATAGAAGACACAGCGAACGAATGTGTGTGTGAAACAACATGATAAAATAATAAAGTGTAAACTTTTTTTTACCAGATAAGGCCTACTGAGCTATATAGCTGTTTTCAGAAGCGATCTGGCCACGTATGATATCTCAACGAAGTGGTTCATCGCGTGGAAATGTTATCGCAGCCAAATACTCTAAACGCATGTTTCTCAATGCGGATGGGAAAACCGGAGGACTCTGAGAAAAATCCACGCGACCATGGGGAGATCACGCAAGCTCCAAATATACAACAGGCGTCGGGGTCAGACTCGAACTCATGGCCTCCTGTGTAGTAAGTGAGGGAATAACATCTTAATTCTAGATTTGAAGCTTTCGTGACTGCAATGATTCATATTCTTGGTTTTTTTCGGTAAAGTCACGTAGGTAAAAAATTAAAATTTTAATTAATAAAAGTAACAAAAATATATAATATAATAAAATATTTTATTTTTATTTTACTTTTATGAATTTAAATGTTTTACCTACGTGACTTTACCGAAAAAACCCAAGAATAACATCTTGCCACCGTGGTGTCCTTTCGCACCGTGACAGACGATGGGAAGCGGCAGACGAGACTGCATTGCTAAAAGCCTGTGCACGTGTTCATCGCATGGGCATACAAGCCGTCCAGAGCGTCAGCTGTTGTGCCACAGTGACACAATAGCAGAACCCGGAGGCGAATTCAACTTCACCATCCATCGCTCCTTTGTCCGCATCCTATTTCAGATCTCAACCAATTAATTTTCTTTCGACGCGTGCGCTCATTGCGTCAATGTAAGCGGTTTGATCGCTTGACTGAAGTGGCGTCAATGGCACTCGGATGCAATGCCGTCGTGAAGAAGCAAACAACGGGAATACTGATTTCGTCATGAGCCAAAATTGGTGAAAAACTCACATTCTCAAAGTGAGGTCGGTCTCCCCACTCTACTACAACCACTTTCTGTAAATGCATGCGAGCGTAACACTTATAATAACAAGATACATCATGATGGCACCAACTCTGTAAGGGGTTTCTGACTGTTACTCTTCATAGGTTACGACAGCGATATCCAGCCATGTTCGCAATGGTCTGGGTGCGAGAGAGATGGTCAGGGCTCGTGGAGACCTTCAGCCAACAGTGGACTGATTACAAATGAAGATGATGATGATGTGTTTGGAGAGGCAAACTGTTGTTGACATGAGACTTCATATAAAGTTAACCATCGAGGTGCAGCCCCACAATTTCTTGCTCACGCCAATGCAGGGAGAAGGGCCTCTACACGAGGGAGCTCTAAAGAACCCCTCTAGGAGGTATTTGGCCTACTCCTCCACGCTGACGAGACGTATTGGAAGAGATGAGAGTACGCACACTTGCACCCCCACCACCCACCACACACGACCTCCAGACTTGACCGATGGTGGTGAACCCATTTATGCATCTTAGAGGTGGGGAAGGGAGGGCTGGGATTCAAGAGACTTGCCCCTTGTTCTGACTGCCGGGCTGGGAGATTGAATAGAACCGGTGAACTCTGGGTCGTCCGTCTCTTGTGTGCTGAGCATTACACGGTGGGAGCTCCCACTACGTTGTTATGTATATGTGCACACATGCACAAATATTTGCATGGTACCAGCTGGCACTGTGGGTAGATAATTGACTCACAATTAGAAGTTAAAATGTCATTGGGAGGCTTGTCCTCAGCACACCAGGCATCCGTGGTCAGTAAAATGCTGCTTTCTGGGAAGTCAAAAGCAGTTTTGCTGAGAACAGACTGATTCTTGCCATAGAATTGTAGCATTTCCACTATGAGCTCATGTCAATCAATGGAGATGGGTATTGCAACACGCTCATTCAATAGGGAGACTTGTAACGTGTGTTTTTGTTGTTGTATATTTGCTTCAGTGATTATTTTACATATTTCATTTATATTGGCTGCACGTTAAATATTGTGAATTGAAGTCACTATTTGTTCTGATGTAATTCATTGCAACCTCTATTGATTTAGATATATTATGACAATGTAATGAATGGACTCGACTTATCAATGTAAAGGGACAGAGCTTAAATGGGGACCTCTTTCGGTGCGATTGAGGAGGATGCTTAGATGGGTCTGAGCATCTGAGGTCAGAGCCTTTAAGAGTCAAAATCTCGCATCGTAATCTCGTCATGTCTTAAAAGCCATTACGAATCGCGTTGACATTTGTCATTCCTGATAATTGGCTTTTACTGTCACTTACGAAGGTAAATGAGAACATTTAACAAAGAGGTTGAATGTCATACTTATCTAATTTTCATGCCTTTGAAAAAAGAGCCGCTTAGCTCAATGGGTTTCACCCGGGATATAAACTTCTGAACTTCTGATATTTATACAGGAATGGTACAATAAAGTTTAGGTTATATGTATAGAAAAAAAGAATTCTGATCGTTTGGAAAACGCGCATTAATGAATGGTCATTGATGGTAATGCAATTGCATAATTTAATGTATTAATATTGTTGATGACGTCTGTCTACATGTTGCGCAAACAAAAATGAAAATACATTCAACAAAGATTCCACAATTGTGTAATTCCTGTTTAGGTACAAGTGTCAAAATACGGTCTCTTGCGTCCCCATATTCACATTGGCAATGATGCAGTGCTCACGTCTGTTGAACGCCTGGCAAAAAGTGGTGAAAATTCCACTTTCCTGTGAAAGGAACCGCGAGCTGCACAATAACTCCCATTGATCGTCATGGGATCTCCTTTGCCAGTATTGTCTTTGAAACTGATTGGACCAATCAGTTTCAAAGACAATGCATAAATTATCAGAGTATTGTTTTTTGTTTGCATTTGACTGCAGGTATTGTGGTTAATGTAAGCATGATTCCTTTCAAAACGTGTCAGTTTTGTTGCCAGAAAAAAGGGGAAAAATCCCGTTGATCGCTCACCAACAGGCGGTGACGGTTTCGCTGGGGGTATGTTCTGGTGATGACGAGAAACACGACGATGATGATGAGTTTATGCTGGTTGGGATTTCAACTCGGGGCATATTTGATTTGCCTTCAAATTCAGTCGAATACTGGTCGCTTTTTTATTTTTAATTGGCGAAATTGTAAGCAGGGAATTTTTGTTAAATCTGAGCACCCTTCTACTATGACAGTCGCTGCACCACTGCAGCTCACGGTGGAGTAAGCGGAGGAAGGCGAGAGACAGAGGGAGACACACGGACAGAGGTAGACACACAGATGGACACAAAAGAGACACGGAGGGAGACAGAGGGAGACACACAGACAGAGGTAGACACACAGATGGACACA
>CM025620.2:4349330-4492101 GCA_014621495.2 Entosphenus tridentatus | reverse complement strand
ATGTTAACTACCTCGCCTGGTATACAGGAGGTCCGTGGGTTCAATACCGACCTTGACGCCTGCTCTATATTTGGAGGTTTGCATGGTGGTGAGATGTTAACTACCTCGCCTGGTATACAGGAGGTCCGTGGGTTCAATACCGACCTTGACGCCTGCTCTATATTTGGAGGTTTGCATGGTGGCGAGATGTTAACTACCTCGCCTGGTATACAGGAGGTCCGTGGGTTCGATCCCGATCCTGATGCCTGCTGTATATTTAGAGTTTGCATGTTCTCTCTCTCTCACCATGGTTGCATGGATTTTCCTCCGGGTCCTCCGGTTTTTTCCTCCACATTTATAATCAACATACGTTTAGAGTATGTGGGTGCTATTAATGTCCACTTTGTCGAGCTTTCATTTGCAACCAGGTCGCTTCTGAAAAAAATGTTATAATGATCAGTGGGCTTTTCATGGTAAAATAAAAAATAGTTTGTTGAAATTGTGTAGTGATATATAGTTTTCTGCTGCGTATGCCATACACAATCGAGTTTACATCAATGTAAACTCAATTGCAGCCTATCGTGATTTCAATAAGCATAAGTATGGGCAATGATGGACAAAAAGACCCACCATGGTGATGACCACGCACGTTTTTGACTGCATCTCATCAGGAGCGCTGATAACGAGATGGTGATCCTCCCACCTTTCCAATGACAAGGTCATGCAATTACAGCATCCTCTCAGCTGTGCCAAGTGCATAGACTCCGCCTCCCATTTCAATGCAGAGTGCGCCAATGATAAAGTGGCCCTTTTAAATAAGTACTTGATCCTGGGAGTTCATTGTACCGAGGTTTGTGTTCTTTTTTACATTTTAAGCAGTGATCGTCTTGTCACTAATCGACCCGAGAAAATAATTCACATTTTTTTTTTACAATAAAAAGTATATTCTGATGGTGCCGATGGGCCAGAGGTCGCAAACGGGTTTTTATTCCTTACCCGTACCCGGCCGCACCAGGGTCGCAAATGGGTACTCGTACCCGTACCCGGCCGGGTACGGGTACCCGTTCCCTACCCGTACCCTACCCGAAATGAGTGACAAACGGTTACTCACCAGTGACTCACGGCCTACCCGTACCCGGCTGCACCAGGGTCGCAAACGGGTACCCGTACCCGGCCGAGTACGGGTAGCCGGGTATCGGGTAGGGCACGGGTATCGGGTACCCGGTTGCGACCTCTGCGATGGGCGTAGTGGTGGTGCCGTGGCTCGTGAACCGCATTAACCTCGGAAGCCTGACTTTGATTCCCAGACACGGCTCTGCTCAATAGCGAATGATGTCTGAATCCATCCGGCTTACCCCACCAACCGTTCACCAACCTTCATTGACCAATGTGGTGAAGTATGGTAAACAAACCCCTTTGACCGACTTGGCGTGGGGCTTGTTTGTGGATTGGCAAGAGCTTGCGTTTATTTATCGTTTTAGTTCTGATAAGATTTAGATGCAGTGAATGTACTTTCAATTTGTAAATCTCCGTCAGACAGCAATTCCGTACATATCATTCCTGAGCAACCTTCAGTGCATTATATGTTTGTTTTCACACATGGTGAGAGCCCTTTGAGACAATGAAATTTTGCGAAGAATACAATGGGAAGAATTCAATATCACAAAAGAAATGTGCCAAACGATTCGTCGATAATTAAGTACATTTGGCAAATGAAAAGCAGCAACACAACTCGTGGAAATGGAGGTAACAATTGGTGCTCTATAAAACTCTCAGAGGAGGAAAATCACAGTGTGCAATGACAAAAAAAATAGCCAAGTATTAAAGTGTTAGTAATGAATGGAGCAGTAATTCTATCGCTGTGTGATGTGTCTGCCAGGGTCACTCACGATGGAGTTATGAGTTCCATTAGTTTTAATGTCATGGCATTTGGTGACGGGCAACGTTTGTGCTTGTTTCCATGCAGTTTGTGAAAAAATCCTCAAATATAAATGTTTAAAAGGACAAAAATGTCGTTTTAGCATAAAGTGGTACACATTCACCTTAGGTAGCACTGAGCCACTGGTGGAAATTCCACATTCCCATGTCAAGCAAAAGTAATTCAATAGGTTCGCCACTCTTAAGTTTGCAGAAATAAATCATTGTATCAACTCCAGAGAGATGATGGGTTGAGTTGAGAGGTGAACTTGCTCTATCTACCCTCATGAATGTAATGACACTCGTTGCGTTAGTGCATAATTTGAGTTAATTCATCCACCAACTCTGCTATACGTATATTCAAGTGTAAATGTATATACAATCCACTATTTGTATGTTGTTGCTCAGCCCAAACAAAGCTTTGAAAGATCAACGGTGCTTATAGCAAGATGCACTGATTGAACGATAAGTCACTGATTATTTTACTAAACATCGAACAGCTCTTGTTCATTTGATTTTGGTCAAGGACAAATGCATGCATTTTTTCTTCATCATAAAGCACCAGCATTTATCAATGCTTTGGCATTTTACAATATAATCTCTCTAAATGAATTGTCTTTTTTTCATATAATAGTTTTTTTTATATATTTGGAAGCATTGGTTATTCATCATGTGGTGCAAACACACAACCAGACAGCCAATATTTGCACTAACCTACCAGACAAATCAATGGATGGTAATTATGTTGAGAATCTTCACGATGTGGTCTGCAAAAATACTAAATGTGGTTTATTTTGTGATAAAGCATTGACAGTGGTGCACAAAACAAATGATAAAGAGAAATAAAAATAAGAAAAAACCTCAACACATTCATCAATAACACTGGAGGCGAAAAGGGAAAATTATATAGCAGGTGACGTTTCGGGCAATGGTCCTTCCTCACAGCACACAGAGAGGCCTTTGTTTCCGGCCTTGACTTGTTTTGCTCAATGTAGGTTGCGCGTGTCTCGACCAATCTACAATGCGTATGCATGAGCTGTACGTGTGGTACAGCTTAGTTTGGGCAGCGATGCACTCATATTTTTTAAGGTAACACGTTCGAATCGCGCTCGCTAACATGACTGCCACGCAAGGTGGTGAGTTTCTCCTATAAGGCCAGCACAGCACGAGGGGGTGGTGTGGCCGGCACCATGCCCGGCCACATTTCTTCCCCACAGTGCTGATGTTTGCACACCTCACCAGCTGCAGTATGTGAACAGTGGCCCTGAGGCTGATATTAAGACGGAGTCAACCTCGTAGAGGCCAGACTAGATTCACGCAGCACAAGCCGCTGAATGTATCCATGGCTGGAAACTGAACACGAGTCATCGAGATCATAGTTCAATGTGCTAATCACTGCACGACTACTTCAATACACACACACGGAGTCCCATTTGTGTGCTCTCAGATGACAGTCCATCGTTGTCTGAATGGCTCAAGAGGTAATTGCTATGGTAAATGAGCCATTTGCATGCTTCCCAGGTAGTGATGTGGCTGATCGCATGAGCTAAGATGCCCACGGCTTGCCGTGGTGAAGCTCCTTATGCTAGGTTTCATCCCGTAGAGTCCACGTTATGTCATCACATCTGTGCTGTCGTGATTGAATAATAATTAAAGTTTATGAAGCGCCCTCAAACAATCATTCTCAGGGCAGTATATGTAACGCAATTGTCATTTATAAGTATACTGACGGTGTGGTGCAGTCATTGCCGCACTGTGAAATGTGAACTATGCAACGTGAGTTTGATTCTCAGCCCAATTAGAGTCCACCCATTGAAGAGATGGAGCAATTAAATCAGCTCGTGTGTAGGTGCCGGGTGGACTGCTACATCACGGGACTTTGGGTGACTGTTGCCGCTTGGGAAGGCGTTTATCTAGACGGGATTGATCATGGATGACTGATCATGAATAATGATGAGGAAGACGTCACACAGACCCATGTTGTCATGCTAATCGGGATTTTTCCTAAGATGGCACACATTATGCCGTGGTTGGGAGATGTGCATGGCATGATGTCATCACAATGGGCGAAGATGCCTATGATTAATATTTTAGTCGCTGAGTTTTGGGAAACCCTTTCATAAATGTGCCAGGTCGTTTGAAGGGTTAGTCCCTAATAGCAACACAACATTTTCATAAAATTTTCTTCATATTAGATCATCTTGCCCCCTGTTACAGACAGATAGACAGATGACCAAAGGGAGAAACATACGGACAGATGGATTGGGAGAGAGAGACTAGACAGATGGACGGAGTTAATGCATTCACACTTTGAAACTTAGTTGAAAAGTGACGAATATGGTTATACATGTATTTAGTGTGGGCTCCATGACCTTTAGAAACTTAATTCTAAGGCAATTCAATGTCAAACGTTAAACTAAACTCAAATATTTTTTCACGATTAAACTCAACTAATTGTATTTTACCAGGAAAGGACCACTGACCTATATAGCTATTTTTCAAAAGTTACCTGGCGAGACATGATAGCTCAACAAAGTGGCTTATCATGTGGACATTTATTGTAGCCAAATACTCTGAACGCATGTTTCTAAATATGGAGGGAAAAAACCGGAGGACCCAGAGAGAGAGACATGCAAACTCCAAATATACAGCAGGCGTCAAGGGTCTGGATCGAACTCACGACCTCCTGCATGCCAGGCGAGGTAGTTAACATCTCGCCACCGTGGCACCTCCAAAAGTCACGGTGTCTCCCCGCCCATTTGAGTGTGCATCGCCTTAGCCAATGGTTGTCATTCCATATGCTCAGGGCAGGGGTGCGCCTATCCGTAGTGTGACCACGATTGACTTGCCACAAAGTTGTTCTCATTATATCAACCCTGGAGGGACGATGGGCTGGGTCAACTACCTGGCTGAAATGTGAACTCATGACCTTGGGATTGTGAGTCAAGCCTTCCAACCAAGCTGCCCCTCAGCTGGATTATTTATATTATTAGGGTTATTATTATCGGTTGGTTATTCCTTCACAGCGGTCTAAGTTATTTTCAGCTTGTTTTTGGAATCTGTGACTCAGATGTGTGACCAAAGGCTTTGAATGGAATATCCCAAAGGTAATTTGCTAATGTTTTGACGTGCTCTGTCTTACACTTAATCTTATAACCGCACAACACTAAACAAATACGAATGCAATGAAAAACACAATCAACAAAGAGCCAGATCTTTTGATATAAAACTGAGTAAAACTTTTTCTCTTTGTATACGTGTAGTGACATCGCGGGATGTCACTGGGTAATGCCGGCCCTAGAGAGGCACAGCGTGCGGTGTAACGACATCGTGGACACCACAATGGTGTGGGTCTAGTACCGACCCTAGAGGGGCTCGGTGAGCGCTGATTCATAGCGCTGGATGGCATCACGCTTGGCGTGCAGTGCCAGCCCTACAGGATAGGGTGTGGAAGTGCCAGCCATAGGAACGGGGTTACTAAAGGCCATGGCACTCCGGTTGACCCGAGAGGATACGTGACCGGTCACGTCTACAAAGGGCCCCATGTGGGGGCTAGGGGTGGTCACGTGGTCCGGGTCGAGATCCTGCTCGAGGATTCTGGAAGGTGGTCGTGGCCAAGGGCGGAGCTGGCCACGCCGCAGAGGATATAAGCTGGGTCCCCCAGAGGGACCGGCTGCTGTTGTTCATCCTAAAGAAACCTTCGTCTCCGTTCTATGTCCTACAGAGTCTCCAACACGTGAACCTGGATCCAAGTTGTGGTCCGGTCCGTTGTAGCTAGTTACAGTTTAATTAGTGTTGTTAGCCTGGTGGTCACCACCACAGGTTGTTCTTCTGTTAAGGGGCAGTTACCCCGTGTGTTGGTGCTAAACAAATGTGTTGCCTCCAAAGAGTACGTCCGTGACTCAGTTGAACTCACTACATATATAGAAATCCATTTGCCCTCACCACTCTTAAGAAAATGCACGTGTGTGTGTGTGTGTTGGAGCATCTTCGCCGGTTAGAAACATTTAGGCTGGCCTGCCCTCGATCCATCCTGGGTTTAACCAGGCTGGATTGTGTGAGGAGCTCACAAATTCTTGAAAGATCTGGGCAAAATCCCATCGGTGAGCTCCTCCGGCAGGCAAGGCTGCGTTGGCTGGGTCATGTAGCCCGCATGCCCAGCCACTGCATGCCTAAACAGCTTTTGTTCGGCCGGATCGAGGGCGCTAAACGGGCGCGGCACGGGCTAGAGAAGAGATGGAGTGATGTGGTACAGGAGGACGTGGAGCTTAGTGGACTTGCCGATGGCTGGTACCAGCGGTGGAGTTGGAGGCAGTCACCCTCCAACAAGAACGGAGGGCGAAGGAGCGATGCTCACAACAACGAGCGGAGCGCCGGGTGGCCAAAGCACAGCAAGTTGGCACAGTAGGGGGCACAGGTGGTGCATCAGCCGGTCATCTCAGTCAGTCGACCCGTGGAACCTGGGTCTGCCCCGTGACCTCCTGCCAGCGGGCGTTCGACACTTCACGTGGTCTCAAGGTGCACATGGCCTGGCACGAGAGTCGTGGTGATGTCACCGCCACTTATTGACGAATGGCGGTTGTTCTTGTTGTGTGTTTTTTGTGGGACATCGACAGCGGCCACCTAATGGTGAGACAATCCAAGCCACTGGAATGTGGAACTGACAGCACTGGCTTCGTCAGTGCCACCAATGGAGGTGAGAGATTCCCCCCCCCCCCAAACCACCATTGCTCATTTGTGTAGGGAGACACTTTGAAGAGGCATATGTGCAAACAAAGCATGGCGTATGGAGCAGCGACTGGCTCATTGGAATTCGTGGCGTTGTGGCTTAAGGTAGGTGAACCCAGAGCGGATCGGGGTTTCCATTTTCATGGGGTGGGGGGGGGAGTGGGTGCAGAGCCCACGTGTCGTAAGTAGTGCAGCGCAAACGCAGAGAAATGCGATGGCTCATGGCCACTGGAGGAATGAAAGAAGACTTGCCACTGAATTATTAATTCTTAAGCCTATCAATAATGAAAGAAATAACGTATTAAAACTACTGCATCGTCTTATATCGTGGCTATGCAAACTCAGTTGGATTTTAAAATATCCTTTGGATATTAAATTTGGAAATATCAAATATACCGCATGTTATTGTGCCATTTAGGTAATCTGCATTTTACAAAGAATACTTCTTAATGAGTGTTTCACAATATGTCATTGATATGTTTAACTATGAAATGAGAGGTCTTGAGCATGTCATATCACATATAGGCTCTCTAACCAGATTCATGATCAGTTATAAATGTGATTATAATATACATATCAAAATCACATTTATTTTCCCAGAATAGATAGTTAAACTATATGCAAGTGAAAACATTTTCTTATGCTGCATGATATCATGGAACGACTCACAGCGCTGTGCAATTTTCACAATCGTGCATCGCGATGCGATCTAGCAGGAAGCTTTACAATCGCCAATATTGCAGCAGGGTATTGTGGATAATCAATAATGATGAAATTCAGTATACACTGCCTTACACGCTACTTTATCAGTACATGATTTAAAAGGAAAGACGTACCTTTATTCGAGCATTTGACTTACAATGAGAAGGTTATCAGTTGGAATTATGGTTAAGGCTCAAGCGAAATATCAACCCTATGAGATTAATAAATGAGTACCACTTTCTACAAAGGCATGACAAACAGGCAGGCACTAGGGCATGAGGCCAAGACGCCCAGAAAGAGGTGCTTCAGAGTTGTTGTGGGTCAGGATGTGAAGGATTGTGAAGTGGATGCGGAGATGATCCAGGACAGGAATGAGTGGAGCATGAGAAGCAGAAAGGCAGGCCCACATAATTAATAAATGGAGCATTAAAAGCCACACGAAGCTCCATTTAGCTTTTAAAATATACTTCCTTATGTATATATGTATTGATTCCTTTTCGATGTTTTTTGACTGACACATTCGTAAGCAGTTTTGTTTACCGACAATGAAAGTAAACATTAGATTATGGTCTTGACGTCAGCATGCATTGCATACATACGTGAGGATGAGCCTACCATTAAAACATGAAGTGCTAGTCCCTAATGTCTATACGTGCATGATTCCATCATTTATAAAGTTGTAATGATATTGCAACTTGATTATTTGATACATTTCATGTCTCTTTACACTGTCAGAGGACAAACGAACGAATAACACATCTCTCTGTTCTTCGCTTGTGCAGCTGCACACGTTTATCTCCATCTTCGATCACTTGATAAGCATTCCATTTGATGGGAATATCTGGTGGAAAAGAAATATCGCTCGCGATGACCAGTTTCAAAATATCTCACCGCCACAGGTTACTCAATTTATGAAACGTATGTTGCATTTTTGAAACACTCACGACTGAATTCCAACCAAGTGCTGCATTGTTGCTTCAAATGTTCCAGTACTTGAATGCCGAGACTGGCACATGAAACAAGCACTTGGCGGTGCTGCATCGGTGCTTGGCGTAATGTTTCTAGCACGAGCCGCCCTCCTACCTCTCGCAGGAGCACGGAGACTTCTTGATGAACACCCACACCTGCCTTAGTTCAAGTTCAAGTTCATATATTAGGTATAGCCCTGTGAGCCATTCGGCTCTTGAATCGGGTGCAACCGCAACAAACAAAAAACAAAAGCATGAACAAGAAAACATCTTAAAGTGAATATGTGACTATGTGCAAACAGAAAATCCAAGAAAAGACAGCAAAATATTGCAGAAAAAGCACGTTACACCAACGCTGTGTGCAAAATTCCCAGTGGGATGCAAGTCAAACAACAACAACCACAAGACAACTTAGATTAAGGCCATCAGTCTAACTCCGTACTACAATAAAACAAACATGGCCAAACCAATTTTTTTTTCGAAAATCACCAAAATAAAGCCATAAAAGCAATGACACAGTGATCATAGCCACTCTGACCGTTGACCTTTGCAAAACAAAACACTTTCTTGGCAGCGCAAAATCACGCTTTTGACATTCACGACACACTCCAATGCCCCCGTCAAATGAAGACCCGGCCCAGCATTAAAGCACCCTCCATCGGTACCGAGGTGACGGAATCTATTCAGGTCACAGCATCAGTTTAACATCACGGCCACGGTGCTCTGTCAAACGGTTCAATTAACTCCGCGCGTGCTGGAGATCTCGTGGGGTGGCGGGGGGGGGCGGGGGGGGGGGGTTTGGCTCACCGTCAATTGTTTAACTTCCCCCACCCACGCCTCCTACCCTCCCCTCCCCCCCAAAAAAATCATCAACGGGACCGTCGTTGGGGGCCGGCCGGTGCATGCGCAGCGCTGATTTGCGATCCCGCACACAGACATCTGAGCTGTGTGGGGTGGCACGCTTCACAGCATATGCGGCACCGCAATCCGGCTGATTCACATCGCCAACCCCCCCATCCCCCCGTGGGATTTCCTGGACGCAGGGGATAATTTAATAGTGCTCGCTGGGCAATATCGATACGCCCCCTCTCCCTCCCCCCGCCGTGGGTAAAGTGGTATCTGAAGGTTCCTGATGAATCGCGTTTCGCACGTGAGAGGGGTGGGCGATGAAGCAAACCTCGCCTCCACCTCCCGTAGGAAATGGAGCGGTCCGGAGTTATGAAAGTCCCATCAGGTTGTTGTTTGACGTTGAATCGCGGAGTGTGCCACACGCAATGAGCGTTCACTTGTATGCAGTGTCGCGAACTTTTTGTTTGTTTTGTTTAAATTAAACGCTTTAGTCGTTTCACTCACTCGTTTTACTTCCCTGACCCTCTCTTACAGACACGGCAATGTAATTAAGATTCTGTCAGTGGGGATTAGGGGAATGGACGGCTTAATTGTTATCATTAAACTGGGCTGCACGGGGAATTGACTTACTCAATCCGGTGAATCGCTAAAGCGTAGGTCGGAGTTGCTAAAAGGGACCTTTGCAGTCTTTCCCTTGGATGAACATCCCAGAGGTATGGCATTGTTCTGGTAACCTCTAAAAGGAGTTTTGCAACTATTGTTAAAAACCAAAGGCTTGGTGGCTGAAGGGACCGTTGCCTCAATATCACTGTTCTGATCCAATCTCAGCTGCCAATATTAAACCGGCCTCTCGTATGGCGAGTCAAAGGTCTCGCTGGCTTTATGACAAATTCTACAAATAAGCTTTTCACATTCATTTAACCTTCGATCTAGCCCAACTCTGAGTGCTAAATGTATACATTTCAGAGCATTGACATGCGGCGAGAATATCATTACATGCAGTGAATGATTGTGGTCTAGCGCTGGGATAAGAAGACCTATTAAAAAGACTCCGGAATGAGTTCTGTGGTGGAAATCTATCAGAGGCAAAGTCAAGGTGGTTTACCACTCAATTGATCATGGGGCGGTGCTTGGTGGATGTTTACAGTGCGGAACCAGTGGTGTAAATTCCACATTTTATCATAATTAATGTATTTTATACGGCGTCATTCATGCAAAGTACAACTTGAATTTGTCACGCTCACAGTTTTCAAACAATGTTACGTTTTTTGTCGTTCCCCCGCACGTCCGATCAGCACGGTTGGCTATGTACGGTGCGAAAGAAGTGCAGCAGACATACATACAAAGTTAGAGCATTGCAGAAAACAGATACCGTGATGCGGTTTGACCCTGTCACTGACCAAGACGGGTTTCGACACATTATGTTCATGCCTTTATAAATTTACGTCCATGGCGAGCCCGGTTTGACATTGAAAATGATCGCGTTGCTTTCTTGAGCTTGCCACCAGCAAAACTGCTCGGTGTGTATTGTAGTCATTATTTGACCTTTAACCCCATAAAAATTGTACCGTGTGCACTGAGCATGTTTTTTTAGAAAATCCATTACACTTGCGTTGCGGCTGTTACATGGGCTTTCAGAGAGACTGATTGCTTTTGTGGGTTGTTTGACGCTTTGAAGAACGCAACATTTTGAAATGCCTTTCCGTCATTCTCTAAAGAACAAAAAGGGGTCAAACTTTACATAACTGTTTTGAGTATTGAGAAGTTGCTTTTAGCGATAGCCTCAATGGAACAAAAATGCCCCGACGGAACTCTTTCAGTCAGCAGAACATCACATCATGTCGCCATAGCGTTCGTCTTAATTGTTGCCATTACGTTGCTCATTAAATGGCGTGCACCAAAAAAAAGCACGCTTGGGGCAGGATACGTCCCTAGAATAGACGATGGCCAAAGGTCAAAGAATAATGACAGATGGGCAGCGAGGGCACGTCCTCCGAGCAGATCGAGCAATGTGGATGATTAAACAGAAGGATTCTATGAGGCCTTCATTCAGCAGTGGATTGATCACGGTCGATTAGAACGGTTGGCTACGTACGGTGCGAAAGAAGTTCAACATATAGACATACACAAATAAAACGGCTCTTTTCTCTAGTTTGCAAGGTGGTCAGACGGTAGCGCAGCAATACATTCTTGAATCCATCTGTCTGGAGGCTCAATCGCGTCACCTCTCCTGCAGGCATGGCGTTTCAGTGGGTGCTCTGATTTTCCCCCATTTGGTAAAAGCACTCATCGATGGAATTGGCCAAACATGTCAATGCAAGGACCCTCCTGATACATAGTCTGAGACTCGGCGAATCTCTCCTTGGAAAGGAAAATTACGACAACTTCTGGAATGACTTAAATTGGCCTCACCTATCCAGGTTAACACGTAGGCTTGCGTGGCCAATATTACCCATGATAAAGTTTGTTTTTAGGTTATTAATGCTGGACAACACTCCTCCACACTCTATAACAAGTGATGTTTCCAAGCTGGACATCCTATATAATAATTGGTTGGACGGAATGTTTTTTTCGTAGTCCTTAGTGACTGGTCTGCGACCATGGATTCACGATTCGCGAAGATCCTGCCTGCATTGGAACCGAAGATGGGACACGGTGTACTGACATCGACTTAAAAAAAAATCCGAGCCACTTAGCTGCCTCATGTGTGCCTCTGCTACAAAGTTCTGCTGGTGTTCTTGTCTTTCCTCTCACGGCCTTCATTTTGATTGGACCGTTTTCCCCGTCGGTTGTCTGTCCCTTTGCCTCGATGTGTTGTGCTCTCTGTCTGTTGAAAAGCCCGGCAAAGAGTGTTGAATCACGGATCACTGAGCACAAGAACCTGCATGTACTTCAAATTGGTAGGAACATCCTGGTTACACCAGCCCACAGGGGATTATTGTGTCCGTCCGTCGTGCAGGGAGGGGCTGGGTGGGGAGGGTGGGGAGGGGCTGGGTGGGGAGGGTGGGGCTGGGTGGGCGGTGGGAGGGGTGGAGCTGGGTGGGGAGGGGCTGGTCACCCTGTGGTGCCCTTATAAAACTCAACGTTTAACCTACTCACGCCGGCTTGTGCCCGCCCTCACAGTCGGGCATATTTGCGGAATACACCACGCCGCCGTTGACCCTGGCCATTGACCGAGCAACCCAACGTTCCTACCAGCTCCCTCCGCAGGAATGTGTTACATACTGTGTGTGAGTGTGTATAGATAGACGTTGTGTCACGTGACCCTGTGCGAGTGGCACAGTTGGCATTGCGCGCTGTCAAATGCAATTGTAAGAGCCCATTACGGGGTGCTGTGCACCGTAGAGTGTGGAGGATACATTCTTGGTTGCAAGAGGCTACAATAACATGACTGATGAGGTAACGCTGGTAAAGGTGCATCTCTGCAATTGCCTGCTCATACAATCGATGGTGCGTGGAGAGTACTTGTGTACCCGTCAAACAAGTGGGCAGTTTGAGACGGGTGAAGGTGGTCTCAAGCATCTGCACCTAATTGCCTAGCAGAAGAGTGCCATGTGGATGTTGTCGAGAGCAAGGCACCTGTGTTTTAGGTGGTAAGGTGGTCCCCACCGTCACTGTTGGTGGTCTTCAAACCAATCCTCTTGAACGTCCAGAAGGCCTTGCTGATCCTGTACCACGTGAACTTTTTGATCATCTCGTACAGGTCAGGTAGGTCCTTAATGGTCACCCAGTGTCCAAACAGGGAGCTGTAGAACTCTCCCAGGTTCTTGTTGTTTCCCATAGCCCACTGACCAGGCTGAGGAACAGTCTTGAAAGGAACATTGTCAGCCTCATGCTTCTTCTTCATGTCGGCAGGAGAGTGGAGGTCTGGAGAGAATCGATGGTACGTGGAGGTCTGGAGAGTATTTGGCCTACTCTTCCACGCTGGACAAATCCTTTGGGAGAGATGGCAGTACCCACATTTTACCCCGCTACGCGTACCATTGCGGGGTTGGGGTGGATTTTAAGACATTTGCCCAATTAAGTGTCAACCTGCTGCGCCAGGAGATGGAATCAAACCGGCGAGCAGTGGATTCCGATCCCAGCGTGCTAACCATTACACCACGACAGCATAAACCAATCATGACAATCAGTTTAACACGTCGTAGGCTTTCGCGACCAATATCATCCTTAATAAGGTGTTTTTTGAGTTAGATCACGTAAATATACATATTTCGTTAAACTCGCCACCGTCCGACACATCCAATTCGTAAGGTTTATCACGTCAACAGGACGTGCCAATTCGTTACAAGTACAGCACACCTGGTGTGTTGGAGAGCCAAGCCACAACATTTACCAACACACCGCGTGTGTCGTGCTAGTAACGAATTGGAATGTCCTGTTTACGAGACAAACCTTACTAATTGGCCGTGGCAGATGGTGGCGGGTTTAACGACGCATTTATATTTACGCCATCGACCCACCCCCCACGCCCCCCCCCCCAAATCTATATTATAATCACAATAAAAATAATCACGCAAATAAATCAACGAACTGCTGCAGACGAGCACGAGGAACATTGGAATGCATCGCGGTCACCCCTGCGAACGCACTCCCTGGTGACCGGAATGAGAAAGCAGTTTTCACCTCTGCAGCATTCACTTCTTTCACAACACATCATTAGTGTGTCTCGGCGCACACAGCCAGGAGCAGCACTCGTTTATTATAAATATGCAACGCTGCGACCCGGATCGCTCCTCCACCGCCGCTGATCGGCACCGACGGGGACGTCCCAGCGAGCCACGCTCGTGAACGATGGCGCGCGCATTTTAGGGGTTCGTCCATAAATGACGTCACGCGGTTTTGGACGATTTTTGACCACCCCTCCCCCCTTCGTCACACGGCGTCACAAAAAGTCAGACCCCCCCCCCCCCAAAAAAATATTATCTCACAAAGCTCCGCCCCCCCCCTCCCCAATAAAACATGCTACAAATCTCTTTAAACTATTGTCATTGTCGTGCGTATTTAATGTGGCGCTGCACTCTGATGTTGTAGGAGAAAACATTTATTAAAAAGTATATTTAATTCAGTAGAACGTGTTGTCAATATTTATTTCAAGTTGTGCATTTTTACGTGACGTCACATTTTTCAACCCCCCCCCCACTCGTCACACATAGTCACAAACGTCTGACCCCCCCAGCTGCGTGACGTCATTTATGGACGGCCCCTTTAGCGCACAGCTCGCACGTGCGTGCGTTGAACTTCTTTCGCACCGCACGTAGCCAACCGCGCGGTGGGGGGGGGGAGGGGACAAGGCTGGCATCGGGGTGGGTTACGGGCGTGCCATGGAGGCGACACCGCGGTCCATCTTGCAATGTTCACCGGTCACGGAGTGCATTTTTATTTCTGGCGCTGATAACGCTTCGCATGGCAAAACAAGTGCCGGCGATTTACACGAGCAAGAGGGGAGTGCTCACGTTGCCACGGAACGATGCACTGGAATCAACCCCAAGAGATGTTTTGTTGTTTGTTCACGTTATGGCCAAACTCGTACGAACGTTACTCACGCTGGAATTGCGCCAGTGTGCGCCGTAGACTCCTGAAATGCGTCTATCCATCGCTCGGTAATTAGTGCAGGAAATTCGCAGGGGGCGTGCCGTTCTCTCGCCAAGTGCGCGTTGAAGACTCGGTGGCACGTGTCGGGTTCGGCACCATGTCCGACGGTTTCACTGCGCGCGCCGGGACCTACTTCAGGAACTGTGTTTCAGGAACGGTGCCGTTCCCCCGAAACAAGCTCCCAGCACGCGTAGCGAAACGTCGGGCGCCGTGCCGAGACGGCACGTGGTACAAGCTGGAAACACATCGGGCAGCAGCTGTATCCACACAGCACAACCACACAAATTCTAGACAGTAGAGTCACTGTCTGGCATTTAGTGACAAGAGTTAGTTGTTGCATGCTGCACACACTATGATAGCGTCCAAATTCTGACTATGAAAAGCACGTAATATTCCGTACGTCCTGTAATTTATTTTTAACATGTGTCTACACCACTTCGTGTGAAGGATATCTCTTGGAAGGAACGTTACGTAACAACATTTATTTAAGCCGATTGCGTCCCAGTTATGTTGACACGGTCACATCAAAGGCAAAGAAGTGTCCTCCTGGGATTCTCACAGCGGATGATTGCGTCGTGTCAGGGAAGTGCCATGAAAGATAAGATATCTTTTTTTAAACTATAAACAATTTTTGTTCCAGGTACGGCCCACTGAGCTATATCACCCTTTGTCATAAGCGACCTGGGCGACAAATTGTAGCTCAAATGGATTATCATGTAGACATTCATAGCAGCGAAATACTTGATTCTAAATGTTGAGGGAAAACCCGGAGGACCCAGGGAACAATCCACGCGATCAGGGGGAGAACACGCAAACCCCAAAAATACAGGCATCAGGGTCGGGATCGAACCCACGATTTCCTGCATACCAGGCGAGGCAGTTAACATCTCACCAACGCGGCACCCCACAGAACCACATCTGGAGTGACTCGGTCGACAAAGACATGGTCAAGCCACTGTTGGTTGAAGGCCTCCCCACGTGGTTGCCTTGCTATCCATTGAGTAATGTCGCCCCGCTACAAAGAGCTGAACACATCACTCCATCGCTGTGGTGGTTTGTCCTCTCAGGCATGGTCTCCCTCTGTCTCTCTCAGCTGCCATTCCATTACCAGTCTCGTCCGTTGGCCTTCATTGCTTCTCGCGATGTGTTCTGCACAAGCTCACTTGTATAACAGACAATACGAGATCTCGAACGTTCAAGACGAACAATTCAAATGTTTCCCCACTTAGACGTATTTAGCATGCTGCTTTCCAATATCATTACAATTTAGAAAAGCACTCCAACCCGCTCTTGCTCAGCTCTTCATTTTCATCTCCGTCCACCTTCATTATTTGCACGAGATCAAGTTGCTCTGTTTGCAGCATGCTATGTTCCATACTTTGTTGATATTCAGCGTTGGTTCCCTATTATTTATCATTGGCCATGCTCTGAACATGTATCACAGCTGGTATTGTACGCTGATTGAAAATGGCCTTTTTCACGAAAGTCCATGCCGAAAAGAATAGTGGTGATGTTGATTTAATGTTTGTACCATCGTATTTTGACACCCCTGCCATCGTTCTGTGTGCCAGTCTCGAATCTAGCAACGTAGTATTGATGCGACATTTTCTACATCGCGTTTTGATAACAACAGGCAATGCACGCTTTGGTGTTATGACCAAACTAACTACCATAAATAAACAAGAAATGTCATGAGGCTTGTCAAATCATTTCCAAAACGGGATATTGAAGGTACGCGCGCACTCACAAGCATCACTTGATTCTCCAATGCGATATTGCGTAAGACGTCAAAGTTGTTTACCATGCACCGTGATCTTAAAAATGGTTTATTGTACCTGTTTGGAAAGTTTTTTTTACCGCTCTTTCATCGATTAAATCAACCCCCCTCGTAAAAATCGTCACAGATCGCGAAGCCAGGAACAAGGCACTTTGGGCTCTCCGCTGTTTTCTGGCCGTGGCGCGTCTTGTTCAGCGGTGTACAAAGTTTCACTCCGAATGTGCTCAGAGCTTCTTCTCAAGCTTCTTCCCGAGTAGCTCCCAGCATGTGCAACTTCAGCAATAGCTCTAGAGCACAGTCACAAAACACCTCCACAGAAGGGGCTGTGCTTAACATTTTCCCCAATGTAGCCCCCCATTCCCCCCTCCCGCCCAGAGAATTGTGCATGTAGTGAAGGGTCTAAAGGCAATCATCTACATCACACCTACTCTGCTGATTCAGACTGCCGATAGCAAGGCGCGTGTCGCAGCTGGGTAAAAAGTAAAGAACGTGGTGAGTGGCCAACCCACCCAGCCAGCTCTGTCTCTCCAGTGCTCTTATCAACACCCTTGCACTTAATATGGTGCTCACGTCATGGTGATTTGCCTGGGTGGAGGTACAGACCAGGTTCAGATACCCATGGATTCTGATATGGGCCGAATGGTCAAGGCATTAAACCCAGGTCACAAGGATCGTTCGGCATTTCGGTAAGCAATAAATTATCTACAATGCTTTACTGTAGCGCATATCGAGTTATTTCAATAATATTGTAGTGCTCTCACCAATAACTTCTAGAACATCTGGTAAAGCAGCAGGATATTATGATTGGGAAGCCTGACTGCTGATGAGATACAAAATGTCGAGACGAGTCCAGCGTTTGCTTGCGATTTTTTTTTAGACCTGTTAACGTCAGTGTAGAGGGTCAATATACTAAAATGTTGAATTTTTGTGTGGAGATACAGCATGGTAAATACTTTAAAGATGCAGTCCTGAATTTGCTTGCTCACGACACTGCTGGCAAAAGGACCTCCGCTAAAGAACGCTCTGAAAATTCTAGATTTGAAGCTTTCGTGACTACAAGGATTCATACTCTTAGGTTTTTTCGGTAAAGTCACGTAGGTAAAAATAAATAATAAAAATAATCGAAATAATAGAAATAATAATATAATATAATAATAAATCATAATTTTATTCCTATTATTATTTCTATTATATTTATTATTATTTATTTTTACCTACGTGACTTTACCGAAAAAACCTAAGAGTATAAAAAAGCTCTGAAAAGCCCATCTAGACGGTATTTGACCTCTTTTTTCTCTGACCAGACATCACGAATGAGGTACTATTACTACTATTTTTATTTTACCAGGTAAGGCCCACTGAGCTACGCAGCACTTTTTCATAAGCTAACTGGCCACAAATAGTAGCCCAATTAAGCGGACATTTATAGCAGGCAAATACTCTAAACTACCCAGAACCCATACATTACCGTGGTGGACAGAGACAAGGGTGATATTTAAGAAACTTCGCTATTGCCTCAATTGCCGCGCCGGGATGAAAAAATGTAGTTCAAATTATTTATTAGAACAGCTGTCCATATATACACATATGCCGTACGCACTCACGCACACACGCACGTTCTCACCAAGAGCACACAGGCACACGGAGCGCTTATTACAGAACATGCCTTAAACATAGCTGTGAGGTGTAATTATTAAAATTTCCTTTGACGCGTGCGACTGAATGTGGAGAGCCACTGTCTTGAAAGTTCCATTCAATTCTGGCTATTTGCGTACTTCTGCATACGAATGCTCGAGAATTTATGCATGTGGATTGGCTTCCTTCATTTGCTCTGTCCATAATAATAATACATTCTTAAATTCCGTAGAGTTCCATATCTCAACTCTGCACACATGTATGTATATCCCATGGCGATGCACTCGTTGAATAAGTGTATAGGTCCGAAGTCATGTCTCATCGTAATCATCATCAACCACTGTCAATCCGCCCCTGAACGAAGGTGTTTCAATGTCTTTGCCATCTGCCAGTCATGGTCCTGCAATGCCAAAATCCATCTCCGGCACGTGAATTGATTCCGTCGCTTCATCTCTGGGGTGCCGCATTGGCGAGATATTAACTACCTCGCCTGGTATGCAGGAGCTTCATCGGTTTGATCCTTGACCCTGACGCCTGAAAATTTGTCGTTTGCATGTTCTCCCCGTGGTCGTGTTGATTTTTTTTCTCCGGGTCCTCTGGTTTTCCACTCTACGTTTAGAAACGTGCATTTAGATTATTTGTTTGCTATACATTTCCACGTAATAAGCCACTTAGTTGAGCGATCATTTGTGGCCAGATCACTTCTGAAAAAGACCTATACAGCTCAGTGGGCCTCACCTGGTAAAAAAAAAAATACTAAAATATTCTCTCTTGTGCATTATTCTCCCTTTTGTCTCCCCATTCCGCTACCCCACGCATCCACTGACCTTCAACAATTGTAGTGACTTTCCTTGCCCCGGCTCACTTACTTTTTGTCAGAGTCCATCTGATACGTGACACATGTGCTCCATGCTGTGTCTCTCAGTGCAAGTCATAGCGACACATACGATATACAAATCGCAGAAT
This sequence comes from Entosphenus tridentatus, assembly GCA_014621495.2. NCBI lineage: Eukaryota > Metazoa > Chordata > Hyperoartia > Petromyzontiformes > Petromyzontidae > Entosphenus > Entosphenus tridentatus. The sequence continues at coordinate 4,472,985 of CM025620.2, read as the reverse complement.
ATCAATCCCGCACCTCCGATTAGCACGGTTGCCTACGTACAGTGCGAAAGAAGTTCAACATACATACAGGACCATCATGCCTGGGACTTGTCTTGCACTTATACCGCTCCATTAAAAACAGTGGACATGATGTGGAAATACGGTATCTTAGGCATGTGTATATATGTTTTATGTTATAATTGTTTCAACAGGAAGGACCCAATAAGCGGTTAAGCTTTACTTTCATGGGCGTCTAACGACGGTATGGATGTTATACGGTATGGGTCTTATTGATAATCATGGCCAGGTTGGTCACGATGCAAATGGAAAATATCGATACTTACTTGACGTGTTGCAGGAATAGGGAATTGGTCAAAAACATAAAAACCCACCTCATTACACTGCTGTATGAAGGTATTCCAACATAGTAAGGGTCATGTCGATGCCACATGAAGATCAATGGCGTCTACATCTGCAGAACGTGAAGAACCAGTGGCATCTAAATCTACAGGAGATTATCTAACTTTTAAAGCCATTCCCCGTGTTTAGTTTACATGGCATACCACATGTTTGGAAGTGACAGGAGTAAAGTTTGACTTGCGAACAGACCCCTGGAATCTAACTCATTCGAAAGTAGAGAAGTCCATGTCTTATGCTTTTGCGCAGGACAATACGTTCAGGAGCTAAATGCCAATGTCGAGGTCTGCAAGCTATGAGAGGGCTTCAGGAGAGAGCACATGACGACAGCTATTCTTGGTTCTTTCGGTAAAGTCACGTAGAAGGGAAATAATACAATATTTTCTGCCCCCCCCCTCCTCTTTTCCGAACATAGATAGACTCGTCCATCTGGCAAACTGCCAAATCGCTGTCCTTGGTGCTGACATTAGGAAAAACCGCCACTTTTTTCGAATTTTCTTTGCTGTGGATTTCGCGCCTGATGATGATTGCTTGTGTTGCGGTCGAAACGTCGTGAGCATTTTTATTGTTTCATATTTATATTATTTTATTATTTTATTATTTCCCTTCTACGTGACTTTACCGAAAGAACCAAGAATATGTATCCCTGCAGCCACGAAAGCTTTAAATAAAAAATGACTACAGCTGTTGACTAAATTGGCTATAGTTTGGGTTGCATGGCCACAACTGCACTGTGGCTTTTCTTAAATGTTCCTTTCATGAAGGAGGTTTGCACATCAACCTGTTGATGTTCTGATGCTGTTGATGGTTCCACCGGTGGCTTCGGGAAATGTCAAAGCCACGAGGTGCAATGTTTGAATCTCAAATGAGGTGTTTATTTTGGACGTCCACATTGGTACACTCTGTTCGCCAGCAGTCTTTCAAATCTGGGTGAGATTCTAGTATCATGAGAGCAGCTTGATTATAGAAGGGGGATCAGGACTTGAGTACACGGCGAGGAATACTACTGAGCTCTTCTTGATGGTTAGATGGTTGTCATTAGCAAGAAAACGTGTGAACTCCCTTGCAGTTTGCATGTTTCTGCTGATATTTTATGACACAATGTTCATCAGAACAGGGAGCCAGGGGATTGGCCTTAGTTTCAATATTCTGACTATGATGTGCGGTGTATCCAGCAGTTTTGTGTGCAAGCTTCCAGACCAGGCCGGAGCACAATACTCTGTCACTGAGTGGACGAGTGATAGGGCGGAAGTTCACAGCACATCAGTTGAGGTGTCCCAGATCGTTCACAAAAGTTTCTGTCGCAGGGTGATTGTTGAGTGTCATAGACTGCATTGCAGGCATGGTACATCGTTTTCGGAAACCACAGGATGATAAAATTGCTTCAGCAGTTACAAATACCATTTTATAAAAATTACAGTTTTTTTTGTATGGCAGGGTAGTTCAATAATTATTTCTAATCTTCACCAATTCTGGGATTTTATCTGCGAAGCTGCTCGTTTTGAACATTCTGCGACTACGCCATTGCCACATTTGCTCCCCGCAAGACGAGGGCTACATGTGCGATATGTATATGTGTAGCAAACGTTGGCATTGAATACAGAAAGTGCCTCGTTGTGATTGGCTTAACCGGTAACATATCTACCATGAAGCCATTCTGTGGAGCGCTGGAGCCCTTTATTTGTAAACCGCTTTGCAGCTACACAGTAGCTCGATGCTCCGATGGCTTTGGAGATTCCCAAGGTGCTCAGTGAAACGGTAAACTGTGTTGTGCATGTAAGCACAACACATTGATTAACCTTGGAAATTGGTGCCTCTGAATACAAAATCTGGAACACGGCATTTACTCGCCGGCAATCCAGAGTGCTCCAATTGAGGTTACGTTGGGCAGCGTTGCCAATTGATTCGGCTCAGACGTGATTGCGTGTTTGGCGTGTGTGAGCACGCTCCTCCGACAAAAGTCGCAACATGCCGCGCCGCGCACTCTCTTGCTCGCATCACTCGACTGAGGAACAACCGTGGCTGTTGCGCTTTAAGTGCGACAACTAAACTAAAACCAAATAGATTTTAGTTATTTTACTATGTAAGGTCCACTGAACAAGATGATTCTTTTTCAGACGTGACCTGCCTACATATGATAGCTCAAGAAAGTGGCTTATCACGTGGAAGTGGACAGCAAATTGATTCTAAATAAAGAGGGGGAAAAAATCCTGAGAACATGCAAACTCCAAATATACAGCAGGAGTCAGGGTCAGACTCGAACCCACGACCTCCTGCGTATCAGGCGAGGGAGTTAACATCTTGCCACTGCAATGCCCACGTGCAATCGTGAGCTGGAAGACATCATCACTACAATGCGTTTTCGAATTCCCTGATTGAATCGCGTCCAAATTCACTTGTTCCGTCTCCATTCGATTACGCGCAGAAGTATACAGAGGATATATTCTTTGTTGGTTTCTCAGGTTTTTTTTCTCGCTTATCGAGCTCCGTTAAATCGTACACTTGCAAAATAAGCAATTGGATGCCAAATTCTGTGGCCAAAGTAACCAGCTGGTCGCATCAACGGTTTATGTTATACAACCTGCAATTAATGAAAATGCGACTGGTTCTGGAGACAATCTGACACCGTTGTCTTAGAGATGCCTAAATGAAAAGTTAAAGATATACATATAGTATACTATTCTTGGTTCTTTCGGTAAAGTCACGTAGAAGGAAAACAATACAATAATAAAAATATAAAAAATAAAAATTGATTTTATTATTTTATTGTTTCCCTTCTCCGTGGCTTTACTGAAAGAACCAAGAATATGAATCCCTGCAATCACGAAAGTTTTAAATCATAATATAGTATACAGTTTGTGAGTATCTTAACACATATCTAAAGCTGAATATATATCTGTCGGGTATTTTGCGAATGCAGATTTTCTTTACAAATTTAATTTGTTATTAGTTCCATTGATTATTTTCTGTCTACGTTTTATTTTTAAATTCATAATTGTTTGGGTTAAAAAAACTATACTGTATATGCAATGGTTTTACATTTTAAAGAACTATTCAGATTTACCATTCACGATAGTGTAACTATTAACCATTTTTATTTTTTATTTTATCAGGTAAGGCTCACTGAGCTATATAGCTCTTTTTCAGAAGCAACCTGGCCACAAATGATTGCTCAACGAGTGGTTTATCATGTGGAAATTTTAAGCAACCAAATACTCTAAACGCATGTTTCTAAATACTGTATAGAGGGAAAAAACTGGAAGACTCGGATAAAAATCCATGCTACCATGGGGAGAGAGAACTTGCAAACTACAGATATATAAAGGAGTTTGGGTCGTCATCGAATCCACGGCCTGAATACCAGGCGAGGTATGTATTCATGAATGTCAGATCAGACATAAATATCGGACTGAACGTACATTCCCGCGAGAAAAAGTAACGTTCTTGATAACATTTTGGTTTCAAAGTATGCCACTGATAAATGTACCCATAATGTTTGCTGTGGGCCTGAGAATCAAGCCTCTTGCCTTGAGCACACCGCAGCAATGGCACGTGGAAAGCTGAATAGTAGAACGGGGCTGCCAGGCCTCCTGTGGAGCGGAGCATGAATCAGATTCACCTCATCAGACTGCTGACAGCTAAGCTTCAGGCTTTGCTGCCCCAATTAAAAAAGGGCATCGGCGTGACCGATAAACAGGGTTTGAAACCAAAGGTCTGGAGGCTCAGCCGAGCCACACTTGAATATTTCTGCACACAATCTCTGATGTGTTTTCCACGGCCCTGCCGCCAACATATTCTTCAGCTATTTTTACGCCGGGTGTAGCGGTGGCTCTTTGCCTATTTTGTTCGATCAACACAACTCACTGTGCCCCATTTCAAAGGCCATGGATTCATTCTGCAGATGGCAGTGGCGCAGTGGCTTAGCTCACTGCACTGCCAGTCGGACAACCTGAGTTTGATTCCTGGCTAGGACGAGTATAAGCGATGAGTGATATCTGAACCAGATTTACCCTCCCCCCGACTCTTCATTAATCTGTACTGAGGCACAGTGGTATGGTACATTTCTTCAAATTGTCAAGATAATTTTTCCAAAGTATCCCAACCCGTGTTTGCTTACCTTTTTATTTTAACATGTTGATTTCGCTCTGTCATCTTCAGTACTAATCACGTGTGTTTCCGTTTCTTTACATAACTTGCTGCAAACACTGCCCTTCACAGTACGAAATCAGGGGAAACTTGTGGAATAAATGGAATAGTTGTGGACATCAAAAAAAATGTGGAAGCAACCGTTGGAGCAAAAGTAGTGGACCTATTAACACTGGATGTTTAATCTTGATTTGAAGCTTTTGTGACTGCAGGAATCCATACTCTTTGGTTCTTTCGGTAAAGTCACGTAGGTAGAAAAATAATAGATCACGATGTTTCGATCGCAACACAAGCAATCGTCATCAGGTGGGACAACCACAGCAAAAGAAAAAAACTGCTGAAGCAGTTTACCTACGTGACTTTACCGAAAGAACCAAAGAGTACTCGATGTTTACTCAGAAATGAAAGGCTGAAATCATGCCTCAATCATTTTCATATCGGAAAAGAGACAGAAACCGGCCATAACTATTACAGACCCATTAGGTTCATATTACACGTGGTATGAATTATTCACAAAGATCATAGGGAGTTGAATAATGGACAATTTTGAGACAAACCAACAGTGTGAGCGGACTGGATTTTGAAAAGGTTTTTCTACCATTAACCACATACACACTATCAATCGTATTGTGGAAAACCCGAATTCCGGCTTTCACACCTCATGGACTCTTTTTTTCAGTGCCCAAATTACCCCGACCTCTTGGAACCTCTCCCCCACCCCACCAATCCTTTCCCACCAAGGAGTGGAGTGGGCCGGGAAATATTTTCCAGAGTTCAGCCCCGGACAGCTCTGGTTGAAATTGAGTCTTGGACCAGTGAACCTGAAATACCTCTACTCTCGGTCATTTGGTATTTGTAGCATTTGACTCCGAGGGTATAGCCATCGCTTCTTCTTCCCCGTACTGTGTATATACCTTTACTATATATGCACAGTACAGGTAAGAAGCAACGATCATTATATATCCAGCATATGTACGGTATATGTAATTTGGAATATAACAGCAACCTGTAATGTGCCTTTGCCCCCTTCACATTAAAATCAATGGAATTCCACAATACACATGTGCGCTGTGGTGTTGAACCACTGCCCCTTCCCATTCATCATTACAAGAGGTAGGGGCCCTGCAATGCTGCTATATTGGCAGCTTTCACGTGCGAACTCTTTCACAAGAGGTCCTTCACAGAATTGCTTATATTTAATCAATAAATCACCAAGTGAGGGACACTTGATTGACTTGCCAATCTTAATTGATCATTATTTTGAGGGCCGAAATTTAACCCACTTTTTTTTGTAACTATGAGTAACATTGAATACTCCTCTCCCCCCTAAAAACCACACTTATTCAAGTGTATTTGTTTTACTATTTCCTTAAATTGCTAATGAATCAATGTCTCTTCATATTATTATACACATGTATTGATTCGATTTGCTCATTAAGCAGCTTTGAAAAGCAATGACTTCTGATTAAGTAAACAATTCAAAACTAAGCAATTGCTGCTTGAGATTGATTTCACTTGCTCAAATCCTTATAGTTGTGGTATGCTTGTGTGCACTCATCGTATAGGCGTTGTGGAGGAGTTGGTGGATCACACAAAGATGGAGTCGTGGTGGGACGCCAACCCCTGCTCGGCAAATAGGTACCTCTGGGAATTAGTGCACACAGTAGGTTGCTGACACTCTCCAACACACCGGTTCTGTTTACGTGACAAACCGTTACTGGCTGTGTCGGGTGGTGGAGGGTTACGACACATTTATACTTCCGCGATCTAACTAAAAAAACATTATTATGAATAATATTGGTCGCGAAGGCCTACGTGTTAAACACACTGCGGAGTTTGAGCGTTATCTGCTTGTTGATGGGGATAGCCTCGCGTAACACGTCCTGTTCGCTCTCCCATAGACATGCGTGAAAAAGTTTATGCAAATCAAGCAAAGTCCGATTCGTAGACTTTTCTGAAACTCAACGGAAATGTTTTAGAAAACGTTTAAAATAAATGAATATTAAAAATATGCAGCACTGCAATCCCTTGCCTACGCCAATACTGGCGGAATGGTCTCTACTATCGGGAGCTTGAGAGAGCTCCTCTAAAAGCGATTTTCTACCCTCCAAGGTAACAAAAAACTGAAACATTCCATGGGAAGAAGAATTTTCACAATACAGGAAGAGGGCAGAACTACACGTGAATGCAAAAACATGGAATTATAATGTCCCGGGAAGACTCACAGATTTCCCAGGACAGCTGTACGTGTGTTGAACTTCTTTAGCACCGTATGTAGCCAACCGTGCTAATCGGAGATGCTTTAACAAGAGGGAAAATCCGGGGAAACCGGGGACAGGTGGCAAGTACAGAACTTGTAGCTCTGAAACGGGCAATGCGTGGCACTCATCTCTTTTGGTTATTCGTGAAATATGTCTTAAGAACCCCGTGCAATATAAAGTTTTTAATTGTTTTATTTTTGTTGTTGCTGTGCTCACGCTCCACGCATCTTCGGTGTAAAACTTGCAACTGGCTAAACGGGACCATCCGTGTAACAAACCAACATCAATGCAAACTCTTTGTCAGTGGTGGAAAACAATTTCTCTCCATAGGGCACCCACTGATGCCTTCCCATCAATTGGTAAACTCGTTTTATTGACACGAATTATTTGGTACCCGCAGTCATTTAAAACAACAAAAAAGCTTAAATTCTCACTGGATGCAGCATAGCGGTGAGTATGCTTTGTGAATTTATTTATTTTAATTCAGCTTTATGAAAGCAACAGTGAGCGAGATGAAACAGATTGTAGCCATGTGCACATACACATGCCTCTATTATCCCGCAGAGTTCGTGGTGTTCTGCAAATGTACGGGGAATGAGATAGTCAGAGTATTAGGAGGCTCATGGGAGATTTATTGTAATCCTGGTATCATCTTTTGCTTTTGCCAGCTCATGTTAATGAACAGCAAGTTGAGATACAGCGCCAACTTCCTTCTGTTTGGGGAGCCACAAAGCCAAAGTGTCTTCTCTACCAAAAGCCGATGACTACGAATGCAGCATTCGACCGGTTTGGTGCCAAGGCAATGCTCATATTCAGCCCCTGCAAACGACACCACAGTGAAAGTGATTGCCATACGTGCAATGGCTGACGCTGCCGCAGCGTAACGGTCAGCACCTCGAACTTCTTAAATCTCTACTCTTTGGTTCTTTCGGGAAAGTCACGTAGGTAGAAATAAAATAAAATAAATCACGACGTTTCGATCGCAACACAAGCAACCGTCATCAGGCGGAACCGATACAGCAGGACAACTGCTGATTTAGGATCTGATTTTAAATCTCCCCACCTCTGTCCACCCCGCGCTATTAAATGGGTACACCCAAATGAGTTGCTTGGCTGGTCACGTGTCGTGAGTACCGCCACCTTTTCCAAGACCCCTGGCCAATGTGGAAGAGTAGGCCAAGTTACCCACTTGAAGGGGCTTTCTAGAGCTGCCTCAAGTGTTGTGAGCGGGCCATTCTCAAGGCTACACATTTATCATTTTACAACCTGCATACAAACTGGTGTGGCTGCTTTTGCTTTTGATGACAAAGCGTCCGGCTACTTGGAGACTGAGTTGTTTGATGACATAAGGACGGATCCACTGTGTTCAACAACCTCTCCGGGTAAGGGCAAGGAGGTGCACGTGCTTGTATGCTGCACGTGTGTGTTCTTAAACAAGAACCTGGTTTCATAATACACGTTCTTGGGTTAGATCGCGTTATTTATAAATGTGTCGTAACCCTCCACCACCCGACACGGCCAATCAGTAAAAAAAAAAGTGTCACGTTGACAAACGACAAAATCGTTCACTACTTTAGCCCACCGGTGTGTTGAAGAGTGAATCCACAACATAAAAACAAGTTTTAAGTCCGACGTTTCGCTGGTAATTACATCCAGCATCAACGGGCAATTTGCCAGAATGGCGAAGCCCTCACTTGCACCCGGTCTTAAATTAAGCAGCAGGGTGACGTCATCATTTAACGCTTTTATAAATAACGCGATGAAACCCAAAAACGTTGATTATTAATAATATTGGTCACGAAAGCCTACGTGTTCAACTCAAGTACCTGGTTTGCTGTGCAACTAACAATGATTGGGAAGACAAAAGGTAATCCTGCGTGGTTACTTGCCGCATCGTCCCGTCACATACCGTATTGGCTTTAATTATTGTTGGCCAACAGCACCTGTACCTACGGTTTGTTAGGCTATACAGGTGCGGAGGGGGAGAGGGGGGGGTCTTCGTTCTGATCTTGCAAGTGCGTGCATGCATGTATGCATGCGTGGACGTGTGTATTTGTGTGACGCGTGTGCATGCAGTGGGGGTGACACTTTCCTTCAGCAGATGTGTGTTCACTCGAAGGAGCAGCCATTATCCTCTAGCGCAGCGCTAATGTATCATGTGTGTATGAAGTGCATCCAGGCCCTGTGGGTGTTTGAGTTACAATAACGCGAATGCACCGCGCCTTAAGACGTCGCGGTTTTTCTAACAAGAGAGTGGACATTTATAAATGTTTCCCCTTTGCTTCGGCGCTATTTATTTATAAATTTTCATTTTATTTTCCCACAAACCGATGGCACCAATCTCGATTTCACAAAAAAATCCCTCCATTAAATTGCACTGCAGCTGGATACGAAAAATATATAATTCTGTAACAACGACAACATGAAGTGCAGGAATTACATGGTGTGCGTGTAAACAAACACATGTGAAAATAGACCAAAGAAAATCAGACACTCGTTTATTCACAAATTACAGTTCCTATTGGTTACCTGCTTTGAACAGTTGTGTGTTGTTTAACACTGCACATATCCCATTGCCAATGCAACGGCATTAATATGTTGAAAAGTCGCCCGTTCGTGGCTTAGAGTAATAAATGATTCAGGCACGAGGAAATGGTGTATCCATCACTTTAAATAATCATAATGCATTGTCTTCGTTGTGGTCAAATGACTCCCCAAGTTACCAAGGTGACGTGTAAATAGCAAAGAAAAATCATTTTTTCCTTTGTGTTTCTTTGTTCAAAAAGATCAATCTGTCTCCATGTTGCAAACGGACAGTATGGGCAGCCTGAGCCCGTCGTGGCTATTCTACCTCCTGATGGATGGGGCCATTTTCTTTTCCCCAGGACGACCATTGTTGACTTCCCACGAATGATTCCCAATTGTATTGTGACCCAGAGAGATGACAGGCCGACAAACTCACCGATCGTGAGCTTCGTGCTCTGCTGCAATGGTATTTGTTGGCCGGATTACACAATTACCGCGGAAACATTTGTCCATACTGTTTGAATTTGAAATATATATCTCAGATACTACATGGGCCATTACCGTTGTAATTCATGAATATTTAATTTTAGTATGTACACTTATAGTTACAGTTATTCTGAACATTTCCTAGATTTGTCTAAGTGATCGACTGTTTATTTATCATTCTTTGCCGACATTTGTGACAGGAATGGTTAATCGGTCACGCTGTGTTGATGACAAAGGTGCCCAAGCTCTTGCGTGATTGAGAGACAATGCCTTCTCTACGGAACCCACCTTTTAAGTGAAGTCAAAACGTCTCCCTGCACAAATGAGCAACGAGGTTGTGCTGCTCATGGCCAAAGGGGCCCAATGTGGGCGGTGGAAATTCCACATTCTCAAGGCAGGGTTTAACACATTCCTGCGGAGGGAGCTGGTAGGAACGTTGGGTTGCTCGGTCAATGGCCAGGGTCAACGGCGGCGTGGTGTATTCTGTAAATATGCCCGACTGTGAGGGCGGGCACAAGCCGGCGTGAGTAGGTTAAACGTTGAGTTTTATAAGGGCACCACCGGGTGACCAGCCCCTCCCCACCCAGCCCCACCCCTCCCACCCCCCACCCAGCCCCACCCTCCCCACCCAGCTCCTCCCCACCCTCCCCTCCCCACCCAACCCCACCCTCCCCACCCAGCCCCTCCCCACCCTCCCCTCCCCACCCAGCCCCTCCCTCCCTCCCCACCCAGCCCCTCCCCTCCCCACCCTCCCCTCTCTACACAGCCCAACCCCTCACATTTTTGGAAGCACGATGGACGGACGGACACAATACTCCCCTGTGGGCTGGTGTAACCAGGAGGTTCTTACCATTATTAATTCTATAGGATGGCTGCCATTGATCACGAGCACTCATCCTATCTCAACGTATCTCAACTCTGGAGGACCCACATCCATTACATCCTTAACTCAGCTGCCAATGAAACGCTCATCCAATGCTCTCATTACATCCCACCTCAACTATCGCATCTCACTCTTTTGTGGCCTCCCCAAATCCCTGATCTCCCAGCACGAGATTGCCCAAAAATCTTCTACTGGACTTTTCAACTGCATCCTTAAATTGAAATAACATTTATCGAATACTCCAAACCCTCCACTGGGTCCTAAGAAATCCCATATGCACTTTAAGATCCTCCCCCCCTCACGATCTTCAAGAACCTCTAGGAGTCACCACTGCCTGCCTTTGCCTTCTCACCTCACTCCTCGCTCCGTTCTAACAACATCCAAGCTTACTCTCAAACCCCTCAGTCAAACTTCACTCAGTAGGAGGTCGCTCATTTTCTTCTGCTGACTCTATAGTCTGGAACTCTTTTTTCCCAGTCATCTGTGCTGTCTCCCTTCCTCTTCATCATGGGGTCTCCTTTGCCAGTACAAAAATATGATAATAGATTTTTCCCCTTTTTTCCGGAAAAAAAAACAGGTGGTAAGATGTTAAAACACCAAACTGAAACCTTTTACAAGGAATCATGTCTGCATTAACCACAATGCTTGTGGTCAAAATGAAAAAAAAAAGACAATGCATATATTATCAGAGTGTGTTTTTTGTGTGCATTCTGACTACAAGCATTGTGGTTAATGCAGACATGATTCCTTGTAAAAGGTTTCAGTTTGGTGTTTTAACATATCAACACCTGCTTTGCTCCCTTCCCCTGTTCAAGTCCAGGCTCAAGACTTTTTAAAATCCTTTATATTAAGTTCACTTGCGCGCTTGCTTGTTTGCTTACGACCGTGCAAATCTTTCGGTCGTTTTTTAACCCACTTCCCGTGATCCAATCGAGCTGACATTTTCCACACAGACTCGTTGTGCGTGACAATTAATGTTCGTGAATTTTTTTTTTCCAAAATTTTACATTTTTTAGGACAAAAATATTATATTTCATTACCAATTGCTTAATGCTTGCGCTGCAATCATCTGACCCATAGGTGGCAGCCATCTCAAGCCAGAGGACGAGAGGACTCTAGCCGCCACGCATATAAAGGATTTATAGTGAAAAACTTTGTTTTTACCGGTTAATTTTTTTTCTTCCCGCTGCCTATATCTGACTGCCTCTTTCTCTCTAACACATATGGCCACTCTTTCGTATAATGTCTTGATGCCACATTTCGATATTTTATAGATACATATTAGATGTCATTGTTCCCAGAGAATTAGTATAACCACAGGTGCGATTTGAACTTGACTACCCAATTCAGAGAGAACTGCCCTAAACGCAGCACATCTGTTGCGACATACGAGTGCGTTTCCCTGAATGGTCACCTGATTGTACAGACATGATTCCAGCCATTCCCAATACACCAATTAATGAAGGCCTCTCCATGCTTTGGTTGGTCATTTTTTTTTGTTGTTGACATATTTCACCGCGGCGGTGAGAACGGGGGTTGCCTATCTTTGTAGAGTTTGTGTATCTCCCCCCTGCTCTGCTTGGGTTTCCCTCCAGGTTCACCTAATTTGTACATGTTTTATCAGTATCCGTAAAAATTTGCAAATATTTGAAATATTACATTACATACAAGTCGCGCAAGAAATCATCTCTCCTTGCTGGCAGACTATCGATTGCCGAAGCCAGGTGCTGAGTTACCTTGTGCTCTACACTGACAGCTGCATTTGGGGGCCCTTTTGGTGCGTGGTATAGTGCAATATGAGCACAAGTGCATTCAATCATTCATCATGTAATAATGAGAAACAATATTATCGTCTCAGCTACATGAAAACAAATTGTGTTTGTTAAACCTGCCCGAAGGTGCTCGTCGGAGTGTCAGTCGGCTGTCAGCATTTGCACGAGAATACAATGACCGTTTGCTTTGCGCAATGAAAACTGGGAGCAGGTCTGTACATTGAGCTATGTGGAAAAGTGCACGCAACACACATCAGCACGTGCGAACGTGGCGCTTCATTCTAATTCGCACTTTTTCATTTATTTATTTATTGCAGAATTGCTGATTCCAGATTCTAGACCGGAGGCGCTTTCCCCTGGCATTCTTTCCAAGGCAATCATCCCACGCACGCGCACACGCACGAGTGCGATTCTCCAAGTCCCACTGCGGCATAGCTATATAAGTCACATGCGCATTACATTAGAAATAGGTGTACATGTGAACACCCGCATGTGCACCTTGCACGAAACCCACCACAAACACGCACGCACGCCACGTATCTCTATCCCCACGCTAGACGTCGCAAATGATGACGCGTGCAAGTTTATTTACATACACGTGTTTTCTTCACGCGGTGATTCTAATGCGCTTCTGCATTGCGCAATATCCCAGCTGAAATCACAGCCAATGTCATTCACGCGGTGTCCCTCGTGTGTCTTCTGCACAAGGAACATTTGTGTCTTACTCATTCCCGTGGCAGGGATGAGTCCATGTCACAATGCGCTCCGGTGGCGAGATCTTATCGTGGGTTCGATCCCCGACCCTGACGCCTGTATATTTGGAGTTTGCATTTGTGGTCAAACAATTCCCATGATGGACGTGACATGGAGAGGCCTGCATCCAGCAGTGGATTGACACAGGGCTGTAATTATTTTATCATTAACGGGTTATCGCAATGGGCTCATCTGGATTTAAATAAAGTACATATACACTGTGGCTTTAAAATGATAACATATCGAATAGGTAATGGTTTGGGCAATGGCCAAGATATTTTAATATGTATGTATAGTTAACATTGTTGTGGATTTTCATATATTCAGGTTAATTTACATTCGGTGGTCATGGAAGGTCTACATGCTAACCAAAGCAATGTCACTTGATGCCCCCGTTACCCCACTTTTGGAAGATAAAGCGCGCATCTTACCTCGTGGCAGTGATGCCACTTCCTCTGATGTCCCGTTGTTCAGATCAATCCGAAAATAAAATATTTCCTAGATAATAAAAAATTTGGTACCTAGGTCCAATTTTTCTATTACTTTTGGGTTCATCAAAAATGTAAACGCTCTGATAATATAAATTAATAAACAGACAAACTTAATTTGGAGCTTTCGTGACTGCAGGAATTACTCTTTGCTTCTTTCGGTAAAGTCACGTATAGAGAGAAAATAATAAATTAAATACTAGCATACATGAGAAACTAATAAATTAAATACTAGCATGTATGGTAGAATTTAATTTATTATTTTTTCTCTATGCGTGACTTTACCGAAAGAACCAAAGAGTAATAAACAGACACATCTCCCTCACCTGTTTCAATCACTGCAGATTCGTAAACATTTGACACTAATGTTTTTAGCCAACAGATACAATGCAAATTGGCTACTCATATGCAGTAGCCTTGCATACTATTGACTTGTGATTTTATTTTGTTTTAATGTGTAATGAGAACATTCGTATGAGGCTTTGCATTAATTGAAAAATATAACATAGACCATTACAATTTACAGCACACACATTTATGTTTTTAAATCAGAGGTTGAATGTGAAAGGCTGGGATATTGTATGAGCTTAATATAATAAGATGTATTGAAAGAGACATTTAAAAAAAGTATCGTCGTAAAATATTTTTTCTCACCTAAGTTCAAAGGAGTCAATGAGTCATACTGGGTAAATGGGTAATTAGCAACTTAATTGGATGAGAAATAATAAAATAATAAAAATAAAACATCATAAAATAATTCTCACGATGTTTCGTCAGACGCTATCTTTCCGACAGCGTCAGACGCTGTCTTTCCAACAAACCTGTTCTTCACCTGAGGACGGCTGCTTGCGTTGTGGCCGAAACGTCGTGAGAATTATTTTATTATGTTTTATTTTTATTATTTCATTATTTCCCTTCTACGTGACTTTACCGAAAGAACCAAGAAGATGAATCCCTGCAGTCATGAAAGCTTCAAATCGAAAATTAATTGGATGAGTTAATATAATGTGGTCATTTCTCCGCACTTATGGAAATAAAACAAATCGAGGCTTGAGATGAAAATAACACTCAGAGTTTAAAATCGCGCATTCACAAATGTGATTTAAACAGTGAGCAATTATTGTTTGCTTTGTTAACATTTGGTTTTTAATGCATGGCATTGTCCAAATTACGTGTAAATCTTGACTTAAAGCTTTCGTCACTGCAGGAATTCATATTCTTTGGGTCTTTCGGTAAAGTCACGTACTGTAGATAGGTTCAAAGAAAATAACCAAAAAATAATTTGAAAACTGCGACGTTTCGATCGAAACACAAGCGTTCATCATCTTCCTGATGACGACCACTTGTGTTGCGATCGAAACATCGTAGGTTATTTATTTATTATTTTAAGTTATTTTCTTTGAACCTATCTACGTGACTTTACCTAAAGACCCATAAAAAATAAAATGTTAAGATATTGACGACTATCATGATATGATTGTGTTTCATGCTAACATAGGTAATTATCGATTGGAGTGGCGCTATAGATGACGACGATCATAGCTATGATGAGTATTGGCATTGCCGATATAGGCATTGATGACGATGCCAATTGACATTGACGTCGATCATATCGATGATGACTGTGATGATTATGACCATATTTGTGTATGACAATGGTAAGAATGAGCATGATATTTCTAGCAATGGACTTTTTTTCACCGGCTTTGCCAGGACACGGTGCTAAATGCTTCTGAGGGCACTCGCTCTCAGATGCCCCAGCGAATCGGGTGCTTTCTATGTATGTAAGAAAAATATGATGATGATGAGCGTCAATATTGGTCAATGATGATGAAGCCGAACGTTCATATCAGTTACTGACAATTATCGAGTTGATCATCAGTGCTGATGATTGTGCTGACGCGGAGAGAAATTCTAAAGTACCACAGCGTCTTGCAGTAAATACAGCAACTGTAATGCTGTATCACAACATCGGGTCTCTCCAATCATTCCCAGGGCAAACGAAGCTTCGCAGACCACCAAGGTCACATGCCTGCAATACAAAAAAATGATCGTCGCATGTAAGAAAACAACCAATCAATCTTTAGTTCATTGTTTTTTTTTTGCTACACCTGACCTTGATGCTCTGCACAGCCCAGATAGATTGGAGGACAGGTGGTATAAGTTTAATAAACGTTAAGCCCGGTATTGTGTAGCAGCAGCAGTGGCAATACACAATATATAATTGGGTTGCGATTCTTGCAGCTTCTTGCAGCTGCCCACGTGTGCCCTTTACAAGGCTTCGAATTGCGAATTTAGCATTTGATATTCTGCCTGCAGTAATTGCTTTCTGTCGGCTGCGTGACTCAACGGTTAAATGTATATCTGCCCCTGCCATGCGGCATACAGCCATTATTATTATGTTGTCAGGCCAGGCAGTCCAGAACATAGGAGGCCTGGACAGTTGTTTTTTCCCCCTGGCACATTCCGTGAATGACTCGTGATGAATTCAGCGGCATTAATGGTATTCGAACATCAGGCTGTATTTGCAGTCAGACGTAGACTGCAGACTGCCAATTCTCTGGGTTTCAAATTTCAGCACGCATCCTCAAATATTATGTTGTTTAGCCAGACGGTGGTTATGCACGACTATATTGCAGCACCGTCGAGAACTTCGTTTGCACCGTTCAAATCCGGGGGGGTATCGACTATTATGTAATTGGCGACATATTGTTAAAGTGAAGATTAGTTCTTAAACAACCATGGGAACATTCCTGATCTCTGTTGCTAGCCCTGAGCACGTGGCGGAAATTTCACTTTCTTACGGTGGTGGGTCAGTCTTGTCATAAGGCGGCCACTGGTCGATTTTCCCACAAGGTTCGTGATCGTTTTATCTCGCCCTTGGAAACATTTCAGAGGCCAAGTCCATCCCGAAGCGAGATTTCTCCAAAGCAATTTGAAGTGGCGCTGTGGGAGTGAGCGCACGTCGCGAATTGCCAGCGTCGTTCCGTAGCCCCTGGGGGGCCCGCGTGAATATTGGTGGGACACGGACCGCTTCGTCACGGCCCCGCGAGGCTTTCCGCAGCTGCTCGGGCTCGTTGGACGCGGCGCACCCGTGCCCACTGCAATCGACAGCGCGCAGATGCAGCTCGGCACGTGTCGTACGCTCCTCCTTTGGGGCTGTACATAAGTGACGTCACGCACCTGGGCGGGTGGTGGGGGTGGTCAGACATTTGTTACGATGTGTGACGAGGGGGGGGGGGGGTCGGTCAAAAATTCGTCCAAAATCGCGTGACGTCACTTATGGACGGCCCCTTTGCTACGGGCAACGCTGAGAGCCCCGCTTAGCCAAGATGCTTCTGTCCAACGCGGAGCGTCAAGGCCACCGTGAGAAGCTTCGCGGTGATTCAGAGTGACGCTCTCCGTCATGCGATGTGCACCGTGACTGACAACCGGGTTTAGGCTTCTGGACATCATGTGACAAAGCGAGTGATTTTATTATAGTTCTGTTGCGGTGGGAGAGGGTGGAGGGGTCGGAGAGTGAGAGAGAACATCGGTTAAAGACATCCCCTAAATCATCTCCTTGCGTTGATGTAATTGTTGTGCGCCTTTGGAATTAAATGCAAGCATAAATAATTTGATTATTGAATGCAATGCAATAAGCGGAAATGTAATCAGTGTAAATTTAATTCGAATAATAGCACCTTTGTGAATGGAAGTTGCAGTGTGGTTATAATTCATTGTTTCTAAAAAACAGGGATTGGTTTTAGATATTCTTTTTGTAAATTGGCCGTTACCGTTAGCAACCCATTTTGGTAAATTGTATTTGTAATATTTTAACGTGCAAAAGTGAATGGATATCAAAATGACTTAATGGATGAATGTTTTTCTAAAAAAAAAATTTTGATAGAAAATTCCGCAATGCAGACCAAAACTAACACGTACGTAGCACATATAGCCACGGCTAAAATTGATTGTGAGATTTTAACAGCTGCTAGAGATTTCACACTTATCGTTGGGACGCGATATTAAATGCTGCAACTTGACACGCAAGAAAGCTACCCCCAAAAAATTGTTGATTCTGTTGGATGTGTCCAAATGTTGTGTTGATGCTAAATCATTTGAATATTTTCTTATCCCTTTATGAGTACCAAAAGGTCGTGTGTTGGGTCCACGAATTAATCGCGCCTTTCTAACAAATACGCAAAATCTGCCCCGAGGTGAAGTTTTAGTGCGGAATTGCGCGGTTTACATTAAAATAGCATTTCATTTTAAATATATTAGACATTTAAATTGTTTCTAGCCCAGCAATGCCAGCAATTCACGAAACTCGAGAGAGTGCATGCTGTTGAATAGTCTTATTTTGCGGTATTCGTTGGAAATGTTTAATGTTACATTAAAGGTCAGATTCGTATTGGATAATTCTTAGATTGGCAAAAGTCGTTTTTTAATAGTCAACACTTATTATTGTTTTCCTTTTCACTCATTAGCCAAGTTATATAATGTTATTTACTTAATTACACGTGTGTGTGTGCATATATATTCAAGTCATTACTAATTTGTTTTCTCTGAAC
The DNA here is from genome assembly GCA_014621495.2 of Entosphenus tridentatus. Lineage (NCBI taxonomy): Eukaryota > Metazoa > Chordata > Hyperoartia > Petromyzontiformes > Petromyzontidae > Entosphenus > Entosphenus tridentatus. Next base: position 4,454,721 of record CM025620.2, on the reverse strand, counting down.
AAAGGAATGCACACGCTATAGACACGTGGACGAGATGGATGGTACTTTGCACGCATCAATACTGTCCCCTCATCGCTGTTGCGACATTGAAAATTGACTTTCAGCCACCTCCATCGGCAACCTATCTATTAGCCGTATTGATTATATTGATGACGAAGCAAGATACATTGCTTGACGTTGAATGAACAAATATGAGCACCGGTTTGATGCTGTGCATCAATGAAAATTAATTTCAGAAATTGCGAGAACGTGAAGATAAATTGAGACAACTTATTGTCGATCTGCGAGTTCGTATCTTGGCCTGTTTGCCTCCCTACTTGACTGCCTATCTTCTAAAGATCTCACATTTCCATAGATCCATCCATTCATTAGCTCATCAGAGTATGTATATGTGCTCCATCAGTGCGTGCTGCGTTTCAATAGACATATATCGCAACTCTTTGCCGCTGTAACATATCGTAATTATTTACCTGCATGTACAATTATTACTTGACCCTTTTATCAGATTTATGTATGCCCTGTATGTACTTATTTGCCTAGCAGGATTGTTCATTTTAGACACTGGACTGGCAATCCAGAGGTCGTTAGCTATATTTTAATTTCGCAACACATGAGTGAAAATAATGGGCAAGTTTCTCACATCACCATCGCCTCTGTCCACCCAGCAGGAACAATGGGTGGACCAAGGCTATTGGATGGGTAGATCGCGTGCGCTGGGGTGAAATGTGGATGCTCCCACCTCGTTCACAATGTCTGGCCAGTCTGTAAGAGTTGGCCACAATATCCTCTAGAGAGGTTCCTCCAGCAGTTGCTGGGCTGTATTATTTTGGCTCCCCATTCTTTTAGTGTCTGAAGTTTACGTTCGTGTGCACATGCTTAACGATGGTGCTGAATGCAATGGAGCCACTCTCTTTGCAAACATTTCAAATGTCCTCCTCTTTCCCTCGAGATATGAGTACCGTTTTGTGTCTTTGGTGCGAACACACAGACAAGCCGGAGCACAAAAAGGCCACTCGATGGATGATTTGATGCAGTCAGTTTGCAAGTTGGACGATTTGAGACTGCAGGTGATTCAGAGAGAACGAGATAGGACGTGGGCAGAACATTCCATGAGATTGCTGAGAAACGAATTATTAAAAAAATTGTACACGTTACTAGATCTGCCTAATAAGCAGTGAATGTGAAGCACGTAGTCTCTATGTCTGTCCAGAGTTCTCATGAACTGCTGCACCAGTTACGATGCATATGCGGCACCATTCGCAAGCCTGTGATATGCAGTTCATTAGGACATTGTCACGATTTGGCTGTTTCGCCCAAGTTTTGTTTATCCATGCTACCATTAACCATGGGATTTCTCTGACGTGAATATCGATAGGCAAAGGATCGGATATCCATTTTTCAAATCTGACGTTTGCATCATGATCCTACTTTTTAAACAGTTTAGTGCTTGACATTGTTTCATGCTTGTTTGTACAGACCTTTGTAAATACACTGCTGGATGAAGACCTCCCCCACACCATGTCAGTCACGGGGGGTGTTCTACCATACTTCACCAGGCTGGTTAGTGTCCAGTCCAAGCTGAAATATCACTCGTCATCGACATTAGCCATGGTTGCTATTAAAACTCAAGTCACCAGGTTCGTTTAACACGTAGGCTTTCGCGACCAATATAATCCATAATAGAAGGTTTTTTTGGGGTTAGATCGCGTAAATATATAAATGTGTCGCTAAAACCCGCCACCACCCGACACAGCCAACCAGTAAGGGTTGTCACGTGAACAGAACGTGGCCAATTCGTCACGAGTACAGCACACTGGTGTGTTGGAGAGCCAAGCCAGAGCATTTACAATCTGAGTACGACGTTTCGCCAGTAATTACTACCAGCTTCATCAGGCGACAGCCAGATTTGCGGAGAAGTCCACCTGTTTGGTTCCTTATGTAGACACGATTCTGCGCTCTTGTGCAAAGTTGGGAGGGGGGGATTAATGAGTCAGGTTCGTAGCGCGGTGCGCTAATTGCATGTCACCATTCCTCCGGAATTATGTTGATCCATATTTGTTTCTGGGTTAGTCCGTTCCAAAACTACCAAAGCTACGAACGACAAAATGCCTGTCATTCGTAGTTCGTACTTTTGGCATGAAACTGCCAGGGGGTGGCCTAACCCGAGAAACACGTGAGAAATCATTTGGTGATGCTGCGTTGGCAGCAGTGCGAAAGCGCAATTAACAAAAAGCAAAACAAACGTGGTTCATTGTGTTGCCTAGGAAGACCTGCGTTTAATATGTTGTGTTATTGTGTTCGTATTACCTTGTTACTCTTGTGTCATCATTACAACAATTGCAATTGTTTTATTGTGAATTTGTATTTTATCTTAAAAATTCATCAGAATGCCGTGGTGGGGGGACAGTAGGGGAGAGGTGAATGAACTCCCTCGAAATCATCGACTCTATCACCGATGAAATCTCGAAGGGCTTCTCACGACAGTAGTAATGCTTTTTTTTAGATATATATAATGACCAAGCTTGCAACAGAAGGCACGTGCGTAATCACACGTGCGCGCGCACACACACGCACGCGCGCTCGCCCACATGCTGCTCGGGAGAGACCCGAGGGAGACTCCTTTCCTTTTATCGGCTTCTCTCTCTCTCTCCCTCCCTGCAACCCTGCGTAGCGCGTGTGCAGGGCAGGGAGCCTGACAGCTCTCTCTCTCTCTCTCCCTTGCTTGTTTCGTGACAATTCTGATCAACACAGAGTCAGGTGTAAACGTGTACATATAATGCACTATGAAGAAGGGCCATTGCCCGGAACGTCGCCTATTATATATTTTTGCCTTTTAAGGCCACAGATTTATGGATGAATGTGAGTGTTTTCTTCCGTTGCCAAATGTCCGTGTGCACTCATGCCAATGCAGCAGCATAACCCAATAATGTGTGTGTATATAAAATTATGTTTGTTACACAGACGATTTTTTTTTACCGTTTGGCCTGGTGTGGCATGGCGGAGTAAATCAATCCATAGTGATTTATAATGTTTTCGTAATTTTTAAAATATATATCAAAGAATCGTTATACCGCTTAGGCGCGCTATTAGTGATTGAAGATGCAACCATTCGTCAATTTGCACCGATTCTACAACTCGCGATACATGCATCGAATTGCACGTTTAAGGATAAACCTTTTTATTTTTCAATCCACGTGATTTGTGAGGGGCCCATGTCAACTCTGCAGCGCACGGCAGGCACCGCCGTTCACGGGAATGTAAAGCAAATGGAGCGGTGGTGCAGTGGTTCTGCACATCGGGGAGCACACTGCACAACGAGCTTGACTCGCCTGTGTTTAATTCCTGCCCTCGATGCAGCAGCACGCAACTTTCGCGACAATTTCAATTCCGAATAGCGTCTAAATGCAACCGCATCTCATTACGCTTTGCAATCGTGATTTCAATCAGGAGATGGTACGGACAATCGAATCACGACAATTTTTTAAATCGCTGGGGGGGGGGGGTGAATCTTTCTACCACGAATAACGAGCATGTTTACCTAACGTGCTTGGTAGAGGGTTTGAAATAACACAGTGAAAAATGTGTACACAAAGCACTCGGCATTTGTGCGTGAAGCAAAAGCCCCTCAGCCTTTGGTAGAGGGGCGAACATTTAAGTGATCTGCGCTGATTCAGACCTCGCTGTTTCTCTGGAAGCAACGTGTTATGCATTCTCATTCCTCATTTCAGTACCATCTCTGCAATCCCGCACCTCCGATTCGGACGGTTGGCCACGTACGGCGCAGAAGAAGTTCAGCATAAATATACCCAGCCAGAATTAATCAGCTGGGGAGACACGGCCCATTGACCCACTTTTTACAGCCACCGCGATGCTCTGTGTCTGAGAATGGACTGCGTTGGCCCTGAAAATCCGGGCAACGTCTCAGCCGATGACGTGCGTTGGTTTACTGGAGGTCACGTCGTGGGTGTGGTGGCTTGTGACTGATGGCGGAGCAGCCGCCTTTTCTTCCACTCTCTGTGGTTGCCATTGTATCTACTAGAGGCTCGTCTGGCTTTAGTAAAGCTATTACTCAAGTGTAATGCTCGTAAGACCCAGGGTTGTCCCATGTGTTTTTTGAGTTGTACCGCGTGTTGCGTTGCGTGATTGTCTGACGTTTCACACCACACGTTGGGAGCTTCTTCAGGAACTGAGATAATGTCAAGTGTCGCAGCGGTACAGAGCGCAACCGTGCAAACCGGCGCAGGACCCTGGGGCAATGATTCGCCACCACTCCCCACAGAGATATCCTATGAATTGTTTAAATTCAGAGTAAGTGATTTCATTTTGAATACATTATTTGTATCTCAATTTGTATTGGTCACTTAATTTATTGGTTAGTGTTCTGTTTTCTTTGTGCAATTTTGTTTGATTCATAAGCCTAAATATAATTGTCACATAACATGCATGCATTGTGCATCGATTATTTCAATAATTTAGATTTTTGGCTGCTATACATTTCCACCATGACAAGCCACTTCGTTCAGCTATCATTTGTTGCCAGGTCGCTAATAGCTCAGTGGGCTTTACCGGTCAAATGAAAATATTTTTTGCTGTGACATCCTTATCTGTCGTATACCTTGAACTTCTATCGTGTTTTTGTACTGTTTGTTGTTGTAATGTTCTAATCCGCCCCGACTGGACATCTGTGGAAAAAATATTTGTAACTCATCGGATTCCTCCAGTATAAATACATATTTTTATTCGGAAATAATCTAACCTCATACACACACTTTGATGCATGTGCTTCGACTGTACGAATCAATTGTAATCGTGTTCCCTGTCCCGACTACCCCTCTCTGCCGTCTCCTTCCCGAATGTATTCCAGCGTATTGATATGCAGCTGCTTGCAGAAGCTAAGCAAATATAAATGTGTTTGTTGTTGTAATCATGTACTGATGCCTCCAAGACCAGGAACTGGTTAGTGTGGCGCTCTAACCAGTTACGTCTAACCACTGCACCACCGCTCCCGTCACATCCACACACAACAACAACAACCGCCATTCGCCACTAAGTGGCGGTGACGTCACTACGACGCTTGTGCCAGGCTAGGTGCACGTTGAGGCCACGTGAAGTGTCGAACGCCCGATGGCAGCAGGTCACAGGGCAGACCCAGGTGCCACGGGTCGACTGACTGAGATGACTGACTGAGACGACTGGCTGATGCACCACCTGTGCCCCCTACTGTGCCAAATTGCTGTGCTTTAGCCACCCGGCGCTCCACTCGTTGTTTTGAGCGTCGCTCCTCCGCCCTCCGTTGTTGTTGGAGGGCGACCGCCTCCAACTGCCCAGTAGCGTCCTTCACGAGCCTCCTCTACAGAGGCCGACCTTGACACCGCTGGTACCAGTCATCGGCAAGTCCACTCAGCTCCACATCCTCCTGTACCAAATCACTCCATCTCTTCTCTAGCCCGTGCCGCGCACACACACAGGCACTCGCATTTCTAAACAAACTCTAGTTGAAAGCTGCTCTCTTTCCCTATTTCGATGGATGAGCTGCATTATTAATAAAGAATAGCCATATTGATTGTGCATCAGCCGCAGGAACACGAGATTGCAAAAGGCAGCAGTGACTCGGGTATGGCAAGCACCGGTCACGGGACAGTAACGTGCATGCATCTTCATTCGTCCCATTCCTCTTTTATTAAGCGCACAGGCGGCTTTCATGAAACCAACTTTTGAAATGATGCTTTAGCAAAAAAAAGTTGCACACGCATGGTCGGTAAAGTTTAAGCGCTGCTGGACCATGCGTCGATTGGACACAAAAATATGTGTCCGCTTTCGTTAACGTCATTTGGAATGCACCTGGTCGCGATGCTCTGTGGCAGAGCTGTGGACACAAATTAACTTTAAGATTATATTTGAGTCTGCTTTGAAAACCCATTTCTTTCAAGTGACCTTCATTCTTTGGGTTGGTCGGTTGCCCTGGTTCTGTTTTTGTTTCCTTCGTATGAAATTGGGATCCTAGGATGAATGAGCATTTTGCATTTGAATAATTAATATATTTACAGTCACAAATTCAAATGTCCTGCACCTATATTTAGCACGGTTGGCTACGTACGGTGCGAGAGAAGTTCAACATACATACAAATGTGGATTAGAGATCAACTCAAGCCATCGACTCTGGGGTTGATCAGATAAGTTACCACTTTGTGAGCGGTAAAGCGAAGTTGGTTTTATAAAGGAACTGGCTCCTGCCACTGGTTCAGGGTCACCCAAGCAGGGAGATGCCTTGACACCTTAAGTTTATATGTGGATGAATTTGTGAATGGAATTTAGATGGGGGTAGTGTAGTTTACATGACATCCAGCATCATCGTCAGTAATTGGACCTCCAGACCTCCAATAATGTAGTTGTGATTGCCACATATAACACAACATATTGCAATTTAGTTTTTTACATTTAATAAAAAATTATATTATTTTCTTAATTATTGTATCTTAATATCGCTCATTAGGATGGAGTAATCGGTTATCCATGAGCAATGTTGAGAGCCAATGATTGAGATAAGGGTGGGATGGGAAATTGTAGACAAAGAAAAATGTACAATTGAATTGAATAACATTTCAATAATTTAAAATCTATAATATATAATTTATGCAATAGTATACATTTTATACATTAATAATAAAACTAATTTGCCTACTTTTGACAATGATGTCCCGGGGTTTTGACTGGCCACTTTCCACTAAATCGCTTACTCTGGCACAGTAATACCACACGGAAGTGACAGGGCTGCATCCGGGCCGGAACTATTGACTCACATTGGCTCAGTGGAGAGCACACAGACTCACGAGCATGATGCTCAGTCGTCCCGGTGTGCACGTGTAGACACTTAGCGCGAGTGCTTTGTGCGTCTCGCGCGCGTGCCTGTGGGGAGCGGTGGTGAAAAGATTAGCAACGCTGCACTATCGTACCACGAACCGGCCAATCTATTCCAGGCCACATGATGCTCATCACCACCTGTGGGAATTGCTATCTCACCGAGGCGTGGGCCCCAATTTTTCGTGAACTAAGCCTGTGAATGATATTATGCAACTGAATCGTTGTTTACATGTGTACATTGCCATGGGTTCGTCCCTGCAATTACTTGCTGATGGGACTGCCGGTGGTAGGAACTCCTCTCGACTAAGATCAAGAGAGCCGCTCTCTGGAGGGTGTCTTGCCTACTCTTCCTCACTTGCCAGACATCCAGGAAAGGGTGGAACTACCCGCACGCTACCCCATTACACGCGATCAGCCAATCGACAAGGTGTGTTTGTACATGTTTATTCTGTTCGACGCACAGAAGCGTTACAATTTAATAAACATGCCTAATATTTCAACTTTCTCGCCGGGAGATTGAATCAAACCGGCGACCCCTGGATTGCAAGTCCAGATGTATTAACCATCACACCACGACAGCGCCCATCTTTGCATATGCATGGACGTATTACGACTTAGGCGAGCGAAACGCATCGATTCGTCAGATGAAATAGATTTGTACACTCGTGACGCATGCATCAAATCATGCGTTTCAGAAATGATCGTTTAAGATCAATGGAAATTGTACACTATATATATGCTAATGCTACATTCAGGCTAACAGAGTAAATGAAGGTGTACAGATGAGACACACATTTATATGAACAAGTCCAGACCAGATATTTCACTTGTCTCTACCACGCGAGGTGGTGTAAATTTAGCGGTTCCAATTTATTTAATGTGTCCAATAACAATGACTGTTGTCATTACCACGTGACAAGAGTGGTTTATCAAGCAATTCACTTTATTCGTCGTTTAAATAAACACATACATGGGTACCACGAAAAAAGTTGGGCCATCTGAGTTTCTATCAATTTCTGCTCTGGTACTTGGACTGTAAGATGTTCAAATTGTAGGACAGTGAATGATTAAACCCTTGATCACGGCAGCGTGTGCACGTCTGAGCCCACGTATTTCTTCTCGCCCCGCGCCGCGTTCCCACGTCACGGTGTTCAGCACGATGCCCGACGTTTCGTTCCGTGCCCTGGGAGACGAGATTCTTTTTTAGTTTCCCATTCCTCGCGAGATGCTGCTGGAGAAGCTCCCAGCGCGTAGCAGAGAAACATCGACCATCGCGACGAAACGAATTCGTGGTACAACCCAACGGACACAAACAAACACACACACACCGTAGAACTATTGTGGAACAACCGCGAAAACTTCCACCGTGTTGTTCTGTCACGTGGGCGAGCAACTTTGTTACTGACGGTGCCCAAGCTGCAAATCTGCTCACGACTCAATTGCGCAACGCACTCGCTGCACGTGAGTAGCGTGCGCTCTGCGTGGCGCGCTAATTCATGTAGAGCGAGGCGGTGCAGCTCCGCGTTTATAGGTTCTTACGCTGAGTTATGACACGTTCGCCCATTAGGCATGCAACTCGACTTAATTACGTGACAGAGGTTGCATTTTAATGAAGAATGTTTATCTTGTAGACGTCATTAGAGTGCTTAAAATGCATCCACATCTGGGGAAGGATATTGGTTTCAAATTAAAACACCCTCTCAGAGGCAATCTTTGCCCATCATCCCTCTGGGGTCAATGAAGTCAGTTGCACCTTTAATGCAAATTGAACATCAGCTGTCTCCTGCGTTCGTCGGAGCTGTTGTGACAGCGGCCTCACGTTGCAGGAGGCCTTCTTCAATACAGTGGAACCCTGGTTGGCACAACGGGAGCCTTCATTGCCTATGCATTTATGATGATGGTACTGCGGATAGATTGGCCCTGTCATAGGAATGTGGAATTTGCATCACTGGCTCGGGGCTACCAATGCAGTGGAGCACCACCACCACACACTCGACTAAGCAGGGAGAAGCTTCGATTTCTGACTTGAAAACAACAAATTTAATTCACAAAAAGCTCTCAATGTAGTAATTAATTACACGTTAGTTGAACCGTATAATAAGTGAGGATTGTATTTTACATGCCTTGAAATAAAACTTGTACCTTGGATTCATAGCGCAATGATGAATATAGCATTTCTAAATGTCTGTATAGGACATTGCTCATTTTCTTTTGGGGAGCTTTGAGGCAGTTGTGGACATCCCATACTCCCACGGCAAAGGCCAGTCATTACAATGGCATGACAAATATAGTGTAAACATGCTACGATTATATCACTCCCACTCGCAGCCTTCACCCAGAATCCTTTCTTTTCAAATTTAACAAACCCAATACACCATGAAAAATAACACGAAAAAATAGAGAAGGGAGTAACGTGGCATGCATTTCCAACACACAGCACTGAAGCCGCTACTATCCTTATGATTGGGTTTCCTGCTGGCAACAGTGACTCATGTGTTCCTGAGATTTGACGCCGCGCCGCGCCTTGTTCTCTCCACAGAGACGTTATAGCCCATTGGAATTCAACGCACGTTGTTGGATCGTTTGGCAGTGCTCCGCAAGGCCACGGGACCCACTCCCACACATCCGGCTTCTCTACTCCCTCTCTCAAGCACCACGGCGTCTGCGTCAAAATTTCTGGCAGTTTGTTTTTTTGTTACTCTGGTGGACACAAATACTTCGCAAATTTTTTTCCTAACACATCAGTTGCCCCACTGATAACAATAGAGTTGTCATCGCGCCCTGGTATTGAGGAGGTCGTGGGTTAGATCCCAAACTTAGACGGCTAGAGTTTGAATGTTCTCTCCCTGTGGTCGCGTGAATTTTTCTCTAGGTCCTCCGTTTTTTTTCTCTCCACGTTAAGAAACGTGCGTTTAGAGTATTTGGCTGTTGTTAATTTCCAAATGATAAGCTACTTCGTTGATATACGAATTGTGGCCAGGTCGCTTCTGAAAAAGAGCTATATAGCTTAGTGATTCTTACTTGGTAAAGTAAAAAAAATTGTTTAGTTTATATGATAAATGGCCAAGAGGTTCAAACCTGGTTAAAATAGTCTTTGGCCAGGTGAGCATTTTTTTTCTCTCAAATGTGTTTTTTGAGAGAGAAAAAAACGTGTTCTTGAATTTAACCCGATCGCTTTTGCGGAAATTCCAACCACTGCCAGAATGTCACTCAAGTGCAAATAAAAAATTGTACGTGAATCGGGCCCTATGACTTTTAAAAATAACCAGCTGGTGATGTTGACATTTCAGTTTAACTCAGTGCACCAACTTTACCACAGTATTCCACGTGTAAATGTTTAAATATTACAATCCATGAGTTTCGCGTAAGATTTTAGGAAAGTTGTTTGAGTTTCGGGAAGGGCCTTCTGTACCCTCGTGGGCAATAATCTTTTTTCATTCTAGACAAGGGCTGGCCAAGCTGTAACAGACCAAGAGACAAAAAGTATCCATGAGTTCTGCAAAAAGCCAAATGTGTATATTAGTGTGTCTATATATAAAAGTGTGTATATAAGTGTTTATATACACGGACAGTTTTTGGCACAGCACGGGAGACATGCATTATTATTTGCTACTGTAATCGTATGTTTGATGTTATGCGCCTTCCATAGAGCAGCATGTGATGGATTAAAGAGCCATTTGGTCACTGCTGTTCTAGACTGTTGGTGTAGGAACTGCTTGTGAAGACGTAACAGCACTGCACCTGATCACCTTATCTGCCAAATACTTCACCACGCCACTGTAACTCGTATCGTATGCTTCATAGGCCGAATTAACATAGGAGAGGCCAACGGGAGGGTTCAATACCAATTCCAAATAATATGCACAGCCTGGAAATTGAACATCGTATTCAAGGATTGTAGCATGCATGGTACAACGACAACTGTTAGTCAATTGGCGTGTCGTTTGTGGTGGGGTAAAATGTAGGTACTCGCGCGTTTTGCAAGTCCCGCACCTCCGCTTAGCACGGTTGGCTACGTACGGCGCGAAAGAAGTTCAATATACATACAAGACGGACGTTCCACCTGCAGTGCTGTGAGCAAGAAATTGCAGGGTTACTCCTTGTTTTCACCTTTTACACTGCCCACTATGACACCACTCGCTGCATGGCCACCCACACGTGTTTGTCTTTAATACAACAACACACTTAATTATGTCACGGTATAATTTCTTGTCATCGGTGTTTTCCTGAGTTTTGTTTGACACACTTCAATCAATGCTATTCTTACAGAACGCACGAATTACACAAACATATTCTAGTTCTGTTTTCACAGCAAATGTTAAACACCACATGGGTCTTTGAAAAACAAATGAATTCTTCGAATATTCATTTTATTATCAAAAACTATTACTTCTTTATAAATATTCAGAATATGTGTGAAACTTATTTCATGATGTTGTCACGTGCCAGAATGGAAATCTCTCGCAAAAAGGTCACTTGAAGCTCATCATCATCACCAACCTAATTTCACTGCGTGAAGAACTCAATGTGACGATGAGTCCCATATACAAAGGTTAACTGGGACAATAACACACATTTCTACGCGTAAAAAATACAGTGTAATTTTTCAAATGCTAATGCTTTGGATGGAGCAGTATTGCAGTAGTTGGCACACCTTCCTATGCAATTAATAGCGAAACATCATACTCGAATTATAAATGGTTTACTCTCCAACACACCAGTGTGCTGTACTAGTCACGAATTGTTATGTTTGTTTACGTGACAAACCTTACGAATTGCCTGTGTCGGGTGGTGCAGGGTTTAACGACACATTTATATCTTCTTGGTTCTTTCGGTAAAGTCACGTAGAAGGGAAATAAAAAAGAAAAGAAAAAAAATATTATTTTATTATTTCCCTTCTACGTGACTTTACCGAAAGAACCAAGAAGATGAATCCCTGCAGTCACGAAAGCTTTAAATCGAGACACATTTATATTTATGCGATATAACCTCTTATGGACTCTCCTATGAATTTGGTGACCCGAGTCAATGTGCCAATCACGGCTCACATCAGTGGCCGAGTGTTAGCTGGGCGCGTCCTCGCCCCGCCCTCCTTCCCCCCACCCCGCCCTGCCCCGCCCGTTTCACCTACTCCCAGTGACCAGAGTGGGGAAGTATGTTCAAACAATCCCCCATAACCAATACAATGTGCAGAGGCCTTGGCCTAGCTGTGGATGGAATAATGGGTTATAATGTTTTTCTTCTTCTTCTTCTTCTTATTATTATTATTATTGTTTTAGTCATAACAATGAAGTACTTCCAAAAACAAAGTGCAGATTTTATCAACTGAGCTAGAAACACTGAGACGTGACCGCAAGGAAACTTTCCAGAATAAACAGGTTTATTGTTGAAGACCTATTTAAATGGCACGGACGTTAACTGCAGCTGAATGCAGTGTCTATCGAGCGCTCCAGATGCATGCTGTATCTGAATGATAATTAGGAGCTTTTCGTGGTTGAATTTATATAACACATTTTTTTTAAAAACAGAGTTGTCATTGATAATGCGGGTATGGGGTTAAGATGCAGCATTCTGAACAATAACCCCAACGTTGACATTTCTAAGCTGTTTGGACGTCACAGCGAACGCTTCGTAAATGTCCACGGGACACCGTCAATGATAGATGGATCCCGGCGAGCAATAGCAGGGGTCAGGATTCGGACTGAATTGATAATCACTTACAGGTCGTTGCTTTATTGTTAAGTCAATTGCTCTTAGGCGGTTAAAACAAGGCATCCCTCAGCCGTGTGCGTGTTGTGCGCATTCACCGCTACTGCATGTTGATGCCTCCATAAAGACTGCGTTACACACAACCACGGGGAGAAGACTCAAACTCCAAATATGCAGGCGCCACGCTGGGAATCGAATCCATGACCTGTATATCAGGCGAGGTGGTTAACACCACCACTGTGACAACCCTTCTGTCAACTTCTCCACTGTCGGTCTTGCTCACACCACACTGTAATATTTCTGTATAGCACCATAAAGAGGTGGATGGTTTTTTTTACATTGCCCCGAAGCATACTCGGTCTTGCACAATCACCGCAGTGATAATTTACATTTCCTATTGACGTATTGCAGCTGTTGCTCTTTTGTGTCTGTGGGGAGTGGTGGCGTAGTGATTAACACGTTACGCTATAATCATGCTGACCTGCATTCAATTCTGAGCCATGGAGAATACCAGTTTGGAGTGGTATTTGGACCTGTCTCTGAGTAGCTGTGGTCGTGCGTAAACATCAGGACTGGGGAGGCAACAGGCAGCTGAGCATGGTGTTTGCCCAGGCTCCCTCATGCACAATGCCAGCCCTATTAGGTACTCACTGACAGTACTTACCTCTAAAGACTATGCGACTTCACACGAATCAGTGTGCGCTCGACTCATCAGTCCTGGTGGCACAGTGGTTAGCATATGAGTTTTATTCCCAGCCACAGCCAATATCAGTGGTGAATATTTTAACCGGATCTGGGGCTCCCCTAGGGCAATTCCACCTTAAATGAGGACCTGCTGCAGTGTGCAAACATCAACAGTGGACAGCATGGGGCGGGGTGAGAGTTGGGGGGCTGCACTGGAAGCATGGTACTGGCCACACCACCTCCACATGCACCATGCTGGCATTAATATGTGCTCGCTAATAGCACTTTCCTTCTTCTAATCATCGAGTAAGTCCCTATGGCTGGGTTCGTCTTCTTATTCTTCTTCGTCGTATGGCTGTGGAAGCAGTTGTCGTTTCATGTCGAGGTTAGAAATCCATCCGATGGCTTGAGGTGAGCCGGAGCGAGTGGTCACGATGCTACCGGGGATGGGCCTCTCAGGGCGGGAGTTTGGTTTGTGGGGCGATCTTCTGACTTGGGTTGTTGCCACAACCACAATTTGGGCTGCTCCACACGTTCCACTTTGTGGAGCAAGTGGCCCAAATCTTCCTTGGCCCTGTCCTCAAGCGGTTGAGGGTTGTCCACGTTTTTCCAGAGAAGGTTGAACCTTGGGACTTCACTGCTCTTGTCAGTTACCAGGTTGCAATTGGTGTCGTTTGCAGTCAACCAGGAGTTGTGCCACTGAGCGCTCGACCTGTCATCAGTTTGTAGGGTTTGTGGAGTGTATTTCAGTCGAGGCTGTGGGATTTCAGACTGATGCGTGGGGGCGGGAGGGGGGGAGGGGAAGTTGAGGTCCTTTGTCAGTGGGAGTGCTTCGTTGGCTGGCCAGCTGGTGTCCGGTGACCCTGCCGGAACACCCCTTGGCCCACCGCTCAAACGCCGCGCGGCGCTCGAGCGGTCCGCTAATCACGCGCGCAGCTCGACGAGCCCATCGGGCCCATCGATCCCGATCAGTGGCGTCAATCGGCTGCGGGGCGCTCGTTTCGCTCTGATTCCTGTCGCCGTGGCAGTTATTGCCCAGTGGCAGTTGTGGTTGATGGGAGACTCCCTCCAACTCGGTTAAAGAGGGCTCCTTTACACCCTGACAGTTGCGCCAATCAATGCGGGGCGCCATCGATACGGCCCAGCCTGGCGTGATGGTGCACATGCATAATGCGGCACGCTGGAGGAAGGGTTGGTGGTGGATTTCAGTATAAATTTTGTTGATGAAATTAGTGACTTAATTTATTCAACGAAGTGTTTAGTTAATATTGTAGGCAACTGTGAATGGGTGGAGAAAAAACACCAAGCACTACGAAAACGATGAATTTCCGACAGGGATCAAAGCACGAGACTGCGACGAGACGAAATTACGGCTCGTTAAGACCATGAATGGAAAATGGCCGTCTTGTCAATTACCATTGGCCACATATATGTGACGTTGTTCTTCATCCTCCACTGCACGTGACCATTCGGCCTCTGCACAAGCAAGTTGCTTGGACACCTTGAACCCTGAGCACTACCTGAACACCTCCACGTGGAGAATACCAACATAGCAGGGAATGGTTGTGTCCATGCCAGTGATAGTGCAGCTTGCAGCTCGGGGTGCCGCGGTGGCAAGATGTTAACTACCTCGCCTGGTATACAGGAGGTCGTGGGTTTGATCCCGACTCTGATGCCTGTATATTTGGAGTTTTCCCCGTGGTCGGGTGGATTCGTCCCTCCGCATTTCGAATTTGGCCGCTAGAAATTTCCACATGATGAGCCACTTCGTTGAGCTATCATTTGTGGCCAGGTCGCTTCTGAAAAAAGAGCTATAGAGCTCAGTGGGACTCGCCTGCTAAAATAAAATAGTTTAGTTTTCTCTGTCCTGCCAGAGGACTGTGTTCATGGGAGCTGCACACACAATTTTTATTTTATGCACTGCTTCTCTTTATGCAACGTTGCCATTTGCCTGCTGCATAGATAAAGAGCTTTCTCTTTGATGCTGAGTCAATATTTGGAAATGCGTTTCATCCCATTTGAGCCGAAATTTGGTAATCGCGTTGTGAACGCCACATCAGCGGAAGGCGATAAAAATTCTAATGGAATTCTATTTAGGGACATAAAGGTTTCTTGTTTTAATAGTGCAGAATTAGCTAAGAGTAAGCTAATAAATACAAATGCAAAATCCTACACTGTTTTTGCATAGGCGATCATCAGAGCTTACAATTCCAGCTGATCAATTAAAGAAAGGTAATGGTATCTGTCTTTGAGATGCTAATGTGCTCTAAGCCGTACATTTGCAGGAAATTAACAGCTTTTGGGAACAAAAGAAATTGTATTTAATGCATGGAAATGTGTTCCGATCCGCTCATTTTATAAGCCTCATTGTACAAGCCAATAAAATACCAAATAAAAAAAAACATTCGCATTGTGTGACATGCTCCGTCAACTGTAGGATCCTGTCCATGAAGGATAAAAGTATGCCATGTTGTTACGTTGAGAGAAATAAAGAGGCAGACATGTTGACATACTCTGGTTAAGACAAATAGGGATACATGGCAGTGTGGTGTGTAAGCCATAACACCGGGGAGACAAAGGTGGTCAGGAGTAGTGCTGGCCCGATCACCCGCTCTAAACTCAACTAAAGTTTTATTTCACCAGGTAAAGCCCACTGAGCTATTAGCTCTTTTTCAGAAGCGACCTGGCCGGAAATGGTAGCGAAAACGAAGTGGCTTCATCACGTGCAATTTTACAGCAACCAAATAATGTGAACGCTCAACGCATGCTTCTAGATGTGAACGGAAAAACCGGAGCACCCAGGGGGAAAAATTCCACGCAAGCACGGCGAGAACATGTCTCGCGGTCCAGAGCGGCTAATGACCTGCACAGCAGGCGATCGAGATAAAATCTCGCCACCGCGGGTGCTCGTGTGCTGCCCTGGCCTAAATAGGTTTTCGCTAGAAGGTCTCGGCCTCTGTAGTCTATAGGCCTATGCAGAGATCTTTGTCGTTGCTTGCATGCGTTTGTGTCGTCTCAAAGTGCACCCAGCCTGCTGTGAATGTAATGTGTAGGCTAAGATTGCAAGCAAGAGAAGGCCGTTATCTACTGCAATCGGCACTTGGCATAATGATCCACAATCATCATGTTCCACTGAATGTAATCCGACATGGAGATAATATTTTGTTGCAGGATTCATCTTCGCGTTCAAAGAGGGGCTGTGTTCCGCAAATGCCCCCCGGTGTTCTGTGAGCCGTTGTTGGGTATATCTTCTGAGTTAATCAGATTCCAAAATTGGAAAACATGTTTTGCTAACACGGTGACCATTTCAATGATATTTAACATGCAGTGAATGGAGAGCATTCATGTTAGTTGAGCAATTATATCCGACGTACTTCTAGAACATGCAACTTTATTTTATTACCACAGACGGAGAACCTCACTCCTCAATAATTCCGACCAACTATCTCCCTCGACGACAGAAACGTTTGCGACTGTTCAGATGTATGGAATTCTCCCCATTGCCTTTCACATTCACTCAAACCAACCATGGCCCAATTGATTTCACTTGGTTTTCTCCGGGTCGACAGTTGATTTTCTTCAGATAGAACCTCTCCATTGATTCTGGCAATCGTCAAATTTAACAAGGTGTCTTTGCTCTTACCAAGCGATTGTGATCATTCCTTATTCCGGCACCTACCAGCGGTGCTGTCACGTGTCGTGAAGCCAGAGTTGCAGGTGGTTGAGTTTCGGTTTGCACGACCAGTGAGATAATGACATGTGACCAGGAAAATGGTTAGCGCGCTGCGCTCCCAACGACCCGAGTTTGATACCCACTAACCACCAACACTAGTGACGATTATCAGAACCGGCCGTGGGCCTCCCCGAGGTCGACTTAGCCTCAAATGAGTACCTGGTGCGGTGTGTAAACATTTCCACTGGGGAGACAAAGGCAGCCGGGCGTGGTGCTGGCCACCCACCCCTTCGTGTGCCGTGCTCACCTTCATAGGTGCTTGCTAATCGCACTTGCCCCTACAGTCTGTTCAGGCTATACGGGTGATCTTTGGTCTTTGATCTTTGTGTTCGCCTGTAAGTCCGTATCTGCAAATGTGGAAAAACGATCCTGTGGTATGTTTTATCTCCCACGTGCCTTAGATTGTTGTGGATTTGGAGAAGCCCTGCCTTTCATTGGCTCCATCAGATTGAACCATAACTTTCCCACTTTAAGGTCTGGTTTACACAACGCATTGCACAATATAAATGATCAGCCTGCCTGCGTATAAACTTAATTTGGAGCTTTGTGCCTAAGTTTTGTTCTCTCTCTATGTATCTCTGTGATATCTATCTGCTTATATGTCTGTCTATATGTCTCTGGTTCTGTGTTTGATCTCTCTCTCAAATTTAGCATTCTCAGGAAGAACGTAATCAACCAGGTAGGGTGTTGACTGTTATGTTATCCGACTCTCTGTTGTATTACATTACATTTCTAAGTATACTAGATTTGTGTTTCTATTTAATTTATACCTGATGATGATTGCTTGTGTTGCAATCGAAACGTCGAATGCTAGTATTTAATTTAATTTTTTATTTTATCTTGATATGTGACTTTACCGAAAGAACCAAAGAATACTGCCTGCGTATATTTCTTTTTTTAGGTGGAATTACATTCCCATTTTTTCCCCATCACTCTCAGTATAGTGCAGCTCCAGCAAGGGCTTATCTTGATTCAAGGACACAGACGTGTCTCCATCCCTGAGTCACCGTGGAAGTTTGAAAAGCACGTGAGTTAAGCTGATTACGTAACGCCATGTTCAATATCACGTTGCTTGACTGTTATTGCCCTTGAAATCCTTTTAAACATGATCATCTTTACACGATTCTGATTGATCACCGGTTGTCATGGAACATACATGTTTTTACATGTAACACGTAGGCTGTCGAGACCAATGTTATTCATAATACATGTTTTTGGGTTAGATTGCGTAAATATAAATCGATCGTTAATTAGTAAGGGTTGTCACGTAAATAGAAAATGCCAATTCGTTCCGAGTACAGCACACCGGTGTTTAGAGAGTACATCCATAACATTCTAAATGTTGTGTTGGAGGGTAAATATCCATGTTAATTTCATTATCAGCTTTGCGATCCTTATCACCATCGTCATCATGTGTCACCGTATGTACATATTCATGGGGCTGGTCTGGCTAGCGTTAAGAACGTGAAGTCAACAGTTAAAGTGCAAGATTATTTCTCTCATGCAAGTGGGTGATGACCGAAGCATGCCTTCTGCTGCACATGCAGGCGATATTCTGTGAATACATGTCCAAAATAACATTTGAAATTTAACTACAACGAAAAAAAACTATTCGTGTCAAGTTAAATCATGTTCACGCTCAAACTATTTTGAGAACTCATCTCTGTTTTCGGAGGCCCTGAGACACTGATGGTAATTGCACATTCACGTGACAGGGACAGACCACAGTTGGGTTCCCGCAAAAACTGGCATCTCTTGTATCAGGCCTGGAGGGATGATCGTCTGAGTCGACTTCCAGACTGAAATTTGAAAACAGATTTGTACAATCTACCAACAGTACCATGCGATTTATCAAATCGCACTTGTAAAAAAAGACACGGCATCTCGATGGGCTTGCACCTCTATCATCAAGGTCACTGACGTGTAATCATTAAGTCTCTGTGTTTTAAAATGAATGAGCCATCAGTTTCGGCACTGGCCATCAAAAGTATCTCGACAAACAACTTACATCATTTTGTCATCCATCGCTTTTGTTAACATTGTCTGCTGCAAAAGCATTGATTATAATTAGGGTTAAACTTTCATCATCATCACAACATCCACGTGCCTAGCCATCGCTCATCAGTTATGGGATGGTGACACGAGCTCGTGGTAATGCGCTCGTTGCTCATTGCAGGGGTTAACGGTTCGAATCCCGTGGCCGCCCTAGTGAATCCTGCGGGTGTATTAACCGTAAAAGTTCATGCCGTCTGCTTCACAGTGGACGTTAAAGATCCTGTGCCGTCATTTACAAGAGTAGACCATTCTGTGCTGGTGTAATTATAGAAGTTCACCAAATTTGAAAAAATAGCCATTTCTCATTTGGAATATCCAGAGCATTATCGCCCTCCTACTATGAAATCTTGGCAGGAGCCTCCTGAAAAATAATCATGAGACTCGGTGAAAATTTTCTGGATAAACATGCATAAAAAAGTAAAAATAATCATACGGAACTTAAATTACTCACTGCTATCAGCAGACATATGTGCAGTTTTCCAGGAATGTATTTTACAGCGCAATGTGTAATCGGGATTCAGAAGACATTGGCTGTGGCTCTCTCTACACTGTGGTGGCTTACTGACCAACCACTCTGCCTTCCACGCTGCTTTGTTCATTCAATGCAAAGCCTTTGTATTGCACAACCAGAAAAAAAATCAATTTATGATTTCCCCAAAAAATGGCCAAACCCCCAAATCCGATAACCTGGGGTTATATTCTATACTTTGCAACCTTTTGGAGCACTCTTAGAAAATGAGCGTGTCAACAAGTTTGATAAATGGCTTCTTCATAGTTTTCGTTTTTCTATTTAATATATAATTTATGTTGGGACAGGCCCAATTTTTTATGGTTGTGCCATAACAAAAAAAAGTTGGTGTCATTTTGCACCACTGTTCAAAACTATTTGAGTGGCATGCGTGCTTATATGCAGCACACACAAATGACCTTTGGTGACTTTCAAAGAATGATTTGACATAAATTTGCAGCCAGAGCAAGGCAGGCGTGTTGCTGTGGGTTCTTGCTGAAGAGCCCTTGTTTACACGTTGGCTGATTAAGTAAAACATATTTTTTTCTTGACTGCATTCGGCTGCGATATTTATTTTCTGCAAACAGCGATGAAACCAATCGCACTTGGCCAGCTCCACTTATGTATGCATAATTAAACGACCCTGTGTCTAGCAGCCTTACAAGGCCTATCTTAGACAATGATCTGTCTTACATAATCAGAAAACAGCACTCTCTCCAGATATGCAAAGTACCATCGTTTATGTAAGAATAACCATATACATACTATTTTCCCAAGGTCTTCTCTGATTTAAATGCTATTATTGCTATGGCCAGAACATAGCACAAGTGCCTTGCAATTAATAAGAACATGAGTAGAATTAGAAGCCAGGGTTGACTCAACCATATCATCGCCACCTCTCCAGGGTCAGTAATATGTGTAACACCTGGTGAAATTAAACTGCTTCATGTGATGTCAACAGCGGTGATGTCAATGGTGGTTTCATAGAAAAATGAATCAATGGCCCTTGCCATAGGACAGTGGAATTGCCACTACTGAGCCATGATGGAGGAACGCCATCATTCAATGCTCATTTGAGCATTGCTACACTTTGACCTCTATTTATAGTCAAGGTTCATGAATGTGACTTCTCATTGTGTTTGTTGTCATCACTTGTTGATATAAAGCATGCACTGTTAATTACGGTTTCAATCAAATGGAGATCTAGCAAATTAATAGGCTCTGATTTGCTTTGAAATTAATACGAAAAAAAACATTATTTGAATGGAATTGATGAACTCTAGATAATTTACAACATAAAAATATTCTGCTTGTCTTTAACAAAGACACATCCAGCTATCATTCACAGACCATTGTGTAACAAATATTGAAAACCATACGCACACTCCAAGTGATGTTTCTACATTTGTCGTTCCTTAGGTGTAATTAAAGTATGCGTTCGATCAAGTAACTGTGGGGGCTGTGACACCATTTCTCTGGGGAACGGAAATGGAGTTGTATTCAATAAATAAGCGTTGACACTGCCATTGATGATTTCAACTGATGACACAATGCATGTCCACACGCCACCACATGCCTGTGTAGCTGCCAATGTGGCTTTTAAGGGCTACTCCTCGCCTCCTCAACCGCCACTTTTCAACTTGACTTGCACAACACTCCTACTGCAGTTTGGGACGTGTTAACATTACAAGATAGAGATGGTTTGAGGGGTTATTAATACCATATCAGAAGCACTGAGCTGGTGCTGCTGAGACCCCATGATTCGAGTTGGTTCTCAAGTGTAATGAGATGATGTTCTAAACCTGCTCACAAATGACTGCACAGAAGATGGCAGGAGATGACAGTGCCGAGTTTGACCTGCTTGGATGCATTTGGCTTTCTCCAGATCTTCCGCTTTCCTCCAAATTTCTAAGTACAACATCCACGGCGTAATTTCAACTGGAGTTTCTGCCCAGGGCTGAAATTCAACGTTTGCTTGATTAAACTAATGCTGAGAGATAATATTGGTCGGGAAAGCCAACAGGCCATTGGACACATTTTTTTATATTTTAGTCATATACTACTTATATGGTTTACATGTTATTTGTTTAAGTGTGTTTGTTTTATTGTCAATGTTGTTGGTCTGTTCCAGCTAGTGCCTCCTGAAGCTTTCTTTGGCTACATTACATGTGCCACAGACTCTACCTGGGTCTGTTGGCATTGAGAATATGTTTATAATATTGAAATATATGTATATTCTTTCACAGTTTCCGTTTTGCATTCTGAGATGCAGTAACATGTAGATGCTATGTACATTGTTGTTGTTGGACTTGCAAGAGAACTGAATGTAAATATCTTCAATGTGAGTATGTGTGGAGCAGTCGTGTAGTGGTTTGTAGTATTGCAGTGGAAGAGCTTTTTGAAGGATGTCACTGGGCAGTTGAAGGCAGTTTGCCCCCCAACGACAACAGAGGACAGATGAGTGATGCTCACAACAATTATCGGAGCACCGGGTGTCTAAAACGCAGGAAGCTGCCACAGTATGGAGCACACGTGGTGAATTTGCCAGTCATCTCAGTCAGTCAAACCCATGGCACCTTCAGATTTGCCTTCGACACTTCACTGCCTGGTCCAAATGCGGTGGTGTCATTACCACCACTTGGTGGTAAACGGCGGCTGTTGTTGTTGTTATCGTGGTGGTCAACACACTGTGATACAAACTCAATGACCTAAGGTCGATTCCCACTCATGGTTAAAAGCAGTGGCTTGTCAAATCAGAACCAGTCCTGAACCTCCCCTAAATTAACGCAGCCTTGGATAAGTAGCCGATCTGGTGTATAAACATTAGTACTGGGGCCACAAAGGTAGCTGGGGTATTAACGCAGCCTTGGATAAGTAGCTGGGTAGGATGGTGATTGCATCACCTCCTCACGCTCTTCATCGGTGCTCGTGAACAGCGCTGGAGCCAACCGTTTGAGTGGCTATGGGGACGGTTTGTTTTCATTATTATGTGGGCAGCAGTGGCTCAATGGGGTTGGCACACTTGGGCCTCAATCCCAGAGAGCCAGACGTAATGCATGAACATGGATGAAATCAGTTGCGCACTGAATAAGTATATTCTGCACCTCCACTAGGTTGGCTTTACCTGAATACATACCTGGCGTGGTATTTATGTGCTGGGAAGGGATAGATTAAGGTGATCAGGCATGAAGTACCTGCCCCTCGGGACTCAACGGCCAAATGGGATTTATTTTTTGCGTAGGAAACGTGTCGCTTTTTCAAGGGGGACTTGGGAAAATTAGACGTGGGAAATGGTTAATATTGTAACAAAAAAAATGTACATTTCAAAATTTTAAAAATGTATTCAAAGTGTATCGTACATTGTGTATTAAATTTAGGAACAAGTGTGAACCAATTACGAGTTGAATTGGTTTGCAATCGATGGCATGTCATCATAGAGCAGTGCTAAAAAAAGAGGCTGCGAGAAAGTCTTCTGAGATGCATCCAATCGCTTTCTTGCGCTTCTAGGAATTGCACTTTCCCACATTCCCTCTTTGTTGTATTTAATTCTCAGCGCTGTAATGTTGGTAAATTAAGTGAAAAATAAGATTTCATCTTACGTTTTTGTTTTGTGTGTGTGCAGACATCGGGGAGGCCAATCAACTCGCTACATCTGGCAACCTGATTTAATCAAGAGCAGCTGCCTGGATTTGAATGCTGGATCCGAGTGGTGCCAAGTCTGACGACTCTGACCTCTGAGCCGCTCGGCTGTCTCATTATGAAACAAATGTTATGAATTCAAATGTGCGTCTTCCTGCTCAACCATACGTGGGGTGGCGTTCGTCGCTTTTAGCACTCCTGAAACGGTGAAGGGAATTAGACATTCCCATAGCAGGGACCAATACTTTCATAAGATGTCCACTGTTGACTTCACATGAAGTGGGACACATTTGATTTACCTTTGAAGGATGATGGGCAGCCATCCCCTGTACTTGATTTGACTGCACAACATTGCAACGCACTGACTGCTCTGCCACATCACCACTCAAGGGGATTAATGATGTGTACGTGAAGCCCTTTGTCAGTCCACTGCTGGAAGAGGACCTCCACACATGCGGATCGATGAGTTATTGCACCATATTCAACCACGCCGGTCAGTGCTGGATGGTGAAGGCGAGAATACATGCGGGACCATAGACATAGAGTACAACAATTGATGTTGCTGCTCTGTCCACTGCTTCCCACTATGTAAACCTGCAGCAGCCTGCAACAGCTTGCTGTGCATGGTGGTCACCCATAGAAGCACAGCTCAGGCTCTTTTTTCCTGCTCAGCTTCCGAGTGTGTTCCAGGTTATTTTATCATCGGCCCAAGAATTAAAGTGCTGCACACATATTTCGTTCAACGTTCATTGTTGAGTAACGTCCCGCTGACATCAAATCCTCTCTTGCGAGCGTGACACGCACAGGAAGAAACGCGTGTGAATATTCACAAAGCTACCCTTCATGAAATTACACAAGGCCATTGTTGGAAGTAAATAGGTGTTTGTGTAACGTCGTTGAAAAATCTAACTTGTTTTCAAATTGCAATCGTCTTCAGTCTCATTCACTGGGTGCCTGCGAAGCCAAGTCTCCAGCTGCTGGTGGCTTATTCTGAGAAATTGACTTAATGCTCTCAGGGCTTTGCATTGCAGATTCATGGCTTGGAGCATGTCTTCATTAAAGGGTAAAATGAGATGGCATGTGCCGTGCCGGGGAATAGGCACATTCATCTTTCGGTGCCGACGCTTGAATTATTCACTCTTGGGGCCAAGTGGGACCTCTGCCCCGTCCCAGCCAGATCGTTTCCAAAATGGAAGGATGGCTCTTTTCAGCAAAGCACAGATGTCATGCCAAGGGGAACAATGAGTTGGCCCTCATGCCAATATTAGTGTACATTGCTGATCATTGCTTTAACCTAGAGCCACATCCCGGACATATCAATCATAAATGTTGCTTTGAATGATTTGCTGATGGATTATTGTTGATTGACAATTCATATTTTGGTCAGATCACGCGAGTAAAATGTGTCGTAAACCCTTCTCCACCTAACACCCACAATGAATAAAGTTGTCACATGAACAAAGGTGGGTACGACGTTTCGCTGGGAGTTTCAACCATCATTTATATGGTTTATATATTTTAAAGTGATTTTAACAAGTTCTCACCTAGATTGCCCATGGGGCAATGCTCATGTATCTCAGCAACCATGAGTCAGTGATATTAATTCCACTTTACTACGGTGATAACCAGTCTCATCACAGGATGAGAGCGGTGGATTTTCCACACAACAATACTCAGAATTCAAACCTGGGAGGGATAATGGGCTACACCTGACCAGAATTGTGAGTAAAAATACTATGACTAAAGTGTCACAACTGTTCCAGTATGGTGGTGTATTTGAATTATATTCGTTTAAACTGAACAATCCAGATGTCACCAGTTAGATCTCTCATCACAGCAGTTGCAACAATGATTCAAGTTTCTTAACTCTTTATCTTGCCTCCGTACACTCAGCAGTATAAATGATTGCACCACAGTTAGTTTATTGGCAGGTCGCGTATGGTGGAATCAAGTGTGGATACTCCCACTTCTTTCAATATCTGTGCGGCATGATAGATTAGGCTAATTGCCATCTCGTGGGGCTCCCTAGAGTTCCTTCTAGTCGAGGTCCTTCCACCAACAGTGTCATGAGAATAAAACTCCAGGGCTGCACCTTTACCTATTGCAGCGAAGTTCCACACGAGTGGTTGTTCTTGTTGGGTGTTGATTTAACAGATCAACACGTGCGTAGAGAGTCGCCTGGCAAACGTCCTGTTCCCCAAATTTTTATTTAAAACTTTCGTGACTGCAGGAATTCATATTTTTTGGTTCTTTAGATAAAGTCACGTCTCTCCAACTGATGATGACCGCTCGTGTTGCGATCGAAACGTCGTGAATTTTTTAATTTTGTTGTTTTCTGTCCTGTCCCCTGTTGCGCTTTTCCCATTACCCCTTTCAACCGTTTCCTTTCAACTCTTCTCCGCCAATCACCTTCCACCACTTCTCCCCCCCCCCAGGGGGGGGGGGGGGTAGGGGATCCATTGACCCTGTCCCCCCGCCCCGTCATGCAACGCGGGTGGCAATGTTATCTGTGAGTTATGCGTGGGGACCGGAAGTGCTACGAACCTGGCTACACGAGTTCGATTGCCACTCGCGGCCAACACCAGTGACGATTATCTGAATCGGTCGTGGGGCTCCCCTAGGTAGACTCAGTCTCAAACGAGGTGCTCACTAACAGAACTGTCCTCAGCAGTGTGTTAAGGCTATAGGGGGGATATTCGTGTTTGTGAGCTATGCACATGCCTGGGCTTGTTTTGTGTTGGCGACCACCAGCCTGGCATCCCCCTATGATCGTTATTGGCGTGTGTATCCAGCAAACCATTTGGGAAGGAGTGACAGGGTGAATCAGGAAGTCAGCTGTTAATTGTCCCTCGGTGGTGTGGATCATTGATGCCAGACCCTGCGTCCCTGATGATGATTATTGACATGTGTACCGAATGACTCTTTGTGCAGGAGAGATTTGGTGATTCAGGCAGTACCAGCATGAGCACTGCATTCTCAAATTTAATTTGTGGAGCGCTTTGCAACGACCTGACACGATTACGTCAGCCTGGCTAATTACTTAAAGCTGGGTTTAGTGATGACTGCCTGTAAAACTGTAATTTGGAGGTGGGGGTGGGTTGCAAGATCAATCCGAGATTGTTGTTTTGTTGAGTGACTCCGCTGCAGTCTGTGAGATGCCAGTCGCTCCCAGTATAGCACGTGAGATAGTCACTTATCTCTGAAAAAGTGAGTCTTATATATTTGCATGGTATCCCCTTTGTTATATAACGACCATAATCTGCCTGAGTGCACCTTATGTTGCCAAACCGCAGGTGCCAAGAGTTCAGCTTGGTCAGTTTAACACGTAGGCGTTCGCGACCAATATCATTGTGTTTTTTTGCTTGGATGGGTGACAATCGGGAGTTATAGTAGTGGGGCCGTGAGACGCCAGGAGAGAGCGGTGCCGAACGCGACTCTCCGTTGTGTGCGTGGTGGCTTTTCTCCAGCAACTTCGGTTTCCTCCCACGCGCCAAAGATCGCAGGTCAGATTCCTCCCGAGAAAAGAGCCTTGACACTCAAGGAGGCATTATTTTTGCCATTACGTCGTGATTTCCACCGAAACGTACACAATCTTACGAGCGCCACGTCAGGAAACCTACAACGCACACCTTGCTCTGTCATCTCCAGCAAATCCTCCAAATCTCCTGGAACGACCAAGTGCCAAACGTGGGGGAATTCAGAGCGTGCGAATCTGCTAAGTGTCGAAGTGAAGCCACCCTCGTGGAGACGCGGCTGGGTTGGAGCTGGATGTTCGCTCCAAATGGATGACGGACAATTGCCAAAAGCAGTCTTACATGGAAATCTCCCTCTCGAGGGGAACTGCATCGAGGAGGACAGTGTTCGCACTCTAAGGATGCGCTCAAATGTCACGTGAAAGCCACCGGTATTGCTGTACACAAATGGGAGGACGTAGCCCATGATCACACGCGGTGGAGAAGGACGTTCCCCCAAGCGATGGGGTGGAGAGATACCAAACCCAGAGGAAGCGATGTTACGCGGAACCTATTGGCAATGATCTCCTTCATGCCGTGAGCTGTCATGCCGCCAGGAGAGGTTTTCTGCCAAATCGGGTAAGCCTCGCACCATGGGGATCTTCTTGAGTCTTTGGGTCTTTGCGAGTCTATGAATCGCTTTGTAAGGCGACGGATTTCTACGCGAGTCTATGCGTCTCTACGTGAGCCTGTGGATCACTACAAGCGAGTTTCTGGGTCTCTATATGATGAGTCTTCAACGAATCAGGATAGCTTCACACCGCCACTAAAAGCAAGGGACAGATCTTCATGCCTGAACCTGAGATGTAGTCATAAGCCATGAATTGCATCCTGTTAAACCGACGTTCAATGCACGCACGCACACACAGACACTGTTTAGTTGGTACCTTTATATCACTAATATCAATTTAACATAACTATACTGGAAATCTATGAGCCGTTTTTTGACTGTCACAACCGTGGAAATGTTCTGGTCAGCATTTTATGAAACTGCTCTCAATACACTGCACATATTGCATTATGGGCTTAATTGTTCCAAGCAGTTCCCATTCCACGGGACATGGGGGACAGATATAGCAACATGACTCACATGATGCCCCTGGAAACTCCCCTGCTTTATTAAGGAAATTGGCTTTGTTTGTAATAGATACTTTAAGCTGTGAATGCTTAATGCAATAAGTGATGGGATTAAGAAAACCGAATACAGTGACACTTTTATTTTTATTTAATTTCCATCGTTAATGCTCTGAAATTAATTATTGCTGCTAATTGCACCGATAACGCACCACAAAATGTAATTGTGGCCATGCAACTGCTTATCCAGCACTTATGACCTCGTGCAATGAGAAGGTCACAAGGTGACATCTCGGCTCGTTGTCAACTCAGCCCATCCTCCCTCTCGGACTGTTCAAGTT
The DNA here is from genome assembly GCA_014621495.2 of Entosphenus tridentatus. Taxonomy (NCBI): domain Eukaryota; kingdom Metazoa; phylum Chordata; class Hyperoartia; order Petromyzontiformes; family Petromyzontidae; genus Entosphenus; species Entosphenus tridentatus. The sequence continues at coordinate 4,426,605 of CM025620.2, read as the reverse complement.
TCCATCACACTGCGGAATCTGTTGGACGCAGAGACTGGCCCCTGCCATATTAACGTGACATTATCACCACTGACAAAGAGACGAGCAGCGTAACGTTACTTGCTTTGAGCAGGGGGACGTGCTTTGACATTTTCAATACAGGCAGCTTCGCCGCCGTTACGAGCCTAATAATATGTTTCTTCGTCATGCACGACTCCATTTCTGAGGCCTTTCACATCAGAGGCCACCTGCTGTGAATGTAAAACCCGTCGTGTTCTTGAGAAGGGAAGGTCGGGTTACTGATGACATTATCTTTCTGCGTGAAATTACACTTCCCTCCATCCCCTCCCACCCGCCCCCTCGCCAAAAGAAGGGTGGACAACAACATCAAAGTGAAAGTAATTTTAAATGCTTTTTTTTAATGCTTCAAATAATTTTGCATTTGCACTTTTATGAGTTCACGTCCCAGTTAATGGTGGACTCTATGTATTCATCTCCCGAGTTTCAATGGTTCTGTCCGAAAGCAGCAGTGATCAGCCATCGACGTATTTGCGAGTAGAATGACACTTTCTACAGGACTCTGGACTTTCTACCGAAGAGGCATTGTGTCGGCCGTTTGGAAATTATTTCAAATCGGCCTTCTTATCTTATACACAGGAGCTGTTGCAAGTTACCATTATTACTTCACCTTTCTTGAGATTGTCGCGTGACAGACTAAAGTTTAACATTCTCAGAAGCTTAAATTTTGCCAAGGTAAGTTATTTTTTTTTGTATCATGATATATTGAATTGGGAGCAATAGTACGTTAACTTGTTCGTACACTGCACAACTAATCTGGCAGCGTGGCTTTGATTACACTGGTCAACACACTTTTTCTGGCATAAGGTATTCCAACGGTTTTAATGTAATTTTGGGGTGCTGATTCTAAATCTGGCATCAGTTTTTGTCTATCACATCAGGTTTTTGAGATATCAAATATTGCATTTTCAATAAAAACTGCAGAAGAAAAATATTAAATAAATGTGGATATCTACATAAAATTATATTATAAACACACTATCCTAAAAATACAGCACCATATATTAACACTAAAGCAGTCACTGACTCGCAACAACTTGCAATCATAAGTGACAGAGTTAATTTCGGGTAAAATAAATGAAAATGGGGTATGCCGATAGCATAAAAATGAGATGTGATAGAGCAAATCTGAGATCAGATTTAGAATCAGCACTCTGAAATTAGTCTAAAACACAACCAACACCAGTGGCAGGTGACATCTGAACCAGTGCAGGACAACCATCTGCAATCCTTCAATAACCTGTACTGACCGGCATGGGTGAAGTATGGTCAAACAATCCTCATCACCAAAATGGCATGGAGTTGGCCTTCATCAATTAGTGGATCGAAAAAGGCTTTACATTGTCATGTATTATTATTAGACAGCGAGCATGCCCGAATGAATAATTTATTTTAGAAATGCATTATGATAAAAAGAGCCTAAATCTAAAACCTCCTGAATAATTTCCATTTACAACATTACGATCATAAATCCTTAACATGTTTGAGATCAGCTTGAGGTCAAGCGTAGCAAAAATATACTCTGACATTTATATTCAGAGGAGTAACCTTTGTACTTCATTAGGCACTCAGAAATTGAGTATCTTTAAATAGTTAATTGTTACACACGTGAGCCGTTCCCTAAGCCTACATTCCATGTTCATTACTTATCAGTATTGAACAGTCCTAGAAACTGTGTTGAAATTTTGAAATAATAATAATTCCTTAGAAAGGAACATCTGTAAAACGCTCTGGTGATTAAACACAAACATCACTTGCGGATCTAGATCCCTACTATAAACAGCAAGTGGGCTATTTTTTTCCATTAATACCAAGTCCTTCTCATAACAAACATTAACAATCTTGTTACGAAATAAGTGACGTCAAAGGGCCTCGATTTCGTGCAAAGTTTGTTTTCACTCTTTTGCGAAAATTCCAAGACGAGCCGGAGATGTTTAATTTGGCCGACATTCTTCCAGAAAGTGACGGAACGTCAGCGAAAATAGTCACGAGAATTCGACCCAAACCTGGAGTGTCTCCATGCTCAAATGAGTGTGGAGCAGTGCTTATCTCCACTGGTGCCCTGAGATATCAATGGAAATTCCACATTCATTTAAAGGCCAATATCACGGGTGAGTTCGAACAGAAACGCCTTTATTGCAGTCAAAATATGTTTGAGTGTACGTTTGATTCCAAAGCAGTTTCTTCCCATTAAATGTGAGAAAGCTGCAACATCTACATATAATAGTGGCAATGTTTTTATTTTTATCTCAACAACATAAAACACTATTGTTGTATTTACATATACATATTGTGGCATCTCATAACTGATTTCTCAATCACCATGCCTATGAAACAAACAATCCAAAAAGATCGAACGTATATTCTTATGACTTATTATAACAAAATCAAACATGTTATAAAACAAAACTACACTTTAAACCTTTATTCCAAGTGCAATGTAATTTATTTAGCAGATCCATATGATGACTTTTTAATGTTGTGTAATGTGCAATCGTGGCAATGCTTTCTCCATGTCGGTACAAGTGCGGGTAATAAATACACCCTCTGTGGATACTCAGACAATTTATAACTCGGAGGGCAAGGGTTCCTTTGTAATTGATTGCAGGGTCCTTTCTCTTACTTCTCAGCCATGCGAATGTCACCGTATAGTCTTGCCATCCAGAAATATCTGTAAGGATATCCAGACGCTATCCCATGCATGCCTGGCAGATTGAGCATATGCTTTGAGTGGCATCGCTTGGCTGGCATCGGCCAAACATAGCAGTGCTTTTGTAAGTGGATACACTCACTTTCCAACTCGCCTTACCAACAAAAGCTGTTCCATTCGCTGGAAGGTCGTGTTTCCATGGATTGCGGGATTTGTAGGCTCGGTTTCAAGAGCTCTTTCCTGTCAGAATGCTGTGCCTGGCATCTTCATGATCACAAGAGTTAGTCTGCATATCAGGAAAGGCATTACTGTGACCCGATTAGCAAAGGTTGTTGTGGGATCTTGTGGGCCTAAATATCTGCTCGTGCATTTTTCTCACGGTCTTTTGGTCGGGCGCTGCTGTGGTTGGGACACTCACAGCTGACCACCGGAAGAGCCGTGAGTTCAAGTCCTGTTAAGGTGTTGACCCAGCCCAGCAACCTGCTGTCATCATCATCATCAACCCTGGTCAATTTACTGCTGGGTGAAAATCTCCCTAACCACTCCACCTCTCCCCTGATCCTGCGATGCAATAATCCACCGAGCAGCCACACATGAACTGCTTTCATTGCTCCATCTCCTCAGACAGTGTCATCTCAGACACGTTCCAGTACCATTTCATGAAACGTTGGCAGGGTCCAGGACAAAATGGTCAATTGTGGATGCATTCCTGAACTTCAATAATACAGGTTTGTGAAATGTATGTTTGCAGTCCATAACGTGAATTCGTGAACCTGTCAATGGCTTGTGTGAATGAGTGTTTGCGGCATTGTCCCCCCACATGCAAAACCACTATTTAAAAAAAAGGAATTGGTCAAACTTTGCAATTCAAGCTTCTCATGATGAGCCGTGAGACTCAACGATGCTTTTACTGGAGAAATGCTTAACATCATTATCATATTCTTGGTTCTTTCGGTAAAGTCACGTAGAAGGGAAATAATAAAATAATATAAATATAAAACATAATTTATGTCATCATTATAATGAACATCATTGTTATTGTGTACCCCTGCCACAATGCCCCTAGGGTGTGACACGGCTTTTATTTATGTTTATATAATTAAACCACAGGAGAGAACATTGGCACTCAAGATACAAATGCGATTGCGTTGTTCGAGAACTATCAAAATGGGCATTGCTAAGTGGTTTGCAAAACCAATCATCTGTAACACAACGAGTGTGGTGCGCTCTTCGTAAACGGTCAGACTTTGCAACATGGCACGCTCAAACAATGCAACTAATTAGACATTCTATGTTTCTTTTTGCGTTAAATATTTGCACAGCAGGGTTTAAGAAAACACTTTATAATAGTTTTTTGCTTTGTTTCATACTTTTTAACGGAGCACAATCAATGGCTTATAAATCGAGATAGTTGAAATTCATAGGATGCTTCCCAGACCAGACTTATTGATTGAGCCTGCGATTTCGCTGCCATTGAAAATGATACATGATAGTTACACTGCCGACTTGGCCGGCGTTCTTTAGGACCTCTCAATGCTCCATATCGTATGACCAGAGAAGAGTCAGTCATTTTCAAAGGTTCAAGGGGCAAATTTACTACAATTACAAATTTGCTTTGGAATATTATGCATGTTCCATGTGGCAATACAGTACTGGAGGGAGTGCTGGTGCAGTGGTTCGTGCACTGCGCGTTCTGCACCTGGCCACCGATTTCAATTTCCACAGTCAACATCAATGGCGACCGATATCTGAAACGGTCCGAGAGCCCCTTGGTATTCATCAACCCGTTGTGGCCAGCATGGTGAAGTATGGTCAAACAAGCCCTAAGACCGACAGCATGGGGAGGTCTTGATCCAGCAGTGGATTGACAAAGGAAGTGTCCGTTTGATGCATTGTCATTATTTGATTTTAGGAATTATATCGAGTATATAGTTGGGGATTGGTAGTGCCTCTAGTGGATGACGGGGTCATGTAAACTCCTTAACACAGCATCAGCAAAAATATTCTTACACGTGCTATAATAATAATAGTTCAATTTGTAACGCGCGCAAATTTGCAGACGTAGTGGCCGCAACTCAGAGGCGCGGAGCCAAGCTCAGAGTCGCTCGAAAGCACGTGGTTGTGGAGGTGAGTTTTTAAGTCTCTCTTGAAGGAGGCGATTGAGGTGATGCTGCGAATGTGCAGAGGGATATCGTTCCAGACTGTTGGGGCTTAAGCATCGACATTTGATGAATCGATGCAAAACTATACTTCTCATCGTGAGTTAATATCCACCTGCGGGGGTTGAGTCAACACATCCCCCCCCCCCCCCCGAGTCGATAAACTTAGTACTCCTTTGTGGGATGTTGCCGTGGCGTAAGATTAGCACACTGGACTTTCAATTCAGAGGTCTCTAGTTCAATTAAATCTGCTAACATGGCAGTCGGCTCAATGAGACAACGTTTTTGAATCTCCCCTCCCTCCTCCCACCTCTGCCAAGATGTCTGGATAGAGTGGAAGAGTAGGCCAAATACCCTCTGAAGGGGCTCTCTAAATATTTCTGCAGTAGAGGCCCTTCCACCAGCAGTTGCGTGAGTAGGTAATCATAGAGCTGCACCTTTACCTTATTAGGAGCACTCAACAGTAGGTGTGCCATGAGAGACTGGCCCCAGTCATAAGGACATGCGGTGGGCATCGTTGCTCAGAGCCACCAGTAGAAAGGAACAAAAACCCAAGGCTCCTTTGAGCAGAAGAGATTTGATTTTTGCCTCTGACATGAAATATATAAATGAAGAGAGATTTTCTAATTTAAAAACGACCGCTGTTGACATCGCCATTTCACTATGTAGCCGTGACTGTAAATTATATCTGGAAGAAATCTCTTTCAATATATTTATGAAATAAAGTAATTGAATCATGCTTAAATGTAACACCTCTATGACTTTATAGTCCCGCCGATTTAGTTAAAGTTGAAGTTGGCATTGAGATGTGGCATGATAAAGGGTAATTCCAAACTTCAGGACATTTAACTGTCTGACTATTTTTACTATTTTTTATTATTATTTTACTCTGTTTTGAGAAGTGAACTGACCACAAAAAGACAGCTCTAAGAAGTGGCTTATGTGGACATTTATAGCAGCTGAATACTTGAAACGCACGTTTCTAAATGTGGAGGGAAAAATCGGGGGACCCGGAAAAAAGTCCACGTGGCCACGGGAAGAACATTCAAACTCCAAATATACAGGCGTCAGGGTCGGGATCGAACCCACGACCTTGATGGCTCGTGACGTTTATACCAATTTTAATTTGATAATAATATAAACCTACTTGTTTATTTTGATCGCAGAAGCCTACATGTTAAATAAACCAACCTGCGCTATTGTACAGACTAATGTTTAATTTAGAAAGTATCCCATGTTTTTACAATAACAGTGCACTGCCAAAATAAGAATTCATGTTGTCATAATTTTGTAAATGCTAGGGTGTTTTTAATTAAGCATTTGCAAAGGGCGTGCAATAATTACACCTTGGCTAAATGGCATTGTGCATTCTGCATGACCGGCAGAGTCTGTGGAACTAATAGATGCAGGGAGGTTTATTTTAGATTTTAAGGTCGCTGCAGATTGCATCATTTGGACGTCTGTTAAACTGTAATTGCGCGCAATGCACAATGTTGGGTGAGCGATTTGGGTTGTCCACCCGTCCTGTGTTGCTCCCAGGATTGTACACTTTTTTTCAGGTCGCTGTGATTGGGAGTCTTTAAGTCTTCAGGGAAGATTAAGCATCAAAAGTCACAGGCTGTTTTTTTTTTATTTGGGTTCATATACTTTTATTTTTCCCCATTATAAGTCTAATTTTCTTCCTATTATGTTACAACCTTACGAGTAATGTGTTACTGGTAAAATGTGCCTTTTATCAGTTTACCATCCAAGAGATATAACTGGGAATGCCATTGTAATACTTTACGTTGTTTCACGTGTAGTTAAGTTACAGTTCTTTAGCATGTATCGGTTGATTACTTGTAATGGTTGCTATTACTTTAAATTGTTTTGAAGAGTTTACAAAAACAATGAGAATGGAGAAATACCCAGCTGCTAGTGCCAACGTGAGGATAGCAGCAAGCTGATGCATATGCGTAATGCTGCAATGCAGAGAAAGTAGAGTCTAAAAATAAGGCATCGATTCATTGATCAATATTGATTTCTAAGCTCACGATATATACATCAAATTGGTAATTCAGTGAATTGTTGCTATTCAAGGTCACAATTCACGAATGGGCGTTTTCACACATATATATATAACAATGTGGTGCATGGTAGTTCCTTTGTTGAAAGTAGGGGCCATGTTAACACATTACAAATATAGTATAAATAAATAAACATCAACGATCCTTACGCGATCCAGTGCACGCATTTTGTGAATTTAAAGATTGATATTAATCAATTAAATGTAGCATCGTTCTACCCCAAATTATGACTTTGGCTGATTTGGCTGCAATAGGCCAAAAGGCTGGCAGCTGAAATGTGGACCTCTGTCTGAATTGAGTTGCAAAGGGACCTGCCAATCAGACTGATTGTGGCGAGGGTGAGTCCAAGAACATTCCCATCTCAGTGGGGTCGCATTTCAAGATGGACTACGAAACATACGGTAAAGCCACTTAAATAGAAAAAATAAAAATTAAAAAACTCATGACGTTTTGATCGCAACACAAGCGCTCGTCATCAGGCGGAGAGAAAAGGGAGGTAAGCCCCCAACTGCAACTGTTTATAAAGGCTTGAAATGGGCGTCGCCCAAGTGTCAGAAGGAGTGGTGACAGGTGCCGTGGGGCAGCGTGAATTAACGAGCCAAAGCTGTGAGTGGGCGGGGCACAAGAGCCGTGGAGCCAACCCTGAGCGGCGAGCGGCTCAGTCCAAGTGTGTCGTCAGCATGGGCGGGGCAGCCAATGCTAATGCAGGAGAAGACAAAGGGGGAGAGAGAGGGGGGGGGAGAGATAGGGGAGAGAGGGGGGGGAGAGATAGGGGGAGAGAGGGGGGTAGAGATGGAGGGCATTGCACCTCGCTTCATACATCCACACTGTTGACGGTGGAGATTGACAAGAAAACACAAATCAAGTGGTTGATGACATCTTTCCAATGATTGCTGAGTTTATAACCGTCTTTTCGGTTGAAATTGAGTCTGTGTCTATATATGTGGATTGCTTCATGGACAAATATTTGTTGATAGCCAGTAGGTTTGCAAAGTTACCGTCGTTTTAGAGACATACATTTAGTGTAAGCCATTCGCATTAAAATAATGATTAGCTCCTGACACTTGGACTACGGTCATTTCAAGTCTTTATAAACAGTTGTAGTTGAAGGCTTGCCCCCTTTTTCTCTCTGCCTGATGACGACCGCTTGTGTTGCGATCGAAACGTCGTGAGTTTTTGGTTATTTTATTTTGTTATTTTTCTATCTACGTGACTTTACCGAAAGAACCAAAGAATATGAATTCCTGCAGTCACGAAAGTTTTAAATGAAAATGTATACGGTATGCAGATTGCCTGTTTTTTATGATGTATGTACTACGCATCACAGTCACCATCAAGCATGATCTATCCACTGCTGGATGAAGGCCTTTCTAAATTGTTGCCGTGATGCACCAAATCCATTGGGCGTGAGCGCACCCGCTGATCTCATCGCCCCATCTCTCTGCTGGACTTCCTATTGGCTGTGGTTCCTTCTTTGGCTGCCACTCAATCGTTAAAGTCCTGGTCATGATCCCTGTCAGTCGATCAGCTTTGCTAACATTTTGCTCCGATTTATTTGGAAGACTGCAAAAAACACTGTTTTTGTTGTTGCAAAATACGAAAAGGCCAAGTATGTTTCTGCACGTGTGTGTGTGTGTTGATTGAAATGTCTCAGTGTGGGGCAGAATGTGCCATTTTCTTATCAGTGACCCCAGCGCTGGTCAATTCGGTTTCCACACACAGCCTCGGCTTTATTAAACAGATATTGCACTGGACGTGGCAAGACACGGGGACATGAAGACGCAGAGACGCGGAGACTTGGGGACACGTAGCTGTGCCTGGGCTCCACTGAACTATTTCCGCACTGGATAAGGTCACTGTGCAGTCAACGATGGCTAATGGTGCTTCCGGGACAGCCCAAAGTGTAAATGTGGCCAGCGACAGACTGTGATGCACATTGTGGAGGAGGATTACCGTCAGAGCTGAATATTGCAGACGATGCTGCCGCCTGCTCCATCCAAATCCCCATATGCCCTTTGTATGGGGAGACGTGACCTCACCAAGGCATTGTGTCATTTCCACGACCACACGTGCAGAATTACCAGACGCTACGACACATTCGCCAAAACCACACACATCCACTGCCTAATAAAATGTTTGAAAAACCACCAGGTCCCCCTCCTCCCCTCCTTGTCGTTTGAGCAACACCCCCCCCCCACCCCCGTGTCGCTCTCTGAAGACGCCGAGGATGCCGCTCGCTCCCAAAATAGCGCTCGGATGAACACCGCCGTGGCGGAGGCGCAGCCGATAGCCGCTGTGTGGCCGCCGTGTAGCACGTGGCACAACGGGCGAAATGCAAACCGAGGGGCTAATGGTGCACTGGGGGGGGGGGGGGGGCATATGTGATGGTGGTGGGGGGCAAGTGGTTTGCAGGGTGTATTCATTTCACGGCAACGCGCCGCCTCGCCCTCGTCAAAGCAGAGGTCGCAAACGGGTTTTGATTCCTTACCCGTACCCGGCCGCACCAGGGTCACAAATGGGTACCCGTACCCGGCCGGGTACGGGTACCCGTTCCCTACCCATACCCGTACCCTACCCGAAATGAGTAACAAACTGTGACTCACCAGTGACTCACGGCCCACCCGTACCCCTACCCGGCCGCACGAGGGTCACAAATGGGTATCGGGTAGGGTACGGGTATCGGGTACCCGGTTGCGACCTCTGCGTCAAAGGCTCGCCTCCTCGCCGCGGAGCCGATTTGCGTGCGCGCGCTCAGCCGTGCGTTCGCGTTCGTTCTTTCGTTCGCACGCGCGAGCGAGTGGGCGGTGCGACCATGCTTCCTTTCCTGGAAGCGGAGGCGGCTGTGGATTAATTGAAGGTTAACCGATGGCGAGGCGTTGCCGGTGCTTCTCTCCCGCAGTGACTCCGGCGGGTCTCGTGTGCATTGACTTGACGCTCGCCTTCCCCAATGCCCTCCCGCCGTGCCTGATGCTGCTGAGACCCTCTGCCGCCGCCTTTACACAGAGTACGTCATCCGATCTTCAAGGGGACGCGCAGATTTAGTCGAGTGACGTCTGAGTCTAAACATCTGTGGTCACAGTACACGGGGTCCCCGTTGAATATCGCGGGTTTATCGTTCGCGGTTTTCGACCGATCGCGGGCAAGCCTCTTTGTGTCCGCCTGTTGCTCAGCATTCTAGATTTGAAGCTTTCGTGACTGCAAGAATTCATACTCTTAGGTTTTTTCGGTAAAGTCACGTAGGTAAAAAATAATTAATGAAAAATAATATAAAAAATAATAAAAATAAAATAAAAATAATAAAATAAAGCAATTATTTGATTTTAATTTTTAAATTTTTATTTCCTTTTATTATTTATTTTCTACCTACGTGACTTTGCTGAAAGAACCAAAGAGTATCTTTGTGTGCCGATTTAGCCATCGCAGCTGTCAGTTTTGGCCGTTCGCGGGTAGACTGTACCCGAAAGTGCTGTACCATTGGCTGGTTCGGGGCGGGCGAGGGACCCGAGGCAGCCTGTGGCACCTCAACCTTTGCCGTGCAAGCTTATTAACAAGACTGTAGGGGCAATTGCTGTTAGCGAGCACCTATGAAGGCCGGCACGGCACACGAGGGGGTGGGTGGCCAACAGCACGCGCGGGCGCCTTTGATTTTGTATGCCATGCACGATGATCTGAAAGGTCTCATCCATTATTCATCATCATCACCATCCGTGGTCAATCAGCTGCTTGTTAAAGGCCTCCTCAAGCCACCAGGACCCATCATCCATTATAATTGTTAAAGACGTATAATCATACAGAAGGCTGAACTGCATCGTTAATATGTTGGCAACATATTCATTGCACAGATTTTAGGCTTAGCCAAAATACTTGAGTGATTTTCAACAGAACACGACAGAAGCTTTTGACACAATGACAATCCTATATGTCGGTGAACACCTGGGACTGTCTAAAATCTTGATAAAGCGCATGTCACCAGGGCCATGGAGATTACTCATGGAGGTTGATATCAATTAGACTTCCACGATAACATGTGCATATCCCCAAGTATATGTGTGTGCTTAGTTTTATTGGCAAAGCTCAAGCTGATGTCTAATTATAATCCTTGAATAATGGACAACACCTTTGTGGACAACCTGTATGTATGTTGAACTTCTTTTGCACCGTACGTAGCCAACGGTGCTAATAGGTGCGGGGAAAAGACAACAAACTAAACACAAAAAGCAGTTGGAAAGAATTTGGTTTTCAATGCAGATTTGAAAGTGCATAGCCCCAGTGGCTTCCTAATATCGGAAGGAAGAGCATTCCGGACAGCCACAGAAGCACATCTAAAAGCGCACGATTCAGTGGCCGTCTTTGTTCGATGGCCAGCCACAGGCCGCTGTGAGGATGGCCGAAGTTTGCGTGATGTTTGATGCTCCTTGTTTACATTCAGGTTTCATTGAGATTGATTATGTTTTTAGGATGGAGCCACATGTTTCCATGGCCACGTAGTGGTCAATTGCTGTGTGGCTTTCTTTTGTTGTCTAGCCGCCAGGATGATTTTAATTTGGGGGTTCCGGCTAAAACAACACGGGCACAAAATGACAGCCTATTGTTGACACGTGGGTTGGTTGAGGCAGCAGTAATGTCGGTGCTATTGGAATAGGTCATAGAGATGGACTTTAATAAAGCAAATAAAAAATAAGCTCCCCGGCTGCTTCCCATATAGGTGCGTGCAGAGGGTAATAGGGGTTCATCAGGAGGATGGCAGTAAGCAAGGGGGCAGTTTGATTTATAATGCGGAAATATCGTTATGCAGACATAATGAGGAAGGCGACGTTGCTGTGGGCTGGACACGTGGGGGGTGAAGGAGAGCTCTCTGGCTTTAGGTCTTCCACGTGGTCATTGCCCTCTGGGTGCATCTTCTTGGTTCTTTCGGTAAAGTCACGTAGAAGGGAAGTAATAAAATAATAAAAATAAAACATAATAAAATAATTCTCACGACGTTTCGGCCACAACGCAAGTAGCCATCCTCCCTTTGATGCTGCTAATCCTGCATAATGCACGGGCATATGCAGTACTAATCACATACCTGCATTTCCCATAAATATGCTAAATTCCTCTTGATATGCATATTCTTTTGTTAAGGCTCCCCCTTTCTTCCCCCCTTCCAACCCAGCTTATATACATGCTCCAAGAACGTGTGCTTTTTCATTCAGACGCTGTCGCCTCGACAGACCTGGTTTTCACCTGAGGACGGCTACTTGCGTTGTGGCCGAAACGTCGTGAGAATTATTTTATTATGTTTTATTTTTATTATTTTATTACTTCCCTTCTACGTGACTTTACCGAAAGAACCAAGAAGATGAATCCCTGCAGTCACGAAAGCTTTAAATCGAAAAAAAACTCTGGGTGCATCTTAATTTCCTGTCTCCACATAATAAAACGTGCCTAATTGAACAGATAGACTATTATATTGTATTCTTGGTTCTTTCGGTAAAGTCACATAGAAGGGAAATAATAAAATAATGCAAATATGAAACAATAAAAAACAATGTTTTACATTTGTATTATTTTATTATTTCCCTTCTACGTGACTTTACCGAAAGAACCAAGAATATGAATCCCTGCAGTCACGAAAGCTTTAAATCAAAATATTATATTGTAGTTATGGTAATCCATATCTTGCTTGTAAAAGCGGTGGTATTCTATGTTTTCTCTGCTGATTACTTGAAGTACAAATCACCAAATGCCTTAAGAAAGACAACCCTTTGAAGCATTGTTTAAATATTTCAAAATAAAAATTAATTATATGTGCAGACAACCCTTTATATAGATGATCTTCCAGGGCAAATCCCAATATTTCCATGAAAATTTTTTCCTCACAAATATCGTTCATATAAGTGGGTCGACTCAGCCAATCATGCCATCAGGGTATATAAAATTAGCACCCCTTTGTGACAAATCAACACCGACTATCACGTAGACTAACTTGCCCTACAGTGGGAACGTGGTCTTTCCGTCTCTGTCTCGGACCCGCCGAGAGAGATGGACATTACCACCAGGCTTGGTTCAGCACAGAGACGCTTAGACTTTTGACTTCATCATTAGTAGCTGCTCATTGTTTCTCGTCTGAGCCGGATGGAAGCGTGACATTGAGGTGCTTCTGCGTTTCGCCTTCAAAACGACCACAGCCAAAGCACGAGAGAGCCCGGAGGTGGTAACATGTATAAATATTTATTTCCCGCCGTTAAACAAGTATGCTGTATGACAGTTGTATAGCGCACAATCTTGACGTTTAACACACGGAGGCTCGGTATAGACACTGGCAATGATCGGAGAGATGTACATAGACCAAAAAACATCCAATGCCGAAGCGTTTGCATATTCTAACATGCTTGAATTGATAACGTACTGTACATTGCACAGGTAGTGTATATGTCAACTCGAGATAGATACATGTCGTATTGAGTGTCTCAAACGCTGGGTTATTTGTCCCGTAGCCGCAGTGCGACGGACAATTCCACGTCTGCGTCCATAAAGCGATGAAACATTTTTTTTGCGTTGTTATTTTTAACATTTTTTTTGTAAAAATACCATCATAGCCACTAAGTGTTATGTTTACACGTGCTATACATGCGTTCTATATATGTGCGCATTGCTTCTACAAGTTCGTACAGCAGTTAAGTATGTGCACACATATACAATACGCACGTATATACAATTTGTATGCACTGTTTTACTCTAAACCACTGTAATTTTCAGTGTGTTTTTTATACGTATTTTTTTCGTACCTTTTCCTATGTGTGCATATAATGTCAGTAAATATGATACAATACACGGAGAAAATTGTTTTGTGCATGCTCGACATTTTGACATGATGGACAAGACAAGCATCCTAACGAAGACCACATCATGGAAAGAATTTTAACGACATTTTACTCGGCAGTTTACGCTTAAAGAATGAAACCATAGGCAAAGAAAACAAACACACCACCAAAGGGTCCTTGCGCCTTTAAATTAATGCAACATTCTAACATTTGAAAGGGAAATTAAAACGCAATTTTTTTTCTCTCATATTTTTTTTAAAAAAAACTTTCATTCTAATCTGAAGGCTAAAAATAAAACGCACACGGAACTAAATTCAGAGGAGGAAGCAGGGAAATTCCAACGTGATATTTGGACAGGTCTTGTCATGCACACCATGCAATAAAAGTAAATACAATACTTATACACGGCAATATTATTACAACAAGGATGTCATTGCACTCCTCTCCTTCAATTTAAAAGTTTAAACCTCTTTCGGTTGTCTATTACGGTTGGGTTTCTGTTTACAAGTCGACTGACAATGAGTCTAAATCGTATGCATTTGAGGATTTGGAAGATAAAGTGACTGGTACCAAAGCAAATTAAATGAACGACAATCGTCACCATGCATCCTTTCCAACCACGTAAACTCTGCAACTATTAATTGATTTCCAGCCGTTTTTTTCTTCTTCCCAGCAGTAACTTCTACACTAATGACCTCTCTCATCGTCATTATTATGATCATACATTAATTTAACTTGAGCAATGTGCTAATGCAACGGCAAAGAAAATCCTGTAGCACCTACTGCCACTGGAACATCATAAATAGTAATACATATCACTCGTATTTTCATCACTTTGTTGGCCACATTTATAAAATGAGGCATCTGTGTAAATACAGCGAAAATGTTCTTAATTATGTGAATAAATGCAAGTTAGTTTAACACGTAGGCTTTCGCGACCAATATTATTGAACTACTTGTCTTTTGTCAGCGTGACACTATTTTGCTGATTGGCCGTGTTGGGTGGTGGAGGATTACGACACATGAATAAATAACGCGATCTAACCCAAAAAAACTTTATTATGAAATACGAGTTAACATAACCGTCAATAAGACTGCCTTAAAAAGAGAAAAAAATGATATTTTCGGCAAAGTTTTGGGCGATTGTCCTTCTGCTCTGCACAGAGAGACCAGCGAGGTAAGAATGCTTCTCTCTCTCTGTGTGCTGTAAAGAAGGGCCCTCCGATTAGCACGGCTGGCTACCTGCGGTGAGAAATAAGTTCAACACACATACAAGAGCCATTGCTCAAAACGTCGCATATCCTTTTTCTTTTTTTAAGGCAGTGTTATTGATGACTGAGTTTATTGTTGTTGTTGTTGTTGTTGTTTGTGCTCGTACACTGCTGCCAGCGCATGATCCACCAAATAATTTGTTTGTCTGTTTAATGGTCATCGATTCATCGATTATCATTGCTGTGATTGTCGTCGTGATTATCAAGATCGTTTTTCATCACCTCTATGGGAAAACTAAGCTGCAATAAGTGTAAGTCAAACAATTGCTATTGATATTTTTGCAGCAATACAAAATATGAGATGTAACGATACGTTTATGCAGGGAAATAACTTAAAGGAACAAGTTAAAGGAGCATATTTACGTCGATATAATTTACAAAGATGATCAAATAATAGTGTACATCATATTGTATATTAGTGTAAATGATACAGTACATCATCTTGTGATATCATCTTCCAAATCCTGTTGAACGATTGGGATAGCTATTTCGAAAACTTCCCAGAAACGTAACCGTCTTGTCAACAGCGTTGTTGCAAAAATAATTTGACGAACCCCTACCACATTAATATGCTCACCCTAAAGGAATTCACACGATCGTTCTGGCCAAGGCCATAAACGCGTGGGCTATTGATGTTGCTTCTGTAAGGACGGCAGTGGAAGTTTTCAATATTAACAGATGCAATAGTCAATCGCAGCCCTGGCCACACGGTGATGTGTTCCTTTGTTCATGGGAAGCAGTCCAAGCTTTTGGCAAATGTGCTTTTAGCGATGCACGTCAATAGCACATTGATAGGCAACATTTACACTCGATGATCTGGAAAAGCTTTGCTTTGTACCCTTGAAAACTAAACATTTTTTTTTATTTTACCAGGTAAGGCTTATTGAGCTAAATCGTTCTTTTTTCCAGAAGCGACCTGGCTACAAATGATAGCTCAACAAACTGGCTAATCACGTGGAAATGTATCACATCCAAATACTCGAAACACATGTTTATAAATGCGGAGGGAAAAACCAGAGGACCCGGAGAAAAATCCACGCGACCATGGGGAGAACACGCAAACTCCAAATATAGAACAGGCCTCAGGGTCAGGATCGAACCTATGGCCTCCTGTATACCAGGCGAGGTAGTTAACATCTCGCCACCATGGGGCCCTTAATGTCAACATAAATTTTCGACCCTTCCTTGTGTCTGTACGCATTCCTCCAACCACCTGATTTAACATGACAGGGCAGTTCTATTCAATTGCTTCTCTTGCAAAAACAAATATCCAAGCAGTTATATAGTAGCTCCAATCCCGCGAACAGTGTCTTCAAATGTGTGGTCTCCATTCTTTGGTGATCACAGCAAGACTTGCTTAATACATTCATGGGAACACATGTCAAGGTTGACCTTTAAAAGCCTTGTGCTACAAACGTCTGCCTACTCCCCAGCATCGGCACGCAAGAGTACAAACATTTCATCCATTCCGTACCCTCGAAATAAAAATGCTTAATAAAATGAAACACAATTAGACATACCCTGGCTTATCTCGGACACCTTGAGTCTCCCTTTACACGTTTAAAATATCGGATTTTCTGAAAAAATAAGTTAAATTCGTTATACACAACTTTTTCCGTTAATTCATCTTACTGTACACGTTGAGACGTTACGTCACAGCTCTTACATTGGCGATGATGGCGATGATGGCGGTGGTGGTGGTGGCAATTCCCCCCCCCCCTTCACCATGCCTGTCCGCGATCGCGAGTTGGCGAACGTGGAGCGCGATCGTTCGAGGACGCGCGCCCGCTCGACGCTGGGTGGGCCCGGGGTTGGCCGTGACGATACCTTCAGATTATGGTCGGGATGGGGGAGCGTGACCGTCGCAGTGGGCACGGAGAGGTGTAGGGCGAGCTGAGGGGAGAGATGCCCAGGGGGTTCCCAGCCAGGCCAGTAATGTTGTTCAAGCTTCGTGACTTTTCGTAACCTTTGTTTCGAGAGAATGCATAGAGAAGATTCACGGCAATGTCCTTTTGAGTCAAGGGTCAAGGTCGATGCAAAAATCAGTCAAAAAAAACGTTAAGCGGTACAAATGAACAGGCGCACATCGCGCGCGCGCGTGCATTTACAACGCAGTGATGCAGGAAGGAAAAGGATGGCACAAGCCATCGAGGTTAATCAAAAGGTCAGCAATTTTTCAAAATATATTTAAATCATCGCTTCCAGACTTGGAAAACAAAGCAAAAAGTCAAACGGCGATATCCATGCCAGGAGAACACATTTTGATATGATTATCAACAGAACGGGAAATGAGGCCTTGGTCCTTAGATTCACGCAATTGCAAGCAGGCAGATATTTGTTTTGTCTACATTCATCCGACAGTTTATATCAATTCATGCACAAGGCAATTCAAGCACGATGCAGTGTTCACTTTGATCGCAAGCGCAAGGGAAACTTTAGAGCAGGTTTAATTTTACCCCCTGGGTATGTACTATTCATTGTAACGTTAATTACTCTCCGCCAATGCTCTTGGACTCGCGACAGAAAACGCTTCCTTCTTGTTAATTGACGCACGGGAAAAATCCAAATAATCACATCAATCGTGCATGCGAAATGCATAAACATGATTTTTTTTATGCGACGAATTGGAATGTATTGTACAGAAACAAAGCCATCAAAGGCTTGAAAATAAACAGGCAACCTTTTAGTACATTAGCATACACAGTTCTTGGGACATTGCACTGAATTTAATTAAAAAAAACATTTTATCATGCGGTTTTGATATAAATGGTGCCGATTTATTTACGTGACTCATTTTGAAATCTGACTGTTATATATATTCTGCAATCGATCCTCTACATATTGACCCTAAAAAATATATTGTGTGTGCAGCCAATGCACTACACTTATTGATGCACCGGGTGGCTGGGACCTTTCCATTTCCACGAAATAAAGGGTGGCTGAAGTAGCGCCGTAATCAATTGCCAGGTCTGCTACACTACTAATTATAATAGGGCCCAAATAAAACAACGACGACAACAAGCGGGCATCAGCTTCTCCGGATCAACAAAGCGAATATCACAACGCGCACGCGATAATATACATGCATTTCGATCACAGCCATGCGTCAGGCAATCGGTCACAATCCCGGGATTAAGCGCATCCGTTTGATGAGCAAAACGGGCCAGCTTGCGTCTGCTTGCTTGAAGCATTGCAGAGCCGATGTCACAGTGTGGACAACCGTACCGATGTACATATTTTTTTTACGTTCAATATGAACTTCATGGAAAACTGTCAATAATTTGTACATCTGAATTGGCCACGCATTAACAAAGGAACTGAAACAAAAATTCGGATGTGGCCCATTGTGGAAATCAAAGTGGGGGTGGT
This sequence comes from Entosphenus tridentatus, assembly GCA_014621495.2. Taxonomy (NCBI): domain Eukaryota; kingdom Metazoa; phylum Chordata; class Hyperoartia; order Petromyzontiformes; family Petromyzontidae; genus Entosphenus; species Entosphenus tridentatus. The sequence continues at coordinate 4,408,227 of CM025620.2, read as the reverse complement.
TTAATCCCAAAGCAGCCACATGGCTTGGAGTTGACATTTACAGCCTGACTGCCTTACATATAACCTGTAGATTGTCTGTTTAATCCTTCCTGACATGATTGTATGCTTCAGTTTCTGAGCAGATGTATGCACTCCATGCAGCGTGCTGTATACGTACGACATGAAATGCACCCTTTAAAGGTGATGCCAGTTGTTAACCCAATGCGACCAGATGGGATTTATTGTCAAACATTGGCACACGTCCGCAAAACGTGCATCATTCATGCACGTTAACGTTAACGTAACAGGAAAGTTTTATATCAATGTTTTAGCACAGTGCCAATGCCAGGCAGGATTAAAACCTACTGTTCAAATAAAGCCAACTGAACAGGTGTGTTTCAGAATGCACACCAGATAATTATTATTCATTAACATCGTACTGCGTTTATAGATATTCAAGTCAGAGATTAGAAATGAAAAAACGTAATCGTTTATCTTGCGTAATTTCAGACAAAATGTACTTTCTGTATCTCAGACGTAGCTGAATATGACTAGCAAAAGCAGTTGTAAGTGTTGCTCTTTAGATATTTGTTTTTCTAATTTGCGGATGCAAATAAAGTGCATCGTGGAATCTGATTGAATAAGCACGCAGTAAAATTGCACATTGCAATTATTTTCCGTTCATTGTGTTCCTCCAAGGAAGTGTGATACTCTGGCCATATCTCGGTCATTTATAGATGCCAAAGATCATTTCGCGTACGACAAAAAGGTCACGCAAATACAGTTTTGCAGCTCGCTAAATTTGGCACTGTTGAGACTCGTAAGAAATTGGCAACAGAGAATATAAATGCGCGAGGTCTTTGAGACCTAAGTAAGATGAGCTTAATCTTTATAATTAGTTTAGCATTTTAAAATTACTGCACTACTACAGTATTCAGAAGTGATTGCTTACAGCACTATGCTCTATATGTCAAATTAGATCTTGAAAATAGGTCACGTGTCACTGTATTTATGAAAGGTTCCCCGATTACATATTGTGGGGTTGATGACATGGTCTATGAAATGGTTTAAGTTTAGCCCACTTTACCACTGCCAGCGTTTTATACGGATGGAAAATGTAACCAGTTAAATATATATTCAAAGGAATACAACCTAGATTAATATAAAATTGGAAAACAACTATAGTATTTATCAAACCTGTACTTATTATACAGTATATTAGAAATGATAGCAGCCGTGAAGCAATTATCTACAAAATATGAAAGTTATTAGAATTATGTTGTGATTCATTTTAATGTGAAGTCATAATCATGCTCATATGGTCGCTTGATGCAAAATCATTATTTTTATTAGACCAGGAACATAAACCCTCATTGTGGAATGTTTATTCTTCTATTTAATGATACCCTCTTAATAACATTTTGAAATCTGAAAATGTTTTGCCTCAATAATATTGAGAAATATCATCAGAAAAGAGCCATCAGCATTCAGGCATAGAATTACAACTCTGCCTGTGACCGTATAAGCTACATTTCACACGATGGGAAGGCCCAGGTGACATCACACATCTCATGCTGATATCCTTCACGTAGCTACGATACTGCAAAGTCACTACTGCTATGCCTGCTGCCTACCTGCCAAATAAGCTGCGTCAAAGAGGCACTTTTAGCATTGGGGGTTGCACCATTAACAGTGGCTATTGAAATGACGCGAACTTGAGAATGATGTCCAAGTGAGAAACGAGTTTGTGTCTGAGATTCAAACCTTGGATCTCAGCGGTGATGACCAATTCCCTCCGAAGCAACACGGCCACCTTTATAACATTTCTTATATTCATAAATTAAGCCGGAAATTATATTGGCAGGTATATATATTCAATATTTTTTAAATATTATGATGAGCTTTCAAATGATTATTTTTCAAATGCGTGTCTCACAACCACATTAGCATATACACTTCACACCCCTCGGCGGGTGGATTTTTATCCAAGCCCTCCGGTTTTCCCTCCACATTGAATAAAACAAGCCTTTTTAATATTCGTCCGCTATTAATTCCCAAATGATACGCAACTTCTTTGAGCTATCACTTTGTGGCCAGGTTTGCTTCTGAAAAAGAGCGATATAGCTGAGTGGGCCTTACCTGGTAAAATACGAATAGTTTCTAGTTTTATATGGAAAAAAAATATTCTCATAGTTTTAATAGTAAAGTTACAATGTGCACTTCATTTAACAAATGAATAATTGCGCCTCTTGGAAATCTTAATTATGCGTATACCATGACGACTACAGAATAGATATTTTACAACTTTTTTGCATGAATGATATTATTACTATTAATTGTTGTTGTTTTCACAGCATTTGCATATAATTACGAGCAATACAGCGTCCTACGTTAAATACATGGTCTAGTATGCATAAACAGTGTTACCATACATTTATGTTATTATTGCGAAGTTCCAAAGCATTGTCGTGAGCTTGATGACTGCGCCTGGTGGGATCTGAATGTCTGCGTGTTAATGGCTTACTGTGCCGTATGTGGCACTTGGGCAGCAAACCCACGAGTTCATGCAGACTACAGAAGGACCAGGGCACGTAACGCTGCACTCTGTGTGACGTTCACTAGTCCGGTACACTGCGTGCCGAATCCGACCTCGCGTTTGTGGCCGGCAGGCCTGTTGGAACTAATTGTGTACAGGAGGAGCAATCTAAGAGCCCGTGGCCTGGCATGCAGAGCAATTGGTAGTGTGACCTTGATGAAGCACTGCACCTGGTCCATTATCTGCATCCTCATCACTGATATCAAAACACTTTAATCCCTGCCAAGAAGAGCTCGAACCACTGGATTGGAGTGCACATTGCTTCATCGTCACAAGAATAATGCTTTCCTTGCAAGTGATTATTTACCTATAGAGTTAAAGAATCACTTGCCAGGTCCTTATGGACTCTCTTCCGATTATCTGACCTTTATAGATGTCAAAATTGTCATTTTTGGGTTAGATCGTATAAGGATAAATGTGTCAAAACCCTCCACCACCCGACATGGCCAATCAGTTAGAGGTTTGTCACGTAAACAAAACGCCAAATATTTACTACTTCAGCCCACCGGTCTAGAACATTTTCAATCTAAGTATGACTTTCCGCTGGTAATTACATCCAGTATCATGGAGGGTTTCGACACATTTATACTTACACTGTCTAACCCAAAAAACATTATTATGAATTTGGTCAATCTATCCCCATAATTGATATGTTGTAGGGATTCCTAGTGTAAACGATCGCAAACACCTATTCAATGTACGGGGTGCATAACTTTATAACACAGCTTTTACATTTAAAATAAACTTGCTGTCACGTGAACCTTCATCCTTTTTTGCCGCAGTGCCACTACTTCTACGTCAGGTCACAGACTTTCCGATCACCCCTCGCGCATGGCCATTCCAAGACTTGGGAAGTGACTTTGCCCCACGTGGGACGTTACCATGCCTACAAGTTTAACGCGCTAGGCGAGGCCATTTTGCTACCTTTGCTTGGTGACGGTGAGGGCTCATACGGCCCCGTCATGACGTTGGTTCACTGGTTTCTCCGTGATGAGGCTGGTCGGCCACAGTGGCAAAAACATGGAATTCCCACCGTTGGCCCAGGGACACTAGTAGAGACAGCATCAATTCAGTACCCACTGGAGCCAGAGAGACGCTCGGACTTTTGGAATAATGTTCATCGCATTTGTCGTGCACTTTTTTGCTGATCAATACGAAGTCACTGCCGTAGTCAACTGCATTGTTCCCCATGCTTGTTTGCATTTCAGATAATGCTGTCTTGGTGAGCAGTGCAGGTACAGTATTCGTGTGGTTGTTATGTGTGAATGCTATATCTGTATTTTCTGGGTGAACAAACATTATCACTGGGGTAACAAATGTGACTGATCAGGTGTTCTGTTGACACACCACCACTTTGTGTGCCCATCTGGCCTTGATAGGTCCTGGCTACAAACAGCACTCACCCCGACAGTCGTCTCTAGGCTTTAGCGGAGTTACATCTTCCCCTTGGTTAATGATTACGCAATGGTGGCTACTTTCAGTCAGCAGAGCGGTGATCTCATGGCGCAAAGATTGCCAGATAAAATCTGAATCAAGGTTGACTTCACCCATCATCAACATCATTATCATCCTTCTGGGTAAGGTAAATAGATACCGCATTACTTGGTGAGAAGTCAGATATTCTCATCTCATTAACTGGTTGGTCCTAGCTGTAGAAAGGTGGAATTACAAGATTGACTGTGGACTCGCAATGGGAAAGGGCATTGCCAAATTCTAGCGATATGTAATTGCATTTACAGTATGTATAGCATAACTGCTGTTAGTGGAGACAATGTATGTATTTGTAGTATTTGTGTATATGTCATCCAGCCAAGTCATGCTGTAGGGACTAACGATTGGATCGTTGTGAGTTTAAATCCTGGTTGGAGGTGGACTCAACCTATCATTCCTCTGGGGTTGATAAAATTGGTACCACGTTGTAGGAAGCCAGCAGTGGTCACCTAAATAGGTACTAAATAGCCCCTTGCCATGTGAATGTGGCATTTTACCACTGAATTAGAGCCACGAACAGTTTATTTGAACTTGGGGACACTTTGACTCTCAATGTACGTTCATATGTCTGTTCATATATCGTGTATGGTGCAAGTGTGTGTGTGTGTAATTGCACATGCACTGGTTTCATATATTGTATTGCATGTTTGTTAGGCAGGGCAATGAAACCTCTCTTGAATGTATCCTGTTTTCTCGTCACATGTGCTTGGGAAACACTATGCCACGTGGTTTCAGAAATTAGAGTCCATCCCAGGCGACTTAGAGTAACGACTTATTAATAAACGATCACACGTTGACACGATTTTCCTTTTAGGCTCTTGCATTTGGTAATGGACTGGCGACTGGCCTTGTGGAAGGGTAGAATGTGTCTCTGATGGATCAGTTGGCTAAGTATCAAGGCATTTGCTACCATTAGCTTGTCCTGACACATTTCCTCCAATTTAGTAGGGAAATGTCCCATTCGGGGATGGGGGGGAGGAACTCAATACAATCGTCAATAACACCGTGGTTTTAAAAGGAAAAATATACAATAGATGACGTTTCGGGCAATGGACCTTCTTCATGGCACGTACAATTCATCGCTCGTTACATGTGCTTTGAAGAACGGCTTTTGCCACAAACATTGTCGATTATATACGTTTCCTTTAAAGACCACAGTGTTATTAGCAAAACGTGTTGAGTCGTTTTATATATATGTGTGCGTGTGTGCGCGCTTGTGCACCACTTGCCCATGCAGTGTCATCGAATAATTCGTTTTTATTTGGGAAAAGGTCAGCTTGGCAGCTAAGCGTTACAGCTGTGCCCTGTGTTTGATTTCATCGGCCGTGGGACGCCTGTCAACGATAGCTCCCAGAAGAACTGGAAGACCTGGGGCGTGACTGCATCGGGCCACTAAAGTAGGAGGCGGCGTCGTTCTCAGCAACTTTTCACCAATTGCCCTTGACGACGTGCGCCTACCGAAGGTGGAGTTTGCGCAGCATTTGCTTGAGCGCTAACATCGAGTCACCGGCAGTCGAGAGACCCCCGTGAACGAGTACAACTCGCCCGATGTCAGATGAGAGTCATGGAACCGACTCGGGTTTGAAAATTATTCGACCAGGCATCGGAAAAACTGAGATTGTTTTAGTTCAGCCCGAATTAAGCGGAGTCTAATTGTGACTCAACGTCACTTCACACCTGTCAAGTTAATGTTTAACTGTTGCTCTGAAAAACCATAAAAAACGCTGCTCGTTTTCACTTCAATGTGTGCGCGTGCGTGCGCGGTTTGTACAAGTCATGCACATTCATACCGGTATAATCCAATACTGTACAGTATTATAATTCTCAATTAACACCCCTTTTACTTTGTTAGCGTGGTATCCACTGCATCTCAATAGCGTGGACCGATTAGGTAATATTTTTTGTCGTCATTTCATTAACACAAATAGAAAAAAAACGATTCCACCAAAAGATTTCACTTTGGGGGACGCACATATGCAGACACGGTTTGGCTCGACACAGCAACATAAAGCCATAGGCACGTAGATTCACTTCGTATAGGTGGACATACAGTAAAGGACAATACCGATATTTCTGATAACGGATTTGTTAGTGCATTCAGTTCGGGGGGGGGGGGGGAGAGGGGAGGGCGTTCAAAGAGCTCGGCAATTATTTGGCATGCACACCGCAAAAAGTAAGGAGCACAGGGAGCAGGCGGGAGATGGGCACACGCAGCCGAGGAAGCATGCTCAAACGAGCCGATTGGCACACTCAATCCATCCCCTACCTTTTCTATTAAGCTCTGAAATCTCCTCTTTAGCGAGGGGGCAGGTGTCGCTCTGCGTGCTGTGGCTCGAGGAGTTCATGTCCGACTTGCAAAAGTGCGGGGACCCGACCTGGGGGGGCCGGGGAATGTGCTTCTTCTTTTTCTTTGGCAGCTTCTGCTTGGCCATGGCCAGCGAGTAGTACATGCTGAAGTTGTTGACGATGACGGGCACGGGCATGGCGATGGTGAGCACCCCCGCCAGCGCGCACAGGGCCCCCACCAGCATGCCCGACCACGTCTGGGGGTACATGTCTCCGTAGCCCAGCGTCGTCATCGTCACCACAGCCCACCAGAAGCCGATGGGGATGTTCTTGAAGCTCGTGTGGTCGCTCGCCGTCGGGTCGTTGGGGTTGGCGCCGAAGCGCTCGGCGTAGAAGATCATGGTGGCGAAGATGAGCACGCCCAGCGCCAGGAAGATGATGAGCAGCAGGAACTCGTTGATGCTCGCGCGGAGCGTGTGGCCCAACACGCGCAGGCCCACGAAGTGGCGCGTCAGCTTGAAGATGCGCAGGATCCGCACGAAGCGGACGACGCGCAGGAAGCCGAGGACGTCGCGCGCCGGCTTCGAGGTCAGGCTGCTGAGCCCCACCTCCAGGTAGAATGGCAGGATGGCCACAAAGTCGATGACGTTCAAGTAGTTCTTGATGAACACCTTCTTGTCGGGGCAGCAAATTATTCGTACGAGGAACTCGAAGGAGAACCACGCGACGCACACGCCCTCCACGTACATGAGCACCGGGTCGGTCTCGACGTCGACGTATACCTTTTGGGTCGTCACGTTGTTGACGGTGTAATTTTCCGTCTTGTTCAGTACCGTGTTGAATGCTTCGTGCGTCTCAAGGCAGAACGTCGTGATGGAAATTAAAATGAACAGGAGTGAGGCCAGTGCGACGATCTGCAATGGACAGAGCAGAAGAGAGCAGACACCGGCAGTTTTGCACAATTAGCAATTTGTTTCATGAAATTATTTCGCACTGTACATAGCCAACCATGCTAATCAGAGGTACGGGGGAAGGACAACAGACTGAACATCAAAATCAGCTCTAAAGATATTTGTTTTCAATCTCGATTTTAAAGTGGCTTCCTAATATCGAAAAGAAGAGCGTTTCAGACGGCCACAGAAAGTGGCGATGCGGCGCTTTGCGCACCGCCCTATGAATCGGTGATCCGAGTGTGAATCCTGTCCACAGCGAACATCAGTGGAAAGTGCGATCTGATATGGTCTTGGGCCCCGCTTCACCATTCCACACTGACCAGCACGGTGAGGTTACGGTGAAATAACCCGTTGGTGAGTGTCAACATCGGCAGCCGACCGCTTGCGCAAGCCGGTGCGAGGTGAGACCACGTGGCAGGCGGGACGCATGCAATGTGTTACGCAACGCTCCTATTTTAAGGAACGCACAATTATGTTAGCCCGTGCTTAATAATGCAAAGCCTATACCCTATCATTAATTTTATGACACACTGTATGGCATAAGTTGCGTAGTTTTTTTTATAATATATATATAATGCACACATTCACGCTGTCCCACTCCGGTGGTTTTTACACGACGAACGTACTGTTCCATTCTTAAAACGACGCAAATCCTGTTTCATTTATTTTTCCAATAGCTTCAACTGGGCACTTATTTTTGTCAGCACACGTGATTGGATGCAGCAATGGACGTTTGTTTCTGGGTTAGGGATCTTTGGGCTGTATATACGTTTTTTCATAGTTGCCCGTATTATTCTTCATTGATACTACACGGCACATCACAGCATCCCAGTAAACAAGGAACGTTGGGCCAACGTTAGTTCAATGGTTCCATCTTTGCATGTTGACTGGGATCATGGGAGATGACGATGGCTTGGGGAGACCTTCATCTAGCAGTGGATTAACCATGGCTGCTGCTGCTGCTGACAATGCCCTTGGATATAATTTTATTGACATAATTGGTCTGCGAATAAAATAATTTACTGCAAGCCTAAGCAATTTTACATGTCGATATACCTGATGAGTGAATAATTAAAAAATTCTGTGCGTTCGTTTCTGGATCGTTTGTGCTCCGCACCGCAGAATGCCCACTTTTTATTGACGCTATACAACTGAGCTCCAACTGTGTGGAATGAAAGTTAGGATCTGAATGAATAATTGAACGGAAGACATGGTCTGTGAGTGCCAAAGGGGCAGGGGTGCGATGTAAATCAGCAGTCAGCAGCTTAAAGATTCCGAGCGTCGAAGGCAACGCAACATGCCTTGAGTGTGTTGTACCTGCTACTCCTGTATTGGCATGTGGCAGTCCACATGTGGCAGTGGAACATGTGGCAGTCCGCTGACAGTGATATTTCCCCTCGATTCAAACGCAACTCATTCACACTGGAAATACGGAGCCATGTCATCACTGCACTCCAATTAATATTTTTCACGCGTTGAACCTCTTTTTCAAGGGTGGTAAAAGGAGGATACAGAAAATGAAACATTGAAAACTGGGAATATAACAGTGAAACAATTTTAAGGGGAAAATCCATAACAGCAGCAACTTCAAAAATTAGAAACAGCCATTCAGCCAGAACTTACGAGTGGATAAAATACACGATGGACAACATGCAAGCAGCTATGAAATCTAAGACCTTTTTAGCCACGTCCATGCATATTAGGTTATTTCTTTTGTCTCCACTCTTTGCAATGTGTTCACATGAAGTACAATTAATGTAACATTATTGTTGTCTCCTGTTTACATTTGAACGTTTTCTCTCTCTCTCTCTTATAATTTGTATGACGCCGTCTTGGACGGAGCGCTGCCTCGTCGTCTGGGCGGTGAGTCTCAGGTGCCTCTGCGGCACCAAGAGGTGTTCCCTTCACCAAGCCTGCACCGACCAGCGTGGTGAAGTATGGTCAACTCAGCGCCATGATCGACGCACCTAAACCACGGCCCCTCGAGTTTCCCAGTGGCGCTGGGTCCCCTGGCCGGGTGAAGGAGCAGGAGGGTGGGGGGGGGGGCGCTAAGAATCCCTGGGCATGAGCAGGACGCCCTCGCTACTCACAAACGCACGAGTGTGTGTATGTTAAACTACTTTCACACCGTACGTAGCCAACCATACGGAGGTGCGAGAGAAGGAAAACAAACTAAATGCAAGAAGCAGTTCTTAAAGAAACGAGTTTTCAATCGAGATTTAAAAGTGCATAGCTCCAACGGCTTCCTAATATCAGTAGGAAAAGCGTTCCAGATGGCCGCATGATCACATCTGAAGTGCGCGATATGGTCACGGTCACTGTTCACTGGCGAGCCAAAAGCCGCTGTGAGGATGACTGGAGTTCAGGCGATAGTTTATGCTCAACAATTCTGTTGATGGTATCAGCGACGTGAAAAGGAAAGAAAATCCATACTTTTAAAGAGTGGCAATCGTTTCTATTCAAGAGGGCGAGAGGATAGTAGTTATGGATGAGTGGGATTCTTAATCTCTGGAAATCAGTTTTAGGGTTCAAGTATTCATTGTATAGAGCTGCTCAGCTCACACTAAGGCTTTACGAATTCTACAAGTAAAAAAATATACTCATTTATACGCTCCAACAGTCAACCACAATGATGTAGCAAACAAAACGTTTGCGGAAACTACTACATGAGTTTAAGGCACAACACATAACATCATAATGCGTGACCATAATGCGAAAGAAGGTACAATTTTTATAGATAAGAAGACGAGAGGTAAATTCCGCATTGGAATGGGAAATGAGATGTGTAAACGTCACCTACAGTTCACAGTCAGCACACACGTGACATTAATGCGTATTTATTTTAATTAATCTAGAAAATTGACGTGGATAAAGCCCAAACCCATGGAATTAAGAACGATATTGACTCGATTCTAGCTGACAAACCGCCGATCGACAGAGACGTCTCTGTCCTCAAGAAATTCAATGCACGCAACGAACGCCGACGGGCGCCAATAAAGCTGAGTGCTTCAACGCAGCCGACGGAGAGGGCAAAACTAAATGCAGCCAAAACCAAGGGAACATCAAAATCCAAGGCAGCAGCCGGCTGATTTTGGTTTATGCTAATCAACGAATTCAAATTCTTATGCCATCAAATTGATGCCATGTATGTCAACCACTCTAAATGATGAATTAACTAAAATAGTAATGGAGAATTAATATGAAGTTGGGGGGAAACTTAGCAAGTGACGCGGAAGTTGTCCAAGACCATTATACAAAATTAGAGGCCAACAAATCACGCGAGCAAGCAGAGTTTCGGAAAGGTTTCTCTACCATCGTCCGCATTCAGACTAGCTAATAATAAGATCCTGGAATAGACCAATACATGTCGATTATCGTTGTGCCTGGCATTTGCAGACGACGAACAAGCATTTGACTCAGCAAAATAGATGTACTCATCCAAATTTAAATAAGTTTACAAAAAAAGGAACATCCAATGTTGGGCTCAGGATAAATATGAGACGAATAATTGCCATGCGCAACATTTTCAGGAAACAATTTGAGATATTTGTTGCAGGCAAGCAACTTGGAAAGACATCATTGGACGTGTACCTAGGGCAGCGATTAAAGGTGGGAGCAGGATCTAAAATAATGAAATATCGAGGTGGATGGAAGCAGGTTGGAGTGCTTTAACAAAGCTCAATTTGATCATATACGTGCCTATAGAACAACGTATTTTTAATCAGTGCGTACAACCTGCTATGACAATACAGCTCATAAACCTGGTCATTAACTCAAGATGGAGAATAAGAACTGAAATGTGCGAAAATTAACACGGAGAGAAATATTTTGGGGAATTGCGTCGAGAGACAAAAAGAGGAACACGTGGATTAGAGACCACACAGAGGCTAACGACATCCTCCAAACTGTGAATACAAGTAAGTGGGCTTGGGCAGGACACGTCACGAGAACTCATGATGGACGATGGTCAGCAATAATCACGGAGTGGCAGCCAAGGAATTGGAGACCATCCGTGAGGCCATCCACCAAGGAGATGGATTCATGAGATCGGTTCATTTGAAAGTGCCGGATGGATTGTTGCATCACAGGATCATGTGAGGGTAACTTAGGGAGTGGGATCGATCATGGATGATGATTATTATAATTGGACACATTTTTACAGTTCCTTTTAAGTTGCATGGGGTTTTTTCTTTCGGGAAAGTCACGTAGGTATAAAATAAAATAAATTAAATCACGACGTTTCGGGCGCAACACAAGCGTCCGTCATCAGTTGGGACAACCACAGCAAGAAACAATTGCTGGAGCGCCATGATGGTGAGATGTTAACTACCTCGCCTGGTAAACAGGAGGTCGTGAGTTCGATCCCAACTCTGATCCCGACCCTGACGCCTGTATATTTGGAGTTTGCATGTTCTCCCGGTGGTCGCGAGGAATTTCTCCGGGTCCTCTGGGTTTTCCCTCCACATTTAAAAAACACACGTTTAGAGTAATTGGCTGCTATAATTTCCACGTGATAAGCCATTTTGTTCAGCTGTCATTTGTGGCCAGGTCACTTCTGAAACAAAGCTGCATAGTTCCAATGGGTTTTACCTGGTAAAATAAAAACATATAGTTAATAGTAGTAGGGTGGTTGAAGGCCTCACCTAGCCAACGCCACCTCTCCTGCGATGTGGTAATTCACCTCGCACCTGCGCACCAACTGACTTCTCAGATGTGTTACCTTCCTTGGCTGCCATTCCATCATCCCTTCTATAGGTGTGCCCTTCCCACGCCCACTCACGTATATATGATTTTGATTCGCTGGAATTTTGATTCGCTGGAATGTATATAACCCGCGTATATTCTGTTTACCACGTGTTCCTATTCTTGGTTCTTTCGGTAAAGTCACGTAGAAGGGAAATAGTAAAATAATAAAAATAAAACAATAACATTCTCACGACGTTTCGATTGCAACACAAGCAATCATCATCAGGTGTGAAAACCACAGCAATTATATTTCTCAATGTAATTGCAAATAATGCTTATTTTCCGGATTCTCTATGCACTTTTTTCCATTTACCTCAGATCCTTAAAATAGCAAAAACAATACACCGCTTTGTGAGAAGTCAATAACAGTGGTCATCTTCAGGAGAGGATGGCCCTTGCCAGGCCGGCGGGTAATTTCCACCACTGGCTCAGTGCCGCCAATGGAATTTAGTGCTGCCCCATTGCTCGTTTCACTCGGCTTGGCTTGATGATGATTCATATGCCTCACCATAGTTTCCAGAAGCTTCTGCATTATGTGTATAGGCATTCATGGACCATAGTGTCACGATCTTGTGATAATAAGAATGTCATATTACCAAAGCCCTTTCACTTTTCGTGATTCCCCCCCCTGCCACCCAGGGAATTAAATGTCTACCGTTGCATAAAATATAGCGAAGGCGCAGCCTTGCAATTGCTCGCTGGTGGATACGTCTTCACTGGAGGGAGCTCCAGAAAGCACCTCAAGATAAAATATTTGACCTACTTTTAAACGTTGGCCATGTGGCTTTGAAGAGGTGGATACGATACACACTTTAGCCCACACACGAGCTGCCGATGGGACTAGCTGAGGTGGCTTACCCACCTTTACCACCGGGGGGACATTGGTGTGAGTGGAAACTTGAAGACACTTGCGACATTGTTCCAGCTGCTGTGCCTTCATGAAATACTTGGCCGGTTGGTGCTGCGGTTAGAGTGCTAGACTTCTACGAGCACAAGGTCTCAAGTGCAAGTCCAATTCGTGGGATAACTTAGACTATAATCCCTGTAAAGGTAAATGAAAGGAGTTACAATTTTATAGAAAGTCAACAATTTTTCTCAATTTGATAAAAGGGCCACGATCATAAAAATGGGAATGTCCACTTCTGCTTCAGGGACGATACACGTAAGTCACTGAATGTGACGTTTAGTTTTTACAGCCCTTCATCAATACCCCCCCTGTCAGTGATGGCGGTATTTTGAACATACTTCATCATATTGCTCAGTGCGTGTTGGTGAATGGGGGGGGGGGGGGAAGTCCAGGACCAGTTCAGATATCACTTGCCACTGATGCCAGCCGTGGCAGGGAATCAAATCCAGGTTGCCAGATTCACAGCACGATTCATTTAACCGCAGTGTTACACTCCACCCCAAATTACTTGTGATGAATGTAAAATAGTGTGTTTTGTAGTCACGTGTTGTCTCGAGTTATCAATTGTTTCCCATTATAATGAATATACGTTTTTATTATACTACATGACCTAAGGATAATTTTGGCACACATGTGTTCATTAGGTTTAATACTTATACGTGCAATATGAACACCGCACACAGTTGTGCATGCATCATGTTTCATTTTACTGCATTTGTATGTTGATTTAGAAACATGCGTTTAGAGTATGTGGCTGCTATAGATTTCCACATGATAAGCCACTTCGGTGAGCTATCATTTGGGAACCAAGTCGCTTCTGAAAAAGAGCTATATAGCGCACTGGGCCTTACCTGGCAAAATAAAAACATTATATAGTTGACACACATTATGTGGACAGCAGCTGTGCCGTGGCAGTCAAGCCACTGATTTAATAGTGTATGACACCGTGGCTATAAGTAGATAGAGTCGATGAATCGACTAATTAATACTCGGGCCCCTTGAAAAGTGAGATGCGACCCCGATGAGCAATTCCCAGCGTGGCCCAGCTGATGGGCCCGATTATATCACCCAGCACTCCCATCATCCCCCATCCAGCAGCTCACATTGCAGTATACGTGAGCATATCCCCCCACCCACCCCAGGCTATTGTCGTGTTATCTGAGTAGTTGTAGTAATAGAACCGATCATCAGTAAGCGTAATCGATCACTAAACTGATGGGATCGTCCAGCTCTCCTGCTCTGGTGGCCGAAGTGCAATTCTGAGCCTTGCGCAGCCTTAATCTGGGTCTACACTCGGTAAACTCAGGCTACATTGACGATTTCATGGTACAGTGTAGTTTAAGATCAGTTTAAGATCAGCGCTGGCTACATGCTGGTGTGTGACCTTAATAGATGCTCATAAAAAAAAACATCACTTGTCACAAACTTGCTCTTAAACGAAAGATCTATGCGTATGTAACATAGTGTACGTGTGCATATATGGTAATAGTGCATGAACTGTATAGCAATCCAATACCTGGTATTGGGCATTGTTTGCTTTGTCTTGGCTTTCGCGTCACACTATACGGGCAGCTGGTGAAGGCACAGATAATATATGTTTCGGTGTTTAGCTTGAAATTTAAAATAAATTTACAATTGTTGGATGATCTTGCTCTGCGGGTAAAACAATGAACCTCTAGACAATAAATATTGGTGGGAGCATAGGCTCAATAATATGTTTTGCCAAATGTAAGCTTTCAAATCCTTCTAGAGCATCGTTAGAATTCTCATTTGAGACCAGGTCCATCTCAATCACCGTTCGATTTGCAAGTGATTTTACTCTTCTTATGTGCAGTACACAGCGAGATATATTTTCTGTGTTAATATGAAAACGTAATGTGTGTGATGTGTTAATATGAACATACAATGCAGTTTACATGAATTAATTATGCGGAAACAGAAAAACCCAGAGGTTAAATTGAATTACATAAATGTTTACCCTGTTAAGAGGCAGGGGGTTGGGAGGGTCTTTTCAGGCCCAACAAGTAAAATCGTAAAAGCATTAATTTGCATTGTCCTCGTGGTGTTCCCTGTTGGCGTCCTCTGGTTAAGTGCTGGTGAGACGGGGCCATCAAGGCGACTTCTCTGCTGTAGCCCAATCCGTTTCAAGGACAATAAGTACATTATAATCAAAGCATGTTTGATGTGAAGCTTTCGTGACTGCAGGAATCCATACTCTTTGGTCCTTTCGGTAAAGTCACGTAGGTAGAAAACATAATAGATCACGACGTTTCAACAAGCGACCTTCTTCAGGTGAAGACGGTCGCTTGTTGTTGTGATCGAAACGTCGTGATATATTATGTTTTCTACCTACGTGACTTTACCGAAAGAACCAAAGAGCATACAAAGCATGTTTGTTCGCATGTTTTACCGCATGCATTATATGTGGTTAAATATGCAGATTCGATGCCTTGTGATATTAATAGGTGTCTATTTGGAGTTCGGACATCTTGACACCACTTGTTCTCTTGGCGGAAAGGGTGAATGAAGCCGATTAATTTTGTCATTAAAATTGCGAATGCTCCAAATTTGATGTGGAGCGCAAAAGAGAAGCTATTAGCAATAAACACGTCACGAAAATAACGATGGTCAACGACAGTTCCAGTTGAGTTGGTCCCCCTCCTCAAGTCACCCGAGCATTTCAATGAAGACCCTGACAAATGCGAGCGATGCTCCCCTTGTAAGAAATAAGTCATTCACTGAGCATACATCGAGTGTAATCCGTCTGCTTACGGGCTTTTGCGAATCAATATTTTCCAGAAGCAATTGTTGAAGCAAGGCAACCTGGCTCCAAATTTGACTTCAATGAGTTTTATCAGCAAGGTGGACCTTGACAAGCTATTTTCACAGTTTTTTTTTTTAACAAGGAAAGTCCGACTGAGCTATGTAGCTCTTTTTCAGTAGCGACCTGACTACACATGACAGCTCAACGGAGTGGCTTATCGCGTGGCAATTTATTGCAGCCAAATACTGTAATTGAGGAGGGAAAACCCGGAGGACCCGGAGAAAAACCAACGCAACCACGGGGAGAACACGCAAACTCCAAATATACAGCGTGAGCATTGGGATCGAACCCATGCCCTCCCGTATACCAGGCGAGGTAGTTAACGTATCGTCACCGTGTTACCAATTGCCTCCACAATACAGGCGAGAGACAACTGCAAAACCGCATTTCAAACGTCAAAAGCCATGCTGACGCATCCTAATGCCCGAATGATCTTCGGGGCAGTACTCATTTCCGCTGATGCAGGATGAGAAAGCGTTTCCTATGGAATTGCATTACTCAGACAGCCCTTTCAAAATGCAGGGCTCTCTGACACAGGCAACTCCAAGTTCTCAGATTTTGTCTGGGAGTTGAATTCTGCCAAGGTACAGCCTTTCCATTTACAAAACTCCCCATGGAGGTGTGGGCAGTGGAATTAATGAACAGTGAGCGAACATTATTGCGCTCGCGTTTCCGTTACCGGCCGTGGCTAATGTGAGGCCCCCTTTGAGAAAATTGCGCTGCCACGCGTCTGCCTTTTACTGAATCGTCTTCTTTAACAGCAAGGCATTTGGAAATTCGTCAGCATTGCCAATGAGTGGCTCACATAGCTCACGCCACGCCTGCTTCAGAGCAATGAGCCAGCGTGTCCGAGATTGTGGGTTTGAATGCTGGGCAGCCACCCAAGATAACTCCACACTCTTTCACATGTGCAGTGAATTGATGGTGTCAACTTGGTTACCAAAGCCTGCACCCACAAAAAAAAAAACACATTAATAAAAACAACATGTTGTGCTCTGAAGGCTAAATCAGTGGTGAGGCACAAAGTGAACTGAACATGTTCTATAGACAATATTAAAGGGTACCAGGCAAAGGGGCTTTAGTGTTACATTTGCCAGCACACTGAAATGTGTGACTCTGCTAATACAAGAGGCTTAAGACATTATAAAGAATTACTTGATAACTGCTTGGACGGCAATTTAGAAAACGATATTCACAACAATGGAGCCAACACCATCAACACTAAATACAGATGTCAAATTTCAAATCAGAGTATTAGCATTGGAAAGGTGTTTATCTCTGTTTGGTGCTCTGAGCCAGTGATGTAAATTCCATATTCCTTGGGCAGGTATATAAGGCTGTTATTGATGAATGTGTTGAGGTTTTTTTTTAACTGTGCATGTGCACCACCACCAACGCAAACAACATTATCAAACAATGTCCTTGCGTAGGACATTTTCCCTTTGAATTCCCACGAAGTGATAGCAATATTGTTGATTCTTAATGATAATTGGGCTGAGTCATTACTTACTCTTGCAACAGTACGATTGTGCGATGAACACTAACAACATCGCTCTATCACCTGGAAAATTTAACCATGAGAAGTGTATCCAATATTTGAGCATGTAAGGATTCAAATTTACATTGCAGTAATCCCATTTCTTTTCTTATTATGTTAATATGTGAATTCATTGTCTGCATTCGTGAATGGGATCCGTTTCAGATTCTGGAAAGCACAATGAATCGAGTGATGGGAACAAAGAATCGCTTGCTGCACCTTGTTAAAACAACTGGGCACAGCACTCGTCCCGGGTTCGCTGTCGAAAAATAGCTTCTTAACTCTACGGGCCTAACTCGAGATATTCTGGCAAATCGTCCGATGATGATGGATGTAATTACCAGTGAAACGTCGTCCTAAAATTGTAAATGCCGTGGATTTACTCTCCAACATACCGGTGGGCAGAAGCAGTAACTAATTGGCGCGTTGTATTCACGTGACAAACCTTACTGGCTGTGTCGGGTGGTGGGCAGTCACGACACATTTCTACTTACGCGATCTAACCCAACAACCTTGATTGTGAATAAACGAGATCAACAACGGGCACGTCTGAGATACAAAAAAAAACTCCAGGACCTATCGTGTGAAGAAGAATGTCTTTCCATGACGAAGACAATAACTCTTGCAGCCGGAGAGCGTTCTCTATGAACCGGCGGTGCGCGCCATTGCGATGTTCACGAGCGCAGCCCTCTCTCTCTCGGCACTGCTCCTGACACCGTACATCTGTAACTGGCGTCGTGTTCGTGTCGACTGCGTGCGTTGCAAATGTAAAGAAAAATGTGTTTGTAGACGCGGTGGTTACGTGGCCGCCAGGTTCGTGCCACCAGACAACGCCGGACACTTTTGCAACGAGGCTGTTCCATCTCAAGGGATGATCCGGAGTGAAAGATTTTAATGGATTACAATGCCTTGTCTCGAGCAGTGTATTACTACACAAAACCCATGACCTTTGACTCCTATAACACACGGCGGGGGGGGGGGGGTCTCTCCACCCAGTGCCGCTGAACGGCGCTTGTCATCAGAAGGATTTGGCATGTTTCCCCGAGAGATGCCCCACCCTTTGTTAATGTTTAATGTGATCATGTCAAATGTTTGTTTTGTATTAAATGTTTTGAATATTTAATATCAGATTAGGGCGGAAGGTCACAAAGCCTTGGCCCACCATCAAGCAGATTGCACGGTGCCTGAATGATTTATTAATTGTGCAGGTGCAGCCTTTGAACAGGTGCATTAGCCGTGGTGAATATGGGACGCTCGGTGAAACAAACTCATCTGCAGCTCCGGTGTGAAGCGATGGCAATCGGCTGGGTGTGACATCTATCGTTCTTCACTTAGATCTTCACTTCGAACACTTCTATCAATTCAATGGACAGCATATGATTCCCAGCAGGACAATCTGTGAGTCAGTCGTAACAATGTTCTTAATATACCCCCAAAAGAGGCTCACTGAGTCTCAAGACTCTCTTTCAGGCAGGTCCTTTGTTTGATGGTAGAGCCAATTCCATAAATAAGTGTGAGGGAAGGAGACCCAGCACCCAGAGAAACCCCACTTCATATCAAGGGGCAACACTCAAAGCTCTAGACAACTACATTCAAGCATCCATTGCTCTATTGCCATGTCCTATCCACTTCAGAGACCACATTATATGTTATTTCCAAACAGCCTCTCATCCAAGGTCCAGTGATTGGTACAATGTTTTAAAATCTATATACAGTAAAACCTTGGATTGTGAGTAACTTGGTCTGCGAGTGTTTTGCAAGACGAGCAAACATTTTCAATAAATATTAATTTTATAAACGAGCGAGCTCTTGCAATACGAGTAGCACGTGTATACGCTTTGTCTGCCGATCGTCACGTGATCACAACTGATATACGAGTGCTTTGATATACGAGTGCTTTGGATTACAAACACGTTTCCGGAACGAATTATGCTCGCAATCCAAGGTTTTGCTGTATCTAGATCACCTTAAGCCTCCCATAAATCACGTGAGTGATGTGTGGCCACATCCACCATGAACACCTACCCTCCCCCTAAGAAAACACACGCTCCTCTGTAGATCTCACTTCTGCTTGCTCCTTCGTTCTCTCCCCCTCTCTGCCCTCCCCTCTCATTACCCTCTCATCCCCGACGTTTTGGCCCAGTCATTCCTTCTGCCCCTCGTCCCCTTCCTGGACTGGCGCCCTTCCTCCTCCTGTTTGCCTGCTGCTCATCTTGAGCCGTCTCTTCTTTGTCCATATTGGGGACTTCCATCCCGGAATCCCTTCGCTTTGTCTGACTCCCCATTTCGTGGTATACCATCTTTTTTTAAATTAGGAACCATTAATTGATACATATTGTCTGCAGTGATGAAATTCTAAAAACATATTTTCTTCTTTAAAAAAGGAATGCAATGTCTGAATAATGGTTCAAGGGTTCAAATCCTGTGTGCAGTCGCTGAATTTTTGTTTAAAATGATGAATTTCCCCGTGATATTTTTCCCCACATGTTTATTTTTAACATAGCACACAAGTGATGCATTGTTTAGTCCTAGAACTGCTTACGAAATCAGAAACCACGATTTAAGCTGTGGTACAACCCAATGTCACAGTGCCTCTCACCGGATGTATTTCAAGGGTATATCTTACCCACTCACAACACAGGCCACTTTGAAGCTACACAGATGACCAGAATCATGCAAAACTCAACTTCTATTCTGTTTGTCCACGTAAAATAATAGATATTATAGTCGATCAGCCTATTGGCCTTCCAGAATCATGTTAGCCAGCAGTATTTATTTAAACTCACAAACGTTGGACTGGTTTTACTCTTCTAGCGCTCATCAGCAGAGTCAGACTTGATACGAAAAAACACTGCTGGCTCACAGGATGCTATGGTAAGTGCTCTCTCTCTCTCTACACCACTGAAACATGTTTTATTTTAGTGTAGATTTGTAAAACAGATATATGCATCAGTGTATTATTTTGTTGTGCAAAACGCCTCCATTACAGTGCTCATTGGAATGTTATACTCTACACAAAATAACAAATCAATTGAATACATCCTTATCTTCAAAATCTTTAAAGATGGACTTTATGAAATTAAGTACAAAAACATATCTTCTTGGTTTTTTCGGTAAAGTCACGTAGAAGGGAAGTAATAAAATAATAAAAATAAAAAATACAAAAACATACGTGCTCTTTCTGTTATGCAGCCACTGATGACCTGCTGAGATCATCAATTGTCATACAAAAGCATGGCACTGTAACAAACATTCCTGCGGAGGGAGCTGGTAGGAACGTTGGGTTGCTCGGTCAATGGCCAGGGTCAATGGCGGCGTGGTGTATTCCGCAAATATGGCCGACCGTGAGGGCGGGCACAAGCCGGCGTGAGTAGGTTAAACGTTGAGTTTTATAAGGGCACCACAGGGTGACCAGCCCCTCCCCACCCAGCTCCACCCCTCCCACCGCCCACCCAGCCCCACCCTCCCCACCCAGCCCCTCCCCACCCTCCCCACCCAGCCCCACCCCTCCCATATTTTGATGCACGATGGACGGACACAATAATCCCCTGTGGGTTGGTGTAACCAGGAGGTTCCTACCAGTATTATTGGTATTGGATACAGCTCAATCAGAGTTCGTGGTTGTCCTAGGGAAAAGATGACAATCGCCACTGTAATACGGAATTTCCGACACTGGCTCAGGGTTAGCAATTGCTCATTGATCATTGAAGGTAGGTAGGTATGTGACATCTGACATCTCCTATATTTGCAAGTGATGTCGCAGGGTCTTCAGGATCTACTCTACATCGGATGGCGAAGAATGTTAATTCTTTAAATAAATTCATGATTGATGGAGTCGAATAATCAACTCTACAGAAATCCAATGGATTTTCATGATTTGGGGCCACGATCCAAGTCACCAATCGATACTGGTGTCTTGTTCTTACAATTTTCGTGCGTTGTTTATTGTGTGTTCTGTCCTATTTTTGCAGTCTCGTTTCATCCATTGGCTTCAATGTAACATTGCCTTGTTGCTCTGGAGACCAGGAGATCGATGATCGATGTTGGGTTGCCACGTTGATGGCGTTCGTCATGTGAGTTCTCACTTAAGAGAGTGGGCCGCATGAAGGCTGCGACCTTCAAACTCCCTTGTGGACCGATGTGCTTCACCTTAAACAATGTGAATTCAACCCCAATGAAGCTTCGAGAGCCGAATGGAGTTCAAAATAACTCACACACAAACACCTCGTGAAAGGCCCAACGCAAAATATTCCTGGGTTTGATCTTCCACGAAGCTCATAGTCTACCCTAAATTGCTTCCGCATGAACCATGGCAGATACCTGACGCACAAATGAAAAATGTAAAACTCTGCGGTGTGCGACTGTGGTCATCCAGAACAGACCATAAAACATATAACGACGCAATGCCCGATCGACAAATATGAAGGAGACATCGCAGCGATACACTCCGCAGCTCTTGACGTGGATATCTGGCTTGACCACCTGAATGTGAAATTGTGGTCCTTGCTCTGCATCTACATCAGAATCCATTCGAAAGAAGAAGAATGTAACATTGGAATATTCATTTCATGGATCTCTATAAATCGATGATTGATGGATCAATGCATCGTTATATTCCACATGCTATACAGGTATTTTGGTTCAGATTTTTACTTGTTTTGATTTTCTTATTCCGGTGACCCTGTTAAATAAGACTTATTCTGGTCTCTTGAGTTTGCCTCTAGCTACCAAAAATCTACTTAAAACTTGAACTTGCATGCTTAATGAAAACACAGACTTCTGTAAAAAAGTATTTCCTGGTTGCATACAACGCACTCAAAATGTATCGATAGTGCAGCAACATTGAAATCGACTGCCGCATTGGCCTGTTTTAGCTGGAGGCTGTGCCATGACTTGGAATGCATTACCCGCAGGTCTACGAATGACAGGACTGTTAAGCATTTATCAAAATAAAATGTAGCAAATTTGTATGCTAAAAGTAATATGGAGGCGATGCTAATGTGCCATTAAGATCACCGTTGCAGTGAAGGTCAATAATACATGTCAGAGAGTAGCAACACATCCTGCCGCGATGCATCGTAATTGCCTTGAGCCCACTGAAATGTAAGAGATCACGGTGGTGATAATAATGCTAACTTTTGAAATACAATATTGAAGTACCGTGTTTATATTATTGATTCTATAATAACAACAATATTAATCTGGACACCAGATGTTCACATTTTCTGATTGGCACAGTCGTCATTCAGCAGTGGATTAATCATAGCTATTGATCATGATGATAACGAAGAGTACAAGGATGGCTATAACAACAATACCTCTTAGATTGCCAACAAGTACAACGATGTTTTGGAGCAATCAGGTGAGATATTAAATAAATAATCAAACTCAACAGATCAGTCAATAACATTGCAAGCCCCCCGCGGTGCTCTGTGTGGGGGGCAAGCCATTGCAAATAGAGGGCAGGGCCAAGGTACTAGTCGAGTGCGAGCATGCTTGAGGCCTTCATCATGGACACCGCCTTACAAAATGAACACGCAGACATCGACTCGTGTTCTGGGCAGTAGAGCAGTAGAGATTGTTTTAACCAGCAGAAATAGCAATGGCAGCCAGATCGATTAATAGTGGCGAGATGTTAACTACCTCCCCTGTTATACAGGAGGTCGTCGATTCGATCCCGACCCTGACACCTGTATATTTTGGAGATTGCATGTCTCTCTCTCCGTGGTCGTGTGGATTTTTTTCTGGGTCCTCCGGTTTTCCATCCATTATTTAGAAACATGAGTTTAGAGTATTTGGCTCCTATACAAAATATATTGTTTATTATACTACATGACCTAAGCCACATTTTGGCACACATGTGTAAATGAGTTTTAATACGGACACTTGTAATACGTACAACACCGCACACAAATGTGCATGCATCATGTTTCATTGTACTGCATCTTCATGTTGATTTAGAAACATGCGTTTAGAGTATTCGGCTGCTATAGATTTCCACGTGGTAACCAAGGTCGCTTCTGATAAATAGCTATATAGCTCAGTGGGCCTTACCTGGTAAAAAAAAATGTTTCAATAGTTAAGTTTATCAGTGTGGTGCCACGAAAGCACTGCGAAATTGTCAAACAGGTGTTGATATGTGAACAGTGTAATATTATCAGTGGACCTTTAAACTTTTGCTTTCACACAATGGAGGATGTTAATATACGTGTCTATAATGCAGTTACCTAAATTACTGTTGCATCAAATGTTAAACAATGTTTGTCGCTTTAAAACTACTCAGATGACAAGAATCCGTCCTCGTGTTTCTCATTGTCTTGGTGTTGTAACATCATGAAGTGCGATCTTTGGAAACAAAAGCAGGCCTCTTTGCTCGCAACAAACAATAACACAGTTTCCACTTGGGCAGCATCTGCATCTGAAAGGGATACCCTGAAGACATCTACAACCAGTGACAGAATGAAAGCGGATACTGTAATCCGTGTTTGCCAATATGAAACCAGATTCATTGCTTCAGCTCCCTCTCGGTCTTGTTGCAAAAACAGGTCCCTGTGGGGTGGGCTGGTAGGAACGAACAAATTAATGGGGGGGTAGGGAGTGTATTTTAATGTAAAAGCTTAAAATTTAAATGTTTCTATTTAAAAACATGAGGGAATGTAACATTGTTAAACATTAACTTTTTTTCACACACGCGGGGGTACGATACGAAGGGAGAGTTAGAGGCCTAGTTCTAGGCTTTAGGCTTAGCTGTAGGCTTTAGGCCGCTGTGAGTTAATTTTTAATTAACATGTTTGAATTATTTATGTAAAAGCTTTAAATTTATTAAAAACATCAGGGAATGTAACATTGTTAAACATTAACTCCATTGCACACACGCGGGGGTACGATGCGAAGGGAGAGTTTGAGGTGTTGTTCGAGGCTTTAGGCCTAGCTGTAGGCTTTAGGCCGCTGCGAGTTAATTTTTAATTTAAAAGTTTTAATTAAAAGCTATCTCAGGGAATTATAAGGGAATGTTACACTTGTTTAGCCAAGAAAGCGTCACTGACTCTAAAGGTTTTTGTAGGGTCATGCCAAATGTTTGCAGTAGGGGGCGATGTTGCTACACGGACGGACGGACGGACGGACGATATAATCTATTGTAGGCTGGTTCACTTCGTTCCTACCAGTAATAGCAAACACTGACTACAGTTAGGAGGTTTGCAACTGGTGGTGTAAGCATGATGATGATGATAATCAGGATTGTAGAAATACATGTAAAAGAAAATCACGAGGCACATAGTGAGTTGCTAAGACATTCTTAAGATGGGAAGAGAAGAATCCACAGAACTTTCGCATATCGAGGGTTTACTGTACTCGGCATAGTCCATGAGCCAGAATGTGATACCAAATGTGATGGCAAGCATTTAGGAATGCACGTTTCTATATGTGGCTTATTAAACAGAAGATTACATGCTAGGATACTCATGAAATAAGATTATTGCATAATTAATATAGTGCTAATTTTCCCATCTCACGTGATAGCAACAAGTGAAATAGTTTGACTGGGCCCTCCTATGGACTATATACTCTTTGTTTTTTTTGGTAAAGTCACTTAGGTAAAAATAAATAAATAAATTAAATCACGACACACTTAAGCGGTTGTGCTTTCGCTAAGTTGTCCCCACCTGAAGAAGGACGCTTGTGTTGCGCCCGAAACGTCGTGATTTAATTTATTTACAAAATTTACCTACGTGACTTTACCGAAAAAACCAAAGAGTATGAATCATTGCAGTCACGAAAACTTCAAATCTAGAACCCCTATGGACTATTAGAGCTAGCAGCACTGAGATTCTGGATCCAAATCCCGGGTTCTCACCCCTTTGATTCAACCATATTCTCGTGTATAACGGGCCGATGCTTTCAAAGCGTTCAACCGAGGAACACATTTTGGTAAATCATCATATAAATTAATCAGAGCCCAGGTCATTAATTGATCATTGTTTTAATGTACGTACAGAGTTGAATCACTCATCAACCAATGGAAGTTGCAGTATATTTGGTGTGTAGGATCGACCCTCTAAGGATGCGTGGAGAAGTTTTGATCTCCTTTACATATTTTTTTTTTTCCCAGAGTTGTTGAGAAATGTCACCTTACGTTCACTTTTTAAGAATGCTAAATTATATGGCACAGTTATTAAGTCTTACAAGTATTATTTAAGGGGGCTGACGGGTATGGAACAAAGGAAATAATATAAATACAAGATAATAACAATTGAATTGCATTAATTTCATACAAAATAAGACATAGGCATGGAAGTGCTGAATAAGATAGTTCATGCGTGAAAAAACAATCTACATGGTACAAAGAGAATAAATGCATATTAATAAAATAAACAAATAAAGTCAATATTTACTCATCTTAAAATAGCTGACGAAAAGAAAAACGGTGTAAGTAGCTATACTCTTTGGTTCTTTCGGTAAAGTCACGTAGATAGAAACAAGTAACCAATAGATCACGACGTTTCGATATCAACACAAGCCATCGTCTTCAGGTGAACCAACACAGCAGGCGGACCGCTGGGGCAGGAGGAAATGTAGCGAGAGAGCTGCTGCAAGCAAGGGTAAGGGGCCGTCCATAATGACGTCACGCGATTTTGGACGATTTTTTACCCCCCCCCCTTCGTCAGACGATGTCACAAAAAGTCAGACCCCCCCCCCCTCAAATATGACGTCACAAAGCTCTGCCCTCCCCAAAATTTTTTTTATAAACATGCTTCAAATCGCTTTAAACTATTGTCATTGTAGTGCGTATTTAATGTGGTGCTGCACTCTGATGTTGTAGGAGAAACCATTTATTAAAAAGTCTATTTAATTGAGTAGAACGTGTTGTCTATATATTTTTTAAAGTTGCGCATTTTGATGCGACGTCACATATCTTAACTCCCCCCCCCCCTCTTCGTCACACATCGTCACAAATGTCTGACCCTCCCCCCCCCCCCCTAGGTGCGTGACGTCATTTATGGACGGCCCCTTATATACGTTTGTGGTGGGTTCAACCCAAGGGTTAGTGGGCGGGACTAGAGATGGATTTTGCAAGTAAATGTAATCGCAGAGAGGGTAGGGGTGGGTGACCTCGGCTAAGCCGAAGACGATGTCTTGTGTTGCAATCGAAACGTCGTGATCTGTTAGTTTTTCTGTCTACGTGACTTTACCGAAAGAACCACAGAGTATGAATTCCTGCAGTCACGAAAGCTTCAAATCAATAAGTAGCTGTGCTGTACCATTGACGTTACCCGATGTCCAGCTCGGTGAAATGTAAACATCTTAATAACACGGGGCAGTGAAACATGACATTTATTTAATAAGTGCAGTTTGACGTATTCATTCTGGAGCACACTTCTCTTGGATTACTGCTTGCTGTGAGCTACACCAGTTTATTCGACTGCAGAACAAAAAGGAATCGTTAAACCATAGTGGAATTAAATATACAGTTTAACACGTAGTCTTTCGTGACCAATATTAGGTTCGATCGCGTTATTTATAAATGTGTCGCAACCCTCCACCACCCGACACGGCCAATCAGTAAAAAAGGTGTCACGTTGACAAAAGACAAATGGTTCACTACTTTAGCCCACCGGTGTGTTGAAGAGTGAATCCACAACATTTACAACCCTTAAACTGATTACGCACAACATAAAAAATGGCGTTGTTGTAAAAGTACAAAAACAAAGACCCACGTGTAGAAAACATCGGTTTTTGGGCAAGTGCTGTTAGTGAAGACTGGCACAGCGCACGAGGGGGTGTTGTGGCAAGCATCACACACGCAGCCACGTTTGTCTCCCCGGTGCTGATGTTCAAACACCACGCCAGGTATAATTTAACTCACCTGACTTTACCACGGTAAGGCCCAGGTATGTACGGTTCAGATTATTGCCACTGACGTTGCCCATGAGTGACAATCGAACTTAGGTCGTTAGTTTCATGGTGCAGTACGCCAACCTCTAAGCCCATCGTTCCTTTGCACGTGTAACGGGTTCCGGAGACACTTGTAGAGGTAACTTCTTTATTACAATCCAACAGCACTCCAACAGTCCTGATACTCTGTTACAGCCTAGGTACACAGCCTAGATACACTACTCTGGCTATGCTCTGGAACTCGCCCTCACAAGGTCGTAGAGCCAGGAGTTCCAGAGTCCCACCACTGGCCCTCACAGCGTCCCAGGGTCCTCACATGGCTGGTCTTGGGTCTTGGATCTTGAGCTACAACTGGCCCTGATCGTCCAGGGAGCTCCCCTCCCATGTCACTACACATGCGCACGCGTGCGCGTGAAAGTACACGCAGACACACCTATGCCCACTAACTCCAAGGACATCTGGAATGGCAGAGAGCTCTGGGACCTAAGCAGCCTTGCTGCAGCTACCATGGCACGCTTACAAAAAAATCAATTAAAATGCATCTGCCTGGGATCAATACGCAGATTACAGTGGCTGGGCTTCATACACAAGTAGTGTGTGGATCGCATTCTGTTTGATTTCCAGCGCTGATTATTGTTGAACGAAGCAACTATATGAAAGCAAAGACAACTACTCTAAACATAGCTACGAACGAGAAGCGTTGAGCGTCGTTAATGCTCTTGTGTTTTCGCAGGCAGCCGATCTGTGCGGATGTTTGAGTGCTCAGCCCTCCTATCCGTGGGGATTCGCCCGGAATATTCGTTTCCCTCTCAAACGTAAGAATGTCCCAAAAAACGGAAATCGGTTAAACGTCACAATGCAGGACCCTCCAGGAAGAAAATAACAGCAAAAAACCCCACACATTTTTGAGACTCAGTAAAGCTTCGATGATGAAAGACTTTCCTTGATTAACAGCTGGTAAACAGATAAAGGCGCGGCCTTGCAAGTAGCTGACTCGCGCCATTCCCGGCTGAAGGGCCTCCACTGGCCAACTCTTCCACGCTGACAGCACACCATTGAAGAGGTGGCAGTAGCAACGCTTTAACCCACCACACGTGAGTTGCCCATCGACTCTGGAGTGAGAGAGAGGTGGATGGATTTGAGACATTGGCCAATTGTTTTAACCGGCGTGCTGGAGGACCTGAACCACCGACCTCTCCATTGCAAACGCACTGCGCTCCTTGATTAATTTACGATTGAAAAAACTGGTTGCCCCTAATGTATTGCGAATCTACTTTTTTTATTCCATTATTTTACAGGTAATTACTCTGTTTTGTCTAAATACGATAATGTTATGAGAGGGCTAAGCATCTCTGAGGTTAATGTGAGGAATGGCGTACGCAAACATATGCATACGTTTACATTTGTGTACGTTCTCATGTAAATGCGGCTGTTGTGTTCAGGAAATTCTCAGTTCTAGCCTCGCAGCGACGCCGTTTGTGAACGCTCTATTCAGTGAACGAATGCAAGCGCCCGCATGTTATTAGCACCTAAACGCAGCCCGAAGCTAGCCTTTCTGAAACGAACACGAACCTGTTGTGTTTAAAAGAACTGAGTCATCTGCATTAATGAACAAAGCGTGAAGCAGGAAACGCGCACATAATACAAACTGTCCGGGGCACCGCTACGAAAAGAAATAAATAAACGAGCGATATTTTCCAGAACGCTAAGCTGGCGTGGAGTAGAAGATTATCAACGTAAGCCTTTACCGCGAGAGTACCAGGTACACCTATCCATAATCATAATATCCATGCGTAATTGTTCCCTATATTCCTATGATCCAATTTTTTTTATAAACATGAGAGGGATACAATAAGATGAGTTGGATGTGATGTGCCAAATTAGTTCCCAGAACAGCATTCTTTACTATTCTAGCTTAAATAAAGCATCATCTACAACTGGATTTTGAGACCAAATACAAGGTGCAGACATTCAATATAAGGGCTTCAACAATTGTTTCCCCTTGCAATTCAGTTCATGGGCTTGACTGAGCATCACAATGTAATTCACGAAAAGGTTCCTTTTTAACATTGTGGTAAATGTAGTGGCCTCTAGTGGCTGTTTGGGTCACGTGAACCCTCTCCATCAGTCACAATGTTGTGGTTTGGCTCTCCGACACACCGGTTAGTGCTGTACTAGTGACGAATTGGCCACGTTCCGTTTACGTGACACCCCTTACTAGTTGGCTGTGTCGGGTGGTGGCAGCTTTTAACGACACATTTATATATTTACGCGATGTAACCCCAAAAAAAACTCTATTATGGATGATATTGGTCGCGAGAGTGAACGTGTTGAACCCTCTACATCAGTGTTCTTCACTCAGTTTCAGAGGGGGCCACTTCCACCAAAAAGACACCAGGGCCGCCAGACATTTGAAACCATTTCGTTTTCCAGCATGACGCGGTGTTTTCCCACGTTGTGTATTGACGGGGGCCGCACGTCAGGGGCCGCACTAAAGGTCACCAGGGGCTGCCAGTGGCATGCGGGCCTTGCAATGAAGAACACTGGTTTATATAGAGTAGATAGAATATATACAAATAAAAAAAACATCAGTAAACCAAAGAATGGACATCGGCTGACGGATCGATGTGTCGGTCCACTCGCGAGTTAATGAGATCGGTAGCTGCGATAGGAGATCAATAACAACAGCAAGAAGCCAAGTCAGAATGTAGCCATGCTCAAACGATGCAGCAGAATCCATCCCCTTTGGTGGTTCAGGACGAATAGTGAAAATTCCACATTGATATGGTTGGGGCCAAGTTTCTCCATGGGACAATCAATGTTGACTTCTCACTGTTGACGGTCCGAATGAAAAGCACAGGCAGGGATTAGAAACGACAACCTTGGGATTATGAATTGAGCACCCTATTACCCCTTCGATTACCATTCTCTTGGGTGTGATGCCACACCAAGCCATGTGAACCATTAGTGGATGGAAATGACTTGGGGGAAACACGATTGTTCACTTCTCCATTGTAAGAATTGGCTGTCAGTGAGACAAATGACATTGAACATTTGATCTTTTTTTCGTTATACACAAAGAGGCTCTAATTTTATTTCGTAAAATAATCGAGAAAAAAAAGAATGACGGCCCTTAAAAGTTATCATTTATATCTGTTAATGAGACACATTTACGATGTTTTATTACAATTGCACACGCTGTCATAGATCCACTTCTCAGATCGGACAACTACGATGTGATATCATCATACAGCTCCGATGTGATGTCATCATCATTGAACAACTACGATGTGATGTCATCACACAACTCCGATGTGATGTCATCGTCATTGAACAGCTACAATATGATCTCATCATACAGCTACGATGTGATATCATCATACAGCTCCGATGTGATGTCATCGTCATTGAACAGCTACGATGTGATGTCATCATACAGCTCCGATGTGATGTCATCATCATTGAACAGTTATGATGTGATGTCATCATACAGCTCCGATGTGATGTCATCGTCATTGAACAGCTATGATGTGATGTCATCATACAGCTCTGATGTGATGTCATCGTCATTGAACAGCTACGATGTGATATCATCACACAGCTCCGATGTGATGTCAACTCCATCGTACAGGTATGATGTGATGTCATCTTCATTTCACATTCATGACGCACTTCCCTGCGTATCGCGATGCTGCGGAAAAACTGTGGCTTTGGCTTTTGGGATGGCTTTAAAAGGGCTCGTCATGCACACAACGTCAGATTCGTTTCCATTATGGAACATGACAAATGTTGCCAAATGTGCGTCCGTGCTTAGTTACGTAGAGATTTAGCTACAGAGCCACGGCATATGGATTGCTGGGGATAGGGCCATTAGCGAGCACCTATTAGGTCCAACAAAGCGCTTGAGGTGGATATGGGGAGAGTCTGGGAGTGGCAGTGGAAAAACGCTAATTGCCTGAAACATTCGTTTCATATATATAAATGATTAGTTATATAAATGTCAGTTTTAAAGAAGGTAGGTTTTGTTAGCTTGTTATACGTTACCAATGCAGTTCCTAAAATTTTTTTTTTACATGCATAAGCTAGACAAATGAATGATGTGTGTATGAATTGTAAGTCTATGGTCATTATGTGTGTATTCGTACTTGAGAGGCATAGCAAGGATTCATTAGAGCGACGAAGACACGCAGTGCCCTGCATATTATTTGAAGATCCGTACTGCGCCCACAGTCAGACAACCCCCACACAACCCCACGCCGTAGGGAGGCCTTCATCCAGCAGTGGAGTGTTAAATGGCTGAACGTTGATAATGGTATATATATATGTGTGTATGTAGATCTTCTTTCGCACCGTATGTAGTTAACCAAATTCATCGGGCGTGCGGGCGAAGGACACAAACTTAACACAAAATGACCATCATAGTCTTCATTGCACGTGTGATTCCCACGCGTTAACAATAGCAGCAGTAGCAGTTGTCAAGCAGCCACAGGTCCGTAAGCTGCTTCGGTCGGGCTTTTTTCCCAGCCAATTGTTGGAGGCTTAACGGGGGTGGGGGCGGGGGGGAAGTGCTGTGGTTGAGCGCTAAGTGCTCGGGCACTTGATTGAGTTCCAGTCCGGTTTTCAGTGCGCAGCTCACCCCGAGACGCGCAAGGCGACTGAGCGTGGAAGGAAATACAGTGCGTGTAGAGCGCACTCACTCACGCACGTACACACACACACACCATTGCTATTCTTGGTTCTTTCGGTAAAGTCATGTAGATAGAAAAAAAAAGTCATGAAAAAAATATCGTTAAAAATATATAAAGAATACATTAATTTTTTTGTATTATTATAATTTTTTTTTTCAATTTATTATTTGTATTTTTTAATTTTATAATTGTAATTCATTTAATTATTTTTGGTTTTCTATCTACGTGACTTTACCGAAAGAACCAAGAATATGAATTCCTGCAGTCACGAAAGGCTTAAGTCAAAATGTACGCGCATTGTTGCGTGCGTCTGAGACATTGCTCACGAGGTCGATGTGGGGAGCGTTGGCGCAGTGATGAGCGCACTGCTCCACGAAGCCGGCCAGCCAGGTTCGATTCCCACTCATGGCCAACATCGGTGGTTAATTATCTGAACTGGTCCTGGGCCTCCCCTATGTCGACTCAACCTTGAATGAGTACCTGGTGTGGTGTGTAAACGTCAGTATTAGGGAGACAAAGATAGCTCAGGCGTGGTGCTGTCCACCCAACCTCTGCTGGGCTGTTTATGATTTAATAGGACTTGCCCGAACAACATATTCAAGACTATTCTGGTGATTTTTGTTTTTAAGGTTTATAAGATGAGTCATTCGATGAATTTTTTTTAAATATATAAAGTGTCAGACAGCATCGTGATAGTTTACATATTTAGCTACAACCAACGGTGTCCACACACAGTGGCATAGTCTGGTTAGAAACAATGAGACACCACAGGAGGTGTTCCTCAATGTCGCAGCGATGTTACAGGTGACATACAATGAGAACGATTCAAGAAGGTAATCAGCGGATACTATACAATATCATGATATCCAACATCAAGGATTGCGCGGAATAGCATGCCGACAAGCGTCGCCACGCGGCGCTGAGCTGCGTGGTGAGTCATGGGGGAAAACACCGTGACCCATCCCGCAGTCGATTGACAGAGATCCGAAATGTATTGCTGATCTATTTTTATTCACGAATTTGGATACCCCAGTGAAGAGAGATTTTCCGTAGTTTAGAGGGGAGGGGGGGGTAACTCTTCAGAAAACACAGCAGGCGTCACAGCGCACGTTTACGCTGACACAGCTGTCAAGTCCAGTTTATTTCCTGTGGTGTGTGCAACGCGCATCAACAATGACACTTCATACGTTGTTATTATAATAAAAGTTATATTTTTTTTCCCCCGTGGCACACCGTGGGATGCAGGTGGGGTGCCTACGCACGTGACCTATAATCCAGCACCGCGGAGGCAACTCGGGCTGGTGAATCACCGCGCGAATGTCGCGAAACTCCCCATGGGCGTTGAGGAGGCACCACATACCCTGCCTCACCAACGTAGAGGCTCCGCCTGTTACTCCGGTATGGGATAGAGTGTTTCCCCCTCGCATGCGTGGGTTTTTTTTTTTCTGGGTGCTCCGTTTTCCTTCCACATGCAATCACTCATTAATTGGCCAATAACAACTTTGTACACAGAAGACAGCGTAACTTTGGTAATTGTTGGCACCGGATCATCGTGTGGCTGCCTTCCTGCTTGTCTGTGGTTCCCCGCGCCTCTGAGTTGCTCTCTCCCTACGAGAGCGAGTGAACACTGTGCACACTACGAGTTGAGATTCTAATTCGAATGGAAAAAGAAACATAAATCACGAAGGGGTCGAGAATTCCAGGATGACAAAGAAGGCACGGCTCAAGATGAGCAGCTGGAAGATAGAAGGAGCGCCAGGCAGGAAGGGGATGACGGGGGAGAAGGAATGACTGGGTCAAGAAGTCGGGGATGAGAGGGTGAATAGAGGGGAGGGAAGAGCAGTTATGAGCTACCCGTCGGAGGCCGTTAAACTGCGAGAAGGGCTGGGTGCAGAACGAGAGAGAGCGTGAGAGTGAGCGAGAGAGTGAGCGAGAGAGTGAGCGAGAGAGTGAGCGAGAGAGTGAGCGAGAGAGTGAGCGAGAGGTGGGGGTTTATTTTTTTAAAAAATACGAAAATATGAACGAAGCAAAGTGCCGACTACACCCCGAGCATCTTCTTGTTTCTACTGATTGTAAAAAAGAGAGAGGGACAGAGAAGGAAGGAACAAGCAGAACTGAGCTGCAGGGAGCAGCGTCTGTTTTCACAGGGGGCAGGGTGAGGGGAAGGGTTTAGAGTGGGAGTGGCCACGCACTCGTCACGTGATACACACTCGTCACGTGACTTGCGGGAGGCTTGAGCTGATGTATATATATAATGGTCGGGCAGCTCTGCAGTTTGATTGCTTTACTCGCGAAGAAAAGCTTGCGAGTTAAAATCCTCGTCAGGGGTGAACTCTGAAGGGAGAAATGGAAATGCATCTGGGTACGCATGAGGAAGGCAAAAAATTGCCGTCCTTTGAAAAGACTAATTGCCAACATGGAAACGTGGAATTTCTACCGCCGGCCACAAACAGGGACGAGCATTGTTGAACGTCCATTTGAGCACCGTGACACTCGGGGAGAGACTTCCACACTTGAATGTCAATGTACACATGCTCACAGTACAGATATTCTATAAGCAGTGATGTCCTACATATTTCCAGCACTATAGCTGTCCAGTGTGACCGCATAACATCAGCAGCAATCTATCTGACTCCTGCACACGAGCGGATACCATCACCCCATCTCCGTAGTGGAAGTCCTCTCGGGAGAAAGGAAGGGGCACTGCATAATATCACGAGTGTATTTAAATATTTTACGAGCCTGTAAACCCACGTTAAAAAAAAACTGGAGGCAAAGACAAATAACAACTTCCTGTTTAAGTGCCAGCTGTGACCTGTGACTCATGTACCGCTGCATTGCATCAAGGTCACTGTTGTGCGTATCGGTCTTCGTTTAGGCAATGTACAACAATTGAACGACGAACGCCAATAGGGCGATGGTGTAAAGTAAAGGTCCAGTCCTGCAGTGGCCTGCTCAGGCCACTGCTGACAGAAGAGCCTCCACAAGAGGAGTCCCTCTCGAGGAGCATGTTGGCTTCTGCACAGGCCAAACGCCTTGCAGGAGGTTGAGAGTACCCACACTTTACCCCATTATACGCCACCTGCCGATCGACTAATCGTGGTGTACCCATGTGGAGGCTGCTGGGTGGACAGAGGCAGGTGGTTTGCGGCAACTTCCACCAACGTTTCAAGTGACAAGATAGGAGACAACCAGCATCCGCTGGATTGCAAGTCCAGTGCGGTAATCGCCACGTCGCGGCAGCTTCTAAGCATTTTGATACAACTGCAAAACGAACATGATTTTGATCCGCACAGATTTTTTTTTATTTGCCGCCCACTGGCCACGTTTAGAAAACGACTGATGTGACGATAGCGATCGCCCATCAGAGACGTCCTATTTTAATTTGTATCATGCAGTCAGCAGCTGAACAGCATGTGGGTCATTACCACGTGACGCTTTTTTTATATGCTGCACTTAACGGGGGCCTGACGTATATTCGCGGGGACATGCGGATAGGGGACTCTCGTTAATTTCACGTACTGGAAACGACTGCTGTGACACGTTCATAGGCACGCTCACTGCCAGCGGCTGGCGCCGGATCAATTTCGACACACGGCAACTTGTAACGCACAGAACGGTTTGCTTTTTTCAGCCAGGTGTCGTCACGGCAGAGGTCGCAAACGGGTTTTGATTCCTTACCCGTACCCGTACCCGGCCGCACCAGGGTCGCAAATGGGTACCCGTACCCGTACACGGCCGGGTACGGGTACCCGTTCCCTACTCGTACCCTACCCGAAATGAGCGACAAACGGTTACTCACCAGTGACTCACGGCCTACCCGTACCCGTCCGCACCAGGGTCGCAAACGGCTACCCGTACCCGACCGGGTACGGGTAGCCGGGTATCGGGTAGGGTACGGGTATCGGGTACCCGGTTGCGACCTCTGCGTCACGGTCAAAGCACCTGACTCACATTCGGAAAGGTTGCCAATTCAAATGCTGGTTGGAGGTGAATCCAGTCTATCATCCTTCTGGAATGAATTCTACGAGTGCTGTTTTGTGAGGAAGTCGACAGTGGTGCAGGCTCTCATCTCCTTGAGGCAGTGGTGGAAATTCCACGTTCCTATGACAGGAGATAGTCTCCCCCGTATAACATTACAAGCACAATTAAAAACAAAAAATGAATCTCAGTGGGCTCTCGCAGGTTAAGTAGAGGACGATTAATATTTAATTGCCACACTGTGCAACAGCCATTCTATTTTCAGAGCCAGAAAACCTGGAGACTCCGATGCCATGTGTCGGCAGCATTCGTGCGGTCGCATGTGGCCACCCGTGTCCACTCTGAGTTGCTCTCCATCGTGATTGCACCCACGTGCAAGCGAGCTCAGCGACGCAATAACAAAAAGGTGACCCGCTCGCCCGCCACTTAAAAGGCAGCGCAGCCGGGAATGAGTAAGCTACCCGCTGCATGCAGTCACAGCACGCATGATCCATGCCCCCCCCCCCTCTCTTCAGCCTGCCCTGTTCGCGTAAAGCCCTTAATAAATCTGGCCATTAAAAGAAGCATGCGCCCATCACAGTCGCCACTTATTTCTATTCAGGGAGGTTCTTTTCACACCGCCCCAGCTGGGCGGTGGCGAGATTAAAGCTTCTCAATTCTGACATCCATGTGAGGGGTTGATTCAGACCATCATTCTTCCAGGATCAATAACATTGATACGGTTTTGTGGGAAGTGAACAATTGCCCTTTGCAGAAACTGCCTTCCCCCCCCCAGCCCCCCCCCCCCCACCATGGTAATGTGGAATTTCCACCACTGGTCCAGGGCTGCCAATGGCGATGAGCACCACCCAAAATCGTCTTTGATGCTGACTTGACTTTGACCTTCACATAACCTGTCTTGGTATTACTATGCTGCCCACGCTGGGACACTTTCCCGACATCCTGAATCAATCGATTTGAAGAGATGGGTACGTTACACTTGCAGACTGGCATACGGATGTCGAATTTTCACCACCGGCTCATGAGTTGCGAGTGGGTACGAGTACACGAGTACTGCCCCATATCCTATTTGACTTTTAACTGCATCTGACTTGCCCTGGTACAGCTTTACTCCCCACACCGCAACAACCGATTAAAGGAGTTGGGTAAGCTACACTGACAGTTCTATCCCAGAAGAATACCAGCCCTAACTCGTTTGAGTATCGATACATTTTGAATTATTTTAACACGGGATATATTTTGCTGATTGAAAGAGCTCGGAGTGGTGTGTTGAAGAACCCAGGCAATATTGCATGGGTTTTAAAACATACCACTCTCCGTCCATTGAAAATGCAACATGGCACGGCTTCTTCAATTCATCTGTACGCCCTCATTGACAACTGCGCATCTCGGCAGCAATGGAATTGCGTAAAACAATCGGCGTTTCTCTGCTCAAATAGTCATTTCGTGGTATTCGTCTCCATGGACTGTTCTGTGACGGTGGTGGAAACTCCCCATTTCTATGCCCGTGGCCAGTTCTTCCACAGGACAACCAATTTATTTACATATGGACAGTTGGTAGTCTACGTAGATAAGCTTCAACCGTTGACATTTGGTGATATGCCCTCAGCACTCAAAGGGTTCACTTTACAGCATAAATCGGCTTCTGTTAATGTAATTAATGACGCCCTGTAGACATTTACAAGTGGTTCAATGGTTACTCGAACGCGTCAATCCGAATACATCAATCCAAAGCAAAACATGTTTTTTTTTTTATAACAGTCTCCTCTCCGGAAGGGTTTCCTAGCCACTACCATTTTAATTAACTATTAAAGAGACCGTTAAGATTGGTGCATGCCATTTGTACATGCACATTGCAGCCCACGCGTACCTACAGGGCAGCATTGCAATTACTGTATATGAGTGACACCGTGTGTCTTCTTGTTACGAGTGCGTGAATTGGAAATGCTTCTGAATTTAAATGCATCCGCAAATGCTGAATTGTCTGTGCCTTGCATGCTTGCCTTCAGCGTTCGCGCCGTACTGAAAACTACAATATGAGCTTTGCAGTGCATGGAGAAATATTAATATATACCGTATCTATACACAATGCATGACACTTGTATCACATCATCGATTAGTGATCAGCTGATGGCATTGACTTGGAAGGATACACCGTGATGTATTTCTGTCTCCTGTGCAATTCCCCATCTATTTCCAACATACCGACGTCTATATTAAGATTCAATTTGGCTAATTGATAAAGCCACGCATTAATGCTGGTCATCATCAGCAGCCAAATCAATCCACTGCTGGATGGACGAGAACCACAAAGCCATCGGTATCTCTCACGATCGAACAATGTCATAATTTGCCTATCACCTGCACACGAGCTGAGATAGCTGCTTTTAAAAAATGTATACTGTAGTAAAAAATAATATCACCTAAAATACTGAGGGCATTTATAAGTGACACAACAACGTGATGCGTTTGTCCTTATTGTTGAAATCACGAAGGGTAACACGAATATAATATATGCTCAAGTAAGCGAGAGCCATCCTACTGAAGCGTATAGTTACACACGTGTTGCGCACACGTTGGCTGGCAACAGGGCACGATGTTGTACTCTGGCATCACTGTTTAAGCGAGCTGCTGCTTGTCGTCGGCAGTGTTTGCGAGCACCCATTAAGGTGGCCCAAAATGCGGCACGTAGCAAACGCCACGGTCATGTCCCTCGCCGCCTTGGGTCTACCCACCGGCCTGAGAGAGGGCAATTGCGCCAGTGGTGGAGGCGGGCGAGTGCCTCAGTGGGATCCGGCCTCTCTGGAGGAGGGGGCCAGGCTTTGTACTGTGGACGCGTGCACTGCGAGCGCTATGCCACTTCGTTAAAATTGCACACACGACGCATGTAACGCACGTGCGTCGTGCAACAGCGAGGCAATTGTCCTTGTTCGTAGTACAAGAAGGACCATTGGCCCCGAAACGTTGCCTATTGCACATGTTTGTTTTCCTCTTAAGGCCGCGGTGCTATTGAATAATGTGTTTGAGGGTTTTCTGCCGTTGGTATCAATCGTGCGTGTGCACCACGGCCGATGCAGCGTGGCCCAGTCAACGATGTGTTTAGTGTGTACATGTTACGGACATTCGTAATTGTGGGGACATGTTGGAGCCAATGGTACAGCGGCCATGTCGAGGCATAGCAACGCAATGCTCTCCGTGCAGCCCAAATGACAATGCACATGCGTGGTTTATGAAGTAAAAACAATAAATGACATAATGTACACGCATTTATAATAAGCTACTAGACGGCAAATCAACAAACAAATCATGACGCCCGTCAATAGCACTGTCTAAGCGTGGAAACATGTAACACATTGACTAGATGAACGGATACACGGAATTCACTCAAATATGTGCACCCAGACATTCAATATCAATATATGGAATGCAATGTAGGCAGGTTGAGACACAACGATGCATCATCATACAGCACGTGCACGTGCCGTTACTTCTGTACAAGGCTCCATGCGCAACATGCGTACAGCACAGATGCACTTTCATTGGATTTACTTACGCGCCCTGACCCTTGTATAGAAGAGGAATCGCAAACCTGACATGAAATGTAAAGGCATTCCAGCAGAAGCAGGGATGATCTCTGAAGATAATCACATGCCCTCTGGAATTAGATGCACGTGCATTCATTCATATGCGCCTCCGTGCGTCTGCCGCAACACTGAACAATGCAGGCAGCCGCTGGCCGATACAATCTGCAGACGCCACGAACAATGCGCGTGCATTCGTGTCCCCGTCATAGTAATGCGGAATTTCCCAAAAATAATCAGGTGCAAGGGCACGATGTTCAACGTGGAGACGGGCTCATTTGATCTCCTTGACCCGTTTTAAAATTGCGCGATGCCAGGATGAGATACGGCGCACAGCGTGTGCGTGTGACCTGTTGACGTTTTTTTTTCCCCCAGACAGTCACGTGTACGCGCTACATGCAATGCACCTGTACGAGTTGATATTCTACGACGAGCGTAGCGCAAGGCGGGTTGTACAGATATTGCAGCGCCTAACGGTGGATGCAGACGTCCCCCACACATTATCATCATCATCGCCACGGTGATCTCCGCCACGAGAATGGGGCATTTACAGCACTTAAAAAAAAATAAAAAACAAGATTACAACGCAGAAATGGAAAAGGGAATCCAATAGACGGTTGTGGCAAGTGCTAGTTGCGAGAACATATGAAGAGTGATACAACGAACTAGAGGGTTACGAAGTGTAGTCAGTCCCACTCCCGGTCGCCTTTGTCTCTCCAGTGCTGATGTTCACACGCCACAATGGGAACTTTTTAAAGGTTGAGTCGACCTAGGGGAGACCCGGAATAATGTCAGACACCACTTGCTATTGATGGCAGCCCGTGAAAGGGAATCGAACTTGGGTTACCACTAAAGATAAAGACAGACATCCCCCATAAAGCCTTTAACAGACTGTTAGGGCAAGTGCTGTTTGCGAGCACCTATGAAGGCCGGCACGGCACACGAGAGAGTGGTTTGCCAACACCGCGCCCGGCCGCCTTTGTCTCCCTAGTGGAGATGTTTACACACAACACCGGGTACTAATTTGAGGCTGAGTTGACCTAGGGGGAAGCCCAGGACCGGTTCAGTTAATCTTCACCGGTGTTGGTGGCCGTGAGCAGGGAATCGAGCTCAGATTCCCCGGGTTCGTAGCGCAGCGCACTGACCGCTTACACTCCCCCCCCCCCCGGGCCCCAACCCCCCGCCGGGACACGAAACACAAAGGCAAGCACACGCATCATCGTGAGCTCTCCCCCCCGTCCACACCCCCACGCGTCTTACCCTGGCCGCTCTGGAAGAATAAGGATCCTCAAAGAGCGCCCACATCCTGGGCTGCCACCGGCGCATGAAGCTGAGCTTCCCTCCGTCGGGGCTGCGCTCATCCAGCCCGAACCTCTTGGAGACCTCGCCGTCCTCGTTGCCCTCGTCGTTGCCGTTGATGTCCGGGTTCTCGAAGCTCACCAGAGCCTCCTCGGCGTCGCGGTGCTGCCGGTAGTTCATCCAGCAGCACGGCTCCACGTCCGTCTCGTCGATGCCCCAGAAGATGAGCTCCTCCTCGAACAGGGGGCCGCACACCTCGGACGGGCAGTGCAGCTTGCCCGTGCGGTAGTAGTTGAGGATGTGCGCGAACACGGTGGGGTGGCGGTCGAAGAAGAACTCGTTGGCCTTCGCGTCGTAATCGAAATTGGCGAACGCGTCCGGCTCCGTGAGCCACGAGAGGCGCGTGCCGGGCAGCGTGCGCAGCGTGCTGCGGTACGTCTCGTGGCGAGTGCCTCCCACGTTGATGACCACGCGCTCGTTCTCGTCGCTCCTGCCCAGGTCGCCATCCAGGCACGATTTGCAGGGGGACTTGTTCCCCGACTTGTGGCCGCAGTATGGAGAGATGCAAACCGAGGTGAACATTCGTGCTGGCCGATACGACCGTGGCCCAAGGAACCCCACCGGGGGCCAGGTGGCATGCACAGCATGCACGCGAGGGTGGTCCGTGCGACTTCGGCCGTGATGTCTGTGTCTGTCTTGTGTGTGTGTGTGCTGGTTTCGCTGGGTGGGTGTGTGTGGCGCTCTTGTACCCTTACACTCCCCCCCCCCGCAATGAATCGCCCAAGCTCTCCTCTATCAATATTCCCTATATATCTCAACGTTTCCGCCCGCCCGCCCCCTCCCAATCAGGATCGCTTTGCTCTCCCCACCAGAGGAAGCTGTCACATGTCTAGAGATGGAGAAATGCGGATGTGACTCAAGGCGAGCGAAGTCAGCTTAATTCCCAAGTGAGATTATGATTATTATTACGACCTGGTTATCAAGCTATTGTTCATTCAACTTCATTTAAACGTTCCTCTTTTGTATTATTTCCGCTGCAATTATTTCACAGTAATTTTTTTTTACCGAAGCGTCCTTTGTAAAATAGAATTCAAAACGTTATGAATTCCACTTCATATACTTCACTGAATAATCCGAGATTGCTTAAACGCAATACGCCTACTATCAACAAGCTATTTATAACCAGGAACGAGCAAAATAATTATATATATATTATAATATAGCAGAGTTAACGTACATTATGAAACATAATCGCAACACGTGTCTCCTTGCCCACCACCAGCGCCGGCCATGCAGTGTCCGCCTCCTCGTCTCGCTCCTGTCGGCGGCTCCTCGATACGCGCGTGCATTGGTGCACCCGACGGGGGAGGATCTCAGGAATCGAGGAGAAGGAATTAGGTTGAGGGAGGGGTGGGAAGGATGGAGATGGAGCAAATTCAAATATCCTAAACACGAGGAGGGTGTTTTTTTTTTTTGGGGGGGGGTGGCAGACGGAGTGCAGGCGGTCAGCCCGAGTCAGAGGCGGAGCGACTCGGTGAAGCAGCAGCAGCAGCAGATGCTCCGGGTAGACGCGGTTTCGACAGCAGCGGCTGCAAAGCGCAATGAGCCACCGCCTCCGTGAATCACTGGGGCAATGTGCCGAGGGAGGGTGGGGAGCCTAGATGGAGGGTGGGGGGGTGGAAGCAGGCAAGGAGGAGGAGGGGTTGGGCGCATGGGAGCGAGTGAACGCAGCGAGCGAGCGAGCGAGACAGAGGAGCGCCTGCTAATGGCAGTATTTATAATAGCGGCTGCCGCGGAAATGTTCCAGTCTGCACGTGTCACACGCGCATCGTTTAACGGACGATTGGGCGCAGCCGAGGAGAGGGGAGGGTAGGTGAGAAGGAGATGGGATAGTGGAGAAGGTAGAGGGATTGAAGGTGGAAGAGAGACAGAGAGACAGTGGAGATGAGCGATATCGGTTTAGCGATAAGAGCGTGGAGGTTGCGAGCGGGGATGAGAGTGAGGGTAGCGGAGATGGGAGGGTGAGACTGAAAGCTGGAGACGGGAGGGAGTAAAATTGGAGATAGGAGATAGTGGAGGTGAGAGAAATAATAGAGATGAGAAAGAGGGAGATGATAA
Organism: Entosphenus tridentatus; assembly: GCA_014621495.2. Taxonomy (NCBI): domain Eukaryota; kingdom Metazoa; phylum Chordata; class Hyperoartia; order Petromyzontiformes; family Petromyzontidae; genus Entosphenus; species Entosphenus tridentatus. The sequence goes on along the minus strand of CM025620.2, from coordinate 4,365,347 downwards.
AGATGGGAGATATGAGATAGAGTGGAGGTGGGAGAGAGAGAGAGGGGTGGGAGAAATAGGAGAGATGGAAATGAGAGAGAGAGAGGACAGTAAAGTTGGGAGAAATGTGAGATGTATATCGGAGAGAGGGGGAGGTGAGAGAGGGCGATGGGATAGACAATGTGAGAGGTGGGTCGGCTTTTGTTGACAGCGTCTCACCTGCTGCACGTGGAAGGCACAGGAAGACAACGGTGAATGGCCGTGCAAGATTTGTATCCTTCATACATTTCGTCAGTCACTTGAAAAACTTTCCTCCTATACAGTTGAGTATGATCTCATTTTCACCGGCACGAACCACGCAGCCATATTATTTACGATTATCTAGATACGACCTCTGACCTTAGTAAAAAATAAAATCGTGACTTGACCCCAACTACATTTTTTAATTAACGCCACCACGAGAGGGCGGCAGTGGCCGGCTGGTTGTAAGCCAGCCTGAGGTCACATGGGGTCAACGGTCCCCAACCTTTTTGGCACCAGGGACCGGTTTCGTGGAAGACAATTTTTTCACGGGCCGGGGGGGGGGGGGAGGTAGGTCATCATTGGGCCTTTCCCCCTTTTTCAAAAAAGCTCTCCAGCGAAGTTTGTTTTTTACTCATTTTGGCTCGGGGTTAGCAGCTTGTGGGCTCACCAAAAACTGTGACAAGTGCGCAGTGCGGGAAAGAGGCGCGGACGGAAGTGGTGAATAATAAAACAATTGGGACGGGCCACGTGCGGACTCACCACTCTCACCTCCTGCTGCTGTGCGGCGCGGTTCCTAACAGGCCACGGACCGTATAGCGGTTCGCGGACCGGGGGTTGGGACCCCTGATATGGGCAACACGGTACACCACGGGTCGGCAGCCTGCACCTCCGACGCCGCTTGCGGCTCTTCATGGACTGCCTACTCACGTTACTCACGAAGGACCACCGTCTCGTCTTCATATGCATCGCGACTCTTGAAATATTGAGTTTCTCAATTAAATTCGAACAGAAATTGTCTCTTCTTGTCTTTTTTTGGGCTGTGGGTTTCGCTACTTGCATGTCCTGACATTTACGAATGTCTTAACGTTCAGCCATTTAACACATTCATTGGTGATGCTGCTGCGTTGGCAGTGCGGCACCAGCACGAATAACAGAAACACACTCGACACATTCACCAATATCACTGTGGCTCCGAATAAGAATACAACTTTTGTGAGCGTCTACTCAACCTCATCAGAATCATCATCTTCATCAGTCCCACCTCTCTTGGTGGAATGTCACCAGTCATATCACAATGGATGGGCTTGTCACCGCCAGGGAAATGTGGAATTTCCATCACTGTTTCGGACGCGAACAGGCAGGAGGGTGGGAATGAGCACCGCTTAAGACACATTTTGATTGGGCACGAGACCTGACTCTGTATGCCTACAATCTGCACACACAAAGACAAATATCCCCTGTCTCGCCTGAACAGACTGTTGGGACAAGTGCTGTTACTATCACGGCCGGCACAGTACATACACGACGGGGTGGGTGGCCAGCACCACACCCGACCGCCTTTGTCTCCCCAGTGAAGCTGTTTACACACAGCACCAGGAACTCATTTGAGGCTGAGTCGACCTAGGGGAGGCCCGGGACCGGTTCAGATAATCGTCATTGGTGCTGGCTGTGCGCGTGAATCGATCTGGGGTCGCTCGATTGGTAGCGCAGAGCGCCAAACGCTACACAACCGCTCCCCCCATACATCTGCACAAAGACAAAGATCCCCCATATAGCCTTAATAGACTGTAAGGGCAAGTGCTGTTAGCGAAAGGTGCTGTTAGCGAACACCTATGAAGGCCGAAGCGGCACACGAGGGGGTGGGTGGCCAGCACCACGTCCGACCGCCTTTGTCTCCCAGTGGCGATGTTTACACACCGCACCAGGTACTCATTTGAGGCTGAGTCGACCTAGGGGAGGCCCGGGACCGGTTTAGATATTCGTCACTGGTGTTGGCCGTGAGCGGGAATCGAACTCGGGACGCCGGGTTCGTAGCTCAGCGCGCTGCCCGCTGCACATAACACACAGACACACACACAGAGACACACACAGACACACACAGACAGATACACACAGACAGACACACACACACGTACACACAGACATACACACAGATACACACACACAGACACACACAAACACACACACACAGACAGACACACAGACACACACACACAGACACACACAGACACACACATACAGACACACACACACAGACACACACACAGACACACACGCACAAACACACACACAGACACACACACACAGACACACACACACAGACACACACACACAGACACACACACACACACAGACAGACACACAGACACACACAGACAGACACAGACAGACACACACATACAAACACACACACACAGACACACACACAGATACACACACACAGACACACACACACAAACACACACAGACAGACACACAGACACACACACAAACACACACAGACACACACATACAGACACACACACACACAGACACACACAGACACACACACACACATACAGACACACACACACAACGCGATGGGCACTCAAGGTGAACGCACTAAAGAGCCCGTGCAAGGTGACCGCGTGGCGCTCCGTCTGTGGCGCCACGCGGCCACCTTGAGAATGTTGAACGATTCTTCAGATCGGGGGTGGGGAGTGGGAGATCAAAACCTATAGATTCCTCCGGGGTCGATAAACATGGTACCAAAGTGTGGGAAATCTGTGTTTTTCTTTTTCATGAGAGAGACTGTTCCAAGACACAAGAATGTGGAATTATTTCCCTCCACTGGTTCGCGATCGCCATTGGAAATGAGCACCATCCCGCGCGTATGCAACGTGCTTCAAAAACATGTTAACACTTACATGGGACCATCGTTTTTAACAGAAGAAAGAACGGACAATACACTGTAACATGATAACAAATGTATGTTAAGAGCTTTAAAAAGTAAAAGAGTCTCCATTTGGAATCTTTTGCAGGTGGTCTCCAGAGCCCAATATCGAAAGTGTTCACATTTTTTTGAAGCACCTTGCACAACTCCACTGTGCGATTATGCAGTTCCATGTTTGGGTTGACGAAAAGCAACAGTCAACGTGTTCATATCAACTACAGCATCAAAAGACGAAACCTGTCGTGATGTAAGCCTACCCGGTAAAGCTTACGAACGTTTAGAATTCTTAGCTTTGCATGTTTAAATTTACAGCACTACTTTTAGATCGATCACCATCTGTTATGTTTCACATTGGTATTCATGTATCAGGGTGTATATCGTCTTGTATGGCAAATGCATGTATGGTACAAAGTTATTGCTTTGGCGCACTCAAACTCAACAAAAATCTAATTCAGTAACAGATTAATTCAATTCATAATACGTTTTTGTTATTACTGAAAAAATATATCGACAATTCGGTCGATTGGCCTTCTCCAAAACTATTAAATATTCCTTGGAAAATGTGATTAGCCTCTCAGTAACGGTAAACAAACGCAATACCTTTTAATTAACTTTTTAATATCAATAATATGCTGTATTGCACATACTGATGTATGATGTACAGTCTTGCCACCATCATAATCAGCCGTGATATATCCATTGCTGGATAAAGGCTCCCCAATGCCGTCCCCACCGAAATGAAGCCACTGGATCAATCTCGCAGTGCGCTAACCGCTGTGCCACCCATCCTCCCAGTGCTGGCGCTCACGCCGACTCGGGGTTGCGCTTTTCGTGCCGCCTGCCGCGAGACTCAATCCTCCCCCCCCACCCAATTTGTCTCTTCGCCTTCTTAAGTTATGATACAGTATGTAAGCTTGGCGGTAAATGTGAGATTTTACTTAACAATAGAACTGCATTCTTTCGAACATCCATGCTATGCTAACTCCTCGCCCTTCCGCAAGTCGAGGTTCACGTTAGTTTTGTCCTTTTCCTCGGACTCTTTTTCCCTTCGTAAATATTCCAACTGTGTCCGTGGAGCATATTTGAGATTGCGGATGCATTTGGACGATGTATACAGCCAACTCGATTCGACTTCATTCGAAACGTATCGCCCAATCGCGACAATTGCAACATCCAAAAGCACTGAACGAGTCTACAATAGAATACATGAGAAGGATGACTCTACGCCGAGTTGCATTGCAAACGGGACCCAACGGCAGCGCAGCTGTTTCGCGAATCGCACCTTCTCACCGACCCGAGTTCGAGTCCAGGCCACGGCTAACATCAGACTCATGTTGTGTTTGAAACAACCCCCCGCTTCCCTCCGGCACGGTTGGCTACGTACGGCGCGAAAGAAGTTCAGCATACACGCATCGAACAACCCCCCGGTGACCTACACCGCGTGGGCAGAGCCTCGTCTAGCAGGGGATTGGCAGAGGGGGCTGTGTGCGTGGTGGTGATGATGGTTGGTGTTGTTGTTGTTTTTGTATTACATTGAGCGCGAATGCCGTGGCTACGGGGATGAACGTCATCACTGCACGGGGTATCGGCTGAAGGGGTTTTGGGGATTCGTCTGCGGGTCAGCAACACGGGTGAGTCATGGACATTCACGGCAACATCGCGGTGCGGAGAGCGCTTTTGTACCCAGGCCTCCCAGCCCCCCCCCCAAATCACATTCACCATCATCATCATCATCAGCCATGATCAATCCACTTCTGGATGAAGGGCTCCCCAAGCCGTCGCCATCTCGTCTCGCGATCGTGCAATGTGATACTTGTGCAATCGATCCTGCAAGGTCATGATCCACACAGCACCTGCGCACGAGCGGGTTTTCATCACTCCGTCTCTTCGGTGGACGTGTGTCCATCGCATTGCGTGGCTGCCACTCCTTCATTGTACTTGTTTTACAACAATTTGTTTTTAGCTAAGGCCCAGTGAGAGCTGTAGTTTTTTTTCAGATGCGACCTGGCCACAAATGATAGCGGAAGGGGCTTTTCGTGTGGATATTGATAGCAGCCATATACTCTAAACGCATGTTTCTAAATATGGAGGGAAAAACCGGAGGACCCGGAGAAAAACCCACGTGACCACGGGGAGAGAGAGCGAGAGAGAAAATGCAAACTCCAAATGTACAGCAGGCGTCAAAGTCCAGTTTGAACCAACGACCTCCTGTATACCAGGCGAGGTCGTTAACATCTTCTAGTCACCGCGGCACAATCATCCCACAAACTCATGCCGTGTCCTGCACAAGTCCACTTACTTTTCTTAATTTATATTGTTTGCCGTAGTTTAACTATTTACATGTAAAAAAAAACATATACTTGTTTATTTTAATAATATTAAACACATGCATGTATTACTGTTGATGTATCATTCCCATAGTACGTTTGCTGATATTTTTCCTGTAAATTTTAAGTGAAACCATTGTTGCCATCTCGTTAGGCCTCCCTAGGGAATGAGATGTGAAAGCCTCGGGTCTATTCCGGTTAAATAACAACGAATAAATAATTGCCACAAAATTGAACACTGAAGCATCAGACCCCAGTCCAACGTAATGTCTTCATTAAAGTGGAACGCTCCATCTATATCTTGGGTTTTAGGCGCGGGGGAATTGAAGGACAAAACGCCTGATTTTGTAATTAAGAGAATGCGCATTGGGAAATAACACTTGCCACCCCAACCTTATCCCTCAAAAGCGCATGACAAACCACAGAGTCCATGCACAGCAATTTATACGTGTTGTGTCATTCATCTAAGAAGCTGAGAGCGCAGTTTGATTCATGATCTGCCTTGAAAGAGAACACGTGTTAGCTGCAGTGACTTTACATGAATCCTATTGATTTTGATAACATCCATATGTCACAATCAGCTCGTACCTCTAGGAAATCACGTGACTTCGGTGTGTGGTCACCCCCACTGTGAATCTATCCCTGCCTTCTATTAAAATACACTCCTGAAGCGGCCTCTTCCTGTTATCACCGTTCCTGACCATTTGCTCGTGTTTATCTGTTTCCTCTCCATCCTTTTCCTGTTTTTCATGTTTTCCTCTCCTCCCTTCCCTAACCCATTCACGTTTCCCTTTCTATCCACGCTGTACATCCTTGACTCGACTCCCCTTCCCATGGCGTGCCACAGGTAAAAAGTTGCTATACTCCTTGGTTCTTTCGGTAAAGTCACGTAGGTATAAAATAAAATAACTCACGACGTTTCTGGTGCACCACAAGCGTCCATCATCAGGTGGGAAAGCACGCTTTGCACCATGCTTTTGTTATTTATTTTATTTTATACCTACGTGACTTTACCGAAAGAACCAAAGAGTATGGATTCCTGCAGTCACGAAAGCTTCAAATCCAAAAAGTTGCTAGTTTATGCAAAAATGTGTCTTCAGCCACGTTCGTAGCTTTGTTTAACTGGTGGCCACATGCACGTCTGTTGCATTTTTTGTCGCACCGTACGTAGCCAACTGTGGTAATCGAGGTGCGGGAGGTACACTAATCAATGAAGTCACCTGCTAATTATTGAGGTTTCATTTGGCGCTCGTGCACAGCAATACTTTGAAGAATGTGTGCGAGAATGGACGTTGATGTCATCTTTGATTTAAAGCATGCCGATATTTCTGCAATGTTTTTTTTCTCTGTTTAAGACATCTCTTTGGGTGTATATTCCCATTGCTCTCCGATGTATTTTCGCACGATTTTCGTGCACGAGTAGAATTTTCAATTCAGTTCCTGGAATATTCAATCTCAGAATTCAATTCTAAAGCAAGTCTGAGAGCTCTGTATCATAACCATGAACGCCTACTCCCTGGTATCTGTGATCACTCTCCCATGGCCTGCACACGATTGTAATGGTTGACGAATTGCTCATTCAGCTAGCAGAAATGTTTAATGAAATTTTTTTATAATTCCTGTTTTGTTGTTGGTTAAAATAACAGGAAATAAATATGCAGTGAAGGTCCTCTCTGACTCTTTACTCACAGTCCACCAAGGTAATGTATCATTTGTATGTTACGGCACAGGCTATTCGCAGATCATATTAATATTTTAAGACTATGGCATTGACATTGGCACAACGTATTATACTTTTGGGAATAATGTTACAGGACCTTTGACGTTTTGCACATTATATGACTGACATATGAAGCACGTATTATTAAGTATCATCTATTACACCTCTAATATTGCGATCTGTTGTTGGCTGTTTGGGGCCTTTGGGCCTGTGCTCAGAAATGGTAATATAAAAAAATCCGCCATTGTACAAATTTAACTATATTAGGTGCCACCCACTGATGGAAACCTCAGTTGCCACTCATGTATGTGCTATAATATTACACAATGTAATATACAAAACGTGATTCGCAGCCCTTGCTGCTGTATGAAGGCTTCCCTATGCGATGCCAGTCATGGTGATTGTTTTATTTCACCGTGATTTGTCTGTGTAGGTTGGTGAAGCGGGAGCCCAGGATTGGTTCAGATGCTACTCGCCACTGATGTTGGTCATGAGCGGTATTCAAACTCAGGTTCACAGGCTCACCCGAGTAACAAAAGTAGCTACACATGCTACAGGCCCCGCACTTTTAAGTTCCCCGCGCTAAATGCTTTCAAGCTATCAATTCCGGTTCAGTGATTCTGTACTTGCTCTATTACTATAGTGCTATACTGCCTTCAACTTTTACGAACGACTGAGTGTTTAAGGTTAGCGATTTGTCGTATTTTTTGGCTGTATAGAAAATGAAAAATACAAGTACTTTACTATGCAAGTTACAAATTTGTGTTTTAATATTTATGTTTTTATTTATATTTAGGGCCCCTTTATAACATATGCTACAGGCCCGCACTAGCTTAATCCGGTACATAATCCCAGTCTACTCATGTACGATAAATACAATATGTGTGTCTTCTGCAATACACACACACACACGACGCTTTAATTTAAAAGGTCAAAAAGTCAAAGTGACTTCATGTTCAATCGAGTGTGGGGACAGTGCTCATATTACATTGGCGGTTCTGTGTCAATGGTGTAAATTCTACATTACCATGGCAGAGACCAGTCTCTCCACAGGACAAGTACCCACAAGGCACAGTCTATGCACACTGTAATCACTCTTCACTATAAGCGTGCCTCTTATAGAGATCAATCGCGATCGGAAAAAAGTTACTTATTCGTGAACATTTGTTGGGGAAAGTCTGGCCCTGCCACGGTGAATGTGGAATTCCAATAGCTGGCTCATATTGCGATAACATGAGTTGAAATGAGTACTGCCCCGATGCGTGTGTCAGCGTCGAACCTCTCAACTTTGGACTCAACGTTGAAATGCACCTCGTCACCACTACGCGTCACTAAAAGCCCACACAGAGACATCTCACCGTGCGAGTGCGGGCTGCTGTGCCACGACCGCGCGTGCGGTCTCGCGCGACCGATTGCCCCATCTCGCGTTCAACCTGGAGCACTACACACGGCGGTATTTGCGTCATTCGTGCCACTCGGTATCAGCGGGGATATTCAAAGAGAGAGCGAGAATTGTCTGCTGTGGGATGTGGCACAAAGGGGGTGGCCCGGTTGTTTGTGGTTGTAAATGTGAATTGTATCGCTTCTAACTGTTTCACCTGCAGAGGGCGACATGCACAAAACTAACAGAACAATGACCTTGTACCCGTGGAACGTCGGTCCAACCTTGGGTGAACGACTCCAACGACTTGCCGAAGTTGACCCAATGTTGAATGTTTATTTGGGTAGGCTTACTTTAGTAATGGATGATGACGGCATGTCTAATGACCTATAGAGGGGTTTTTTTTTATCACTCATGAGGCTGAATTAGAATGATGGGTGCAATGCTTTATGATGCCAGCATTGGTCTACTTTTGAATAATTATGTAGTTTCTCGCGTTGGGGCCACAGCGTCAAACTGAATTGAAAACAGGAACCAGGGACCGGAGTTAAATATTATTTTCATGAACAGAAATTGACCCTTGATTAAAAATGTACACTTGAACGAACATTTAAAAAAAAGATTCAGTTGCCAGTGTTAGTTAACCAGTAAAATATTATTTTATTAAAATATAAACAAACAATTACGTGACATATGCTGCGTTGGCAGAGATGCACAATCACAATGAACAAAAATACCTCTCAATATTAATAAAAAGACAGCGTTACGGGCAATGGGCCTTCTTCCTATCACATGAATAAGCACGATTTCCCAAACTATTGCCATTTCTATATTGTATCATTTTAAGGTGATGTAATTGGTGAATGTTTTGTTGTTGTTCAATTTTAAACAGGGCATTGTAATTGGGGTTTTTTAGAATAAAATTGACCGAACATTTATTTTTTACTGGCCACAATTCCTCTCAGTTGCACATTTCCCGTGACCGTTGGGTGGTTCAACGGAAGAGCTGGGAGAGCTCCCACTGGAGAAGGTTGTGAGTTCACATCCAGTTTCGGGAATTGACTCAGCGCATTGCCCCATCAAAGGCCAATACTTACAGTACGTCGAAAGTGGACTCATTGCGGACACATTTTGCGAATAGGGCACATTCAGTTCTTTTGAGCTGGTGGTTTGGATAAGGTTGAGCAATTTTGTACATGGAATGCACACCTTTGTGTGTTGTTAAATAATATTCTCATGGCTGGTAACGTTTCTGGTATCTAATTCATGCCATGTATTCTAACAGTACGACAGGTTTATTGATTTTCACAATGGAAAACTATCGTGTAAATGTTTTATGAGCTGCCACTATTAACACTTCGGCCCGAAGTCAGTTTGCATTATCATAATGTTTTGTTGCATAACTGACATGACAATCATTTGGAGTGGTTTACTTACACTATATTGGTCAAGCAATTATGGTGGAAACACATGACGGCTGACGGTAAAACAAAGCTTCCCTTCTACGTGACTTTACCGAAAGAACCAAGAAGAGGGACTGTAGTTTATCATCATTCCAGGATTTTAATTAGCTTCAAAAGATTACTTAGAAAGAATAATTTCACAATATCACAGTCAAGAGGACAATTGGTTTGATGAATGTTAATTTTACCATTCCTGTCAGTTATTGTTTTCTATATCGTATGTTAGCAATATTTAACATGCTAGTTGTTCCTGTGAAAACGTTTGGCAAATAAAAAAATGCGTTATCGAAACCCAACCGAGGTTCCAATTCACATCCTTCACGCTTTCACCACGCCACTATTCGGCTTGATGTTAAAAACTAAACTATTTTTTATACTAGGTAAGGTCCACTGAGAGTCATAGCTCTTTTCAGAAGCGACCTGGTCACAAATGATGACCCAAATGAAGTGACTTTTCACGTGGAAATGCATATCAGCCAAATACTCTAAACGCATGTTGATTCTAAATGTGAAGGGAAAAACCAGAGGACTCGGAGAAAAATCCACACGACCACGCGGAGAGAGACATGCAAACTCAAAATATACAGGCATCAGGGTCGGGCTCGAACCCACCACCTCCTGTATACCAGGCGAGGTAGTTAACATCTCGCCACCGTGGCGTAAGCTCACATTGGCACTGGTGAGTTCTAGAATTGCCGAGCATTAAACTGAATTCTACCAGAGCCTGTAGGTTCTATCTGTAATATTGTACCTCTCTTATCATAATATAGTTTCCCAGGTTGCTCAGAGTGAATGTGTTAGCTCCGTATTCTTGCCGTTGGCTCCTCCTGCACTTGTAAGGAACAAGTCAGGCTCACTGCCAGATTCTAAAAGCGATCTCCGTTGTCCCCTGGGTCTAGCCATTAGATATGTTTCTGAGCCCTTGAAATGAACTTTTCAACACGAGCACTTTTAATGCTGCGAAGGTCTTACGAAGTATTTTTCTTACGTCTATCAGCTGAAAAAGGTATGATGAGGAAATACTGTAATTAATGCGAATGAAAAAAATGTATGAAGGGACATTAATACATATAAAGTCAATGAACACATGTCAGAAAACAGTAATTCTACAATATGTTATATACACTGTTGAGAAGGGTTATGTTGAGCTTTTCATAAATATAGTACATTAACTTGAAAAAACGCACTCATGAACAGACACGCAGGATATTATGACCGTGTCTCAGTAGGCAAATGCAAAACCTTGGGTAAGGAATTGGAATTGATAATGCAGTATATGTGTTTGTCCAACTCTGCCCATTGCATAATACTTCACACATGTTATCCAGAAAATATTTAAGTAGATGTAAGAATATTAATGATACTTTATTTAAGCCGGAAAAGGTCAATTGAGTTTAAAGAATTACTTTCAGGAGGGTCCTGCACTTACCTTTTTGGCCACCTCCTTATTAGATGGACAGATTGGCCCCCACCATGAAAACGTACAATGTCCATCATTGAATCAGGGCCACCAATGGAAATTACTACTGCCCAAAGAGGCAATTGCGCAATTTCTGCCACATTTTTATATCCATAAAACACTACATGTGAACATTCCTTGAAACGAATTTTCTTCATGTAAAATTATTGTTGATTAATATACGAAGAGCATATAGCCACATTTATTTACATAACCTACACTAGTCAAACTGTCCCCCTGACTGGAATGGCGTGGGCAAGCCTTAACCCATCAGCGGATTTCCAAAGGGATATTAATACGATCATTATATAAAACATAAAATAAGTCACCCTCTGTTCTGTTATTAATGCCTCACTTCAAAAAGAGTTGTGCACGAATCTTCATGGATTTTTTTACACGGTGAGATAAAAGACAATGGAATGATTGCACTGCTATCCAAGTCATTAAGCATTCTCATTACATCCATGTGGAAAATCATTCGCTTTACCCTTGAGCGTCAGGTTTCAAGTGCATGTTGGTTGCAACATTGGCTCCTAATGCCAGGCAAATAAGTTGGGAGAGGTCGTGCTATGGATTGATGCTGAGAAGTGAATGACTTAATGTTTATTATTTATCTTTCCATACAACACATCAAAGCTGAACTATCCTTTCTCAGTGGTGATAATGAGTTCATTTTTAAAGTCCGATAGGAGAATAAAAAAAACGCAGTTCCCCTGCCAAGGCAATTTCGACAGCTGCACAATTGCACTCGGAGAAGCTGCTTCGCGTTCCAATTTCAATGACGCTGCAACATTTGTTGGAATAATAAGTGAGTTGAGAGGACTGTCGTCAAGTCCAACCAGACGGCAATGCAGTTACAGGGCTTGGATCTCAATTCCCTCCCGTCGTCTCTTTTCCTGAGTTCTTATATATCCTTGCTCACATCAAGACGTCTCTTACCTATTAAACGTTCAACAGTGTTGTGTTTTTTTTGCTGGCTGCTTGAAAAACCAAGCAATGGCTTGTACTTTGTCACGAGGCCAACCTTCAGGAGCCCAATTACTTTTTAAGTGAGGTATGACATCGGCATCGACTTCTTTAGGCTAGGTCTAATGTGATCATTTACTGAGATAACAACATCCCCGTTTTGACTAAAGATTAAGCACTTCATATTCACTGTCATGTATTACACCTCCAATGTTGCTGTTTGTTACTGGCCGTTTGGTATTTTTGGGCCTCTGCTTTGGGCCCGTGCTCGGCAATAGTAATTTACAAAAAACCCCAAAATGGAAGGTACATCATACAAGTTCAAATCCCAGTCATGGTTGATGAAATAAGTACTGCTTTGTGAGAAGTCACCAGTGGTAGTAACAAACTGGCTCTCGACCAGGAATGTGCAATTTACATCTCTAGTTCAGAGCTGCTAATGAACACCACCCACCTCAATACTAATTTAATGTAAATTTGACTTCAAATCCAAGTAACTTTTCGCTTTGTAATTACACGGAACTTTCTGAACGATAATATTAATTCACAACCCCTTCACAACGGTCTACATGCATGTGTGCGTGCGTGCACACGGAGCTCTATTTGAAGTCGGTAACTTACGCGCGCCGGTTCACAGTGACATCTTGAACTTGTCAAACGCCGAGTCTGAGATCCCGTGCCCCCATTATCCTGTGCGTGCTACCCTTGCATGCCCCTGACCTCCGTGCCTTTGCCGTGGAGTGATGGTTACGACGCGGGCACCTTCGTTACGAACACGTGACCGCGTACCCAGGCACAGATATGGATCTACAAAATGTCCTTCCAGAAAGAAAGAAAAACAGCCAACATGTGGAATGTTTCTGTTCGGTGTAATACATGCCGGTGTCGTGGATGAGGAGTTTCTGTTTTCAAGGAGACGACGTTGCCAAAGTTGAACTGTTCTTTGGTATGAGAGTAAACAAACTACATTATACATATACAATGTTCTCTGTTTATATTGGACCAACATAGCGTACGTGTAAAAAAATGCCCAACAAGTTGGAAACCTACAGATTCAGACACGTAAAAATATAGCAGGATAAATAAAAACTAAAATTACAGGGGATGCCAAGCAGCGGTGATTTGCACTTTGCCCTTTGAAAACCCAGAAAATAAGTGGGATTCACAGGAGCAGCTAAAATCCCTTCAGCAGTGATAACTGAACTAGTTCTGGACCCCCACTTCACCAATCTGCACTGACCAGCTTGGTGAAGTATGGTCAAACAACCCCATAACTGACATCGTGTGGGGAATGCCTTTATCCAGCAGTGCATTGATTGGTACGAGAGTACTCCTAACAAAGTTTCACGGAGACTTACGACTATTTCAGTAGTGTCCTACATTGAAACGTTCGGCCAATTGGAACAAAGATCCTGCAGAAATTCCATCCATACTGGGAAATAACATTAATAGCTACCCACAGGTGGATTCAATCCAGTGTTGTCTGTCATATGGCCAAGCCCACAGCTGCTGGTATTCCATGGCAGGCTTTGAAAGTCTCCTACTCAAGTACTGATCAGGCTTAAACAATTCTGCTTAGCTTCAGAGATCTGACAAGATCTGGCACATTCTGGCTGATTTGGTCATCATTCGCAGCCACTGTCCATCCACCGATGGATGAAGGCCCCCACGCACCGTCTCCATTCTTCAGAGTCCAGCACTGATTTCGCCCATCTCACGCCTGTGCATGAACTGATTGCTCGCGCGTTTTTGATATTATGTGCAACATGGGCAAATCATAGGCGACACAATCGAGGCTAACTTGAACACTGCTTCTTACAGCGTGTACAAAGGCGATGTGTTACGTGTCTCCGGGCTCACGCAGAGCTTGGCACATTGCTTATTTATAGTGGCGATCCTCTTAAGCCAATAGGGGCATTTCCACATTCTTAAGGTGGGCACCGACTTCTGAAAAGGACAACCTCTCGTGACGTGGTACAGAGCGGTACTCATTTTATCCACCGCAGGAAGATGATGTGATGAGTTGACGTATGTAAGAACTTCTTTTTCACAGTACGTAGCCAACCGTGCTAATCGGAGTTGACCCCAACATTTAGTAAAGTCTTCATATTTAACATGAAAGAGATAATGCAATAAAATAAAATATAATCTGGCTAGCTTGCACATAATCAGAAAAAAATATCTACTATGGTTCAGTGCTCATCTGCTCTCTTTAGCCATGAGCCAGTGCTGTCAATTCCACATTCCTATGGGTAGAGTGAGCCTGTTCCTCGGACCACCATCTGTTGACTTGCCCACAAATTGGTATCTACTTTATCGACCCAAGAAGGATGAAGGAATGAGTCAACTCCAACTGGTACAATATCTCACAACATTCGGATTGCAAGAAGATTGTAGTGTACGCACAAATAATATTTAACTTGAGTACAAACACAAACACATGAACATTGGTGTTATGATGTGACAATAGTATTAAGTGCAGTGCGAGCACAGAAATAAACATTTTGACAAGAAATTCTAAAAGCACGTCACCCTGTTGATCTACCCTTTGTTCATGACTCAGGGACTGGCAACACTTTTACTAAAGATTCCGATGGAAAGGAACGTTTGCCCAACATATCCTCTGAACCCGAGCCAGCACAATATCGTTTCAAAGTTTGTATTCATCGGCAGATTAGGGTCTCATTTCACTTGTTAGAGGCCCTTGTCAGCGAGAGAGCCGCATTTGTAAGAAGGGTGGTCCGTCTTTGTGTTGAGTGTTACGCAGTGAAGTGTTGTCCACGCTGCAACTGTGATGAACTTCAAAACAACGGAGCACATCGATGAACAGTCGCTCCATTGTCATCAATTCCTCGTTGTATGGCAAAGTACACTCCGCATCCAACGATGTTTTTCACTGGATATCTACATTCGATATCTACCCATTGCAAACGGCGCAATTTCCATACGACGTTGCTATTGCTATGGGGAGCAGGAGCTGCAATAGCAATTAGTGAAATTGAGATCAGCACTGACCTTTTTACTTGCAGCAAACAATATCCAAGTCAAAACATTACCGTAAGACGTCACCGACGACAGAATACAGCGCGACGGCTTTCTACCAGATTCCATGTGAATGAAATGTCCGATGTTTCGTGCATCCTACATGATCCATGCACATTCCGATAATGTTCTCTGTGCTTAAAGCCCCTGGAACACGCAACAAATGGGATGAAGGAAAATCCACCATGAACATAAGGACGTGTAAACATAGCGCAACCATCCATCACAAGTGACAAAACAGCGGTCGTTAAAACGTGGCATCCTTCAGACAAACGGCATCTCACGCCGCTGCACAATCTGCAGCACACGAAGGCGTATAATGGACATATATGTTAAGACGTTTTCAGCCAGTTAACGAGTGTTTATACATACTCTTTGGTTCTTTCGGTGAAGTCACGTAGAGAGAAAATAAATAATGGAATACGACGTTTCGATTGCAACACAAGCAACCGTCATCAGGTGTGAATGCAAGCTCGGAGAGAGACACATTTACAGAGAGAGACACACACAGACACGGTGAGAGACACAGAGAGAGACACACAGAGAGAGATACACACAGACACGGAGAGACACACAGACACGGAGAGAGACACACACACACAGAGACATACAGAGAGAGAGAGACACACACAGAGAGAGACACACAGAGAGAGAGACACACACAGAGAGAGACACACAGAGAGAGACACACACAGAGACACACACATAATAGAGAGACACACAG